>SJYX01022520.1:54890-137419 GCA_006410675.1 Oreotragus oreotragus | reverse complement strand
TGTGGTCATGTATGGATGTGAGAGCTGGACTGTGAAGAAAGCTGAGCGCCGAAGAATTGATGCTTTTGAACTGTGGTGATGGAGAAGACTCTTGAGAGTCCCTTGGACTGCAAGGAGATCCAACCAGTCCATTCTGAAGGAGATCAGCCCTGGGTGTTCTTTGGAAGGAATGATGCTGAAGCTGAAACTCCAGTATTTTGGCCACCTCATGAGAAGAGTTGACTCATTGGAAGACTCTGATGCTGGGAGGGATTGGGGGCAGGAGGAGAAGGGGACGACCGAGGATGAGATGGCTGGATGGCATCACTGACTCGATGGACGTGAGTCTGAGTGAACTCCAGGAGATGGTGATGAACAGGGAGGCCTGGCGTGCTGCGATTCATGGGGTCGCAAAGAGTCGGACACGACTGAGCGATTGAAATGAACTGAACTGAACTGATTCATAACACAGTTAGAATATTTAGAAGGTCAAATGTGTTCATTTGAATTGAAAGGTAGTTATTGATAATATATAAGTAACAGGAACAAATTTCAACAAAAGTTTCAATGTGGAAATGAAAAGTGTTCTGATTCTGTTAATAGGTCCATTTCCTAAATGATAGAGCCTTCACCTCTTAGCACCTCTTAGCATGGAACAGAGCACCTACCCTCCAGTTTAAACCAGAACCACACTAGACCACTCCATGCTCACAGACCAAGTCAGGACCCTTCACCCGTGCCTCTGCACATGCTGAGGGGACGAAGTGTATCCTTTTGCTCCTGCTTTGAAAATGACTACTCATTATTTTTCTTTAGTGATTTTCTTTTATGATGACAGATCTATTGATACCATTCATGTATCATACAGTTTTCCCACTTAAACTCAATTCAATGATTTCTAGCATATTTACAGAGTTTCACAGCCATCACCACAATCAATTTTAGAGTATTTTCATCCTGTACCACTTAGAAGTCAGCCTCTAGTCCCTCATGAACTCAGCCCCTGGCAGTCACGCCACTAATATAATTCTGTATAGATCTGCCAATTCTGAACACTTCATGTAGATCAGTTCTATAACATGTGGTTGTGAATGGTGACTGGCTTCACTTAGAAAAATGTTTTCAAGGTTCATCCATGGTATAGCCTGTGTCAGTACTTCCTTTTGTTTGGTTGCTAAGCAATATTCCATTTAATGGATATACCACGATTCATTTATCCATTTCATGGTGGGCACTTGAGCTATTGGTATTTTGGGCTATTATGAATAACGCTTCTATAAACATTTGTGAACTGGTTTTTGAGTGGACATATGTTTCATTTCTCTTGGACATATACCACGAAATGGAACTTCTGGTAACAGGCTAATCCTATGTCTAGCATTTTGAGGAAATACCATCCTGTTTTCCAGTTCAGTTCAGTTGCTCAGTCGTGTCCAACTCTCTGTGACCCCATGGACTGCAGCATGCCAGACTTCCCTGTCCATTACCAACTCCCAGAGCTTACTCAAACTCATGTCCATCGAGTTGGTGATGCCACCCAACCATCTCATCCTCTGTCGTCCCCTTCTCCTTCCACCTTCAATCTTTCCCAGCATCAGGGTCTTTTCCAAGAAGTCAGTTCTTCGCACTAGATGGCCAAAGGACTGGAATTTCAGCATGAGTATCAGTGCTTCCAATGAATATTCAGGACTGATTTCCTTTAGGATTGACTGGTTTGATCTCCTTGCAGTCCAAGGGACTCTCAAGAGTTTTCTCCAACAGTTCAAAAGCATCAATTCTTTGGTGCTCAGATTTCTTTATAGTTCAACTCTCATATCCATACTTGACTACTGGTAAAACCATAGCTTTGACTAGACGGACCTTTGTCAAAAAAGTAACGTCTGTGCTTTTTCATATGCTGTCTAGGTTGGTCAACAAACTATGGAAAATTCTTAAAGAGATGGGAATACTACTCCACCTTACTTGCATCCTGAGAAATCTGAATGCAGGTCAAGAAACAACAGTTAGAATTGGACAGGGAACAACAGACTGTTTCCAAATCAGGAAAGGAGTATGTCAAGGCTGTACACCACCCTGCTTATTTAACTTATATGCAGAGGACAATAAAGGTCCTGGTGTGCACAGGTTTTGTTTGTGCCCTCCAAGAGTCTGTTTCCCCAGTGCTGTGTAAGTTCTGTAATCAAATCCCACTGGTCTCTGAAGTCAAATTCCCTGGGGGCTCTCAGTCCCTTTGCCTGAGCCCCAGGTTGGGAAATCTGTTGTGGTTCCTAGAATTTTCTTAACAGTGCCAGAATTTCTTTGGCATAACTGTCCTGTAGTTTGCGGGTCATCTGCTTGGCGGCTGTATGGAGGTTAATGGCAGCCTCCTCCAAGAGGCGTAAGCCACAGGCTGTGTGACTAGGTCTCCTGCACCCCTCCCCTGCGGTCGGCCACTGCTGACCCACACCTCCACAGGAGACACTCGAATACAGTTCTGGGTCTCTGGGTCCTGGTGTGCACAAGGTCTTGTTTGAGCCCTCCGAGCACCTCTGGTGGGTCTGGGATTTGACTCTAAATGTAATTTTGCCCCTCCGACCGTCTTGCTGGGGCTTCTCCTTTGCCCTTGGATGTGGGGTATCTTTTCTTCGTGGGATCCAACATTTTCCTGTCGATGGTTGTTCGGCAGTGGGTTGCGATTTTGGAATTCATGCGGGAGAAGATGAGCCCACGTCCTTCCACTCCGCCGTCTTTCCGCCCAGTCCTCACAGCATTTATGAAGGCTTCCGTTTCTCCACAGTCTCACCAGCGCTTGCTGTCTGTCTCTGATTACAGTCATCCTAACGGGTATGAAATGTGGTCCCAGGATGCTTTCATTTGCATTTCTCTGATGGATACTGATGTGAGCATCTTTTCAACTGCTTATTTGCTCCATGCACATCTCCTTTGGAGAAGTATCAATTCAAGTCCTTTGTTCATCCTTTTATTGGCTTATTGTCTCTTTTTATTGAAGAGCTCTTTGTAATGTCTACACATAAGTTCTTATCATATATTTAATTTGCAAACAGTTTCCCCGTTTTGTGTATTCTCTTTTCCCTTTCTTGATAGTGACCCTTAAAAACACAAACATTTTAAATTTTAATGAAGTTCAACTAGTCTTTTTTTTTCCCCTTCTTTGCTTGTGCTTTTGGTGTCACATCTAAGAAACCATTACTTAATCTAGGATCACAAAGATTTAAGCTTATGTTGTTTTATAATTTTAGCTCTTACATTTAGGTCTTCAACACATTTTGAGTCAGTTTCTGTACATAGTGTGGTAGGGGCCCCACTTCATTCCTCTGCATATGAATTTTTAGGTATTCCACCACCATCTGGTGAAGTCCTAGTCATTCTTTAACATTTGTTTTAATTATCAGTCCTTCTAGGAAGTCAGCTTTAACTGCTCTATTATGAATTTATGTCCTCCCCCCTCCGACTATTTGTGTTTTATTTCTTTCACGTGGGACTTCAGAGGTGAGGACCTGCTCCCCACCCTTTATTTCCTTCCTCATTTAACAATTTCCCAAACATTTTATGTACTCACAGTGTTGCTGGCCCCACACCAAGTACTGGGAGTATCTTTTCAGGGGGAGACAAACATGCAAGCAAAACAAAATATGATAGTAAAAGGAAGTGAAAAATGGGGAAGTAACCTCTGAGTTTTCCGGAGGCATGTGTGTGTCAGGAATAGCTCTGCAGAGACCAGAAAGACTGAGATGGTATTTGAAGCTTTGAGGGAGGTCTCCATTCCTTCCTTCCTTCAATCATTGTGACCTCTCCCCCAGGGCTTACCTTAAGTGACAGAGGTGTCTACAAATCAAGGAATCACAAGTATAAAGAGAACACATGAGCCATGACCCATGCACCCAAGGGCAGGTGTGAAGGCCCACACAGAAGATGCCCTAACTCTGTAAGCGGGGATGGCTCCTTGAGGAAGGAGCTAGAGTAACATTTAAGAGGAAATAAGATACAGAGGCATTGCAGGGAGAAGGAACATCATATAAGAAGCAAGTGCTGTCAGCCACACAGGTAGGGTGGGGGAGCCTCAGAGAAATCACGGAGGTAACCAAGGCCTGGGGTCAGGTCCACAGTTTTCTCCTGTGCCCACACCCCGGTCTGAGCAGGCAGTGTGACACAGTGGCTCGCTAGGGCCTTCCTCCCTGACCTGCACCACCTCCACTCTCCAGCAACCCTGAGACCTGCTCCTCTCCCCGCCTCTGCCCACAACCACACGTGCCAGCCCAGGTCTGTGCCTGGGCCCCCAGAGCTCTGCCAGCAAATTGGATAAACTAATTAGTACTTCCATGTTAATTAATTTTCTGTTGTTTATATAAGCTATGAGATTTCTGTTCTTGTGATGGTCCCTTTAGGTAAGTTTATCTACAAACAAATTAAATCCCATTACACCAAATTATACTGGAATGTCAATCATCAGAGCGAGTCTTAAATGCGTGTCTTTGCCTGCAGCACCCTCAGAGATAATCTCACACCATAAAGAAACACCTAAAATAGAGGTAACACTGGTAATTGATGCACGCTGTCATATTAAAACTTCAAAAAGATTTATTAGAAAAGTCATTTGAACACTGTGACAGCTATATTTTTCACTATATCCCTAAGTTGTGAAAATTTAATCACCAGAATTAAGAGTATAAGTAACACTAAACTTTAAAATTGAACAAGGCCAATCTGAGTGTTTCCAGAATTGATTAGTTCCCTACCACTTACATGATTTTTGCCAGCTTAAATCTACATCGCACTCTTGCTCTGAAAAATTAAAATTATACAGTTAATGCTAGCATTTTCTATTGGTTAAAATAGAGTACTAAGTCCAATGTAGAATAAAAGAATTCAGAAGCTGACTGGGTCACACCCCGGAAAGAATTACATCAGAGAACTCCCCAATGAACCATATTCTACCTGCTCCTGTGTCCGTGTAGGTAGGTAGGGGCCATCAGTAATAATTTCCAGGAAGAAATAAATAATACTTTAAAATTGGAGATCATTCCTAAACCCAGTACCGTAAAAACCCAGTATTAAAAAAGTGTATGTGCCGCACTGGTTATAAGCACTGTGTTTCACTTCCCTGGTGGCTCAGTTGGTTAAGAGTCCACCTGCAATGCGGGAGGCCTCGGTTCGATCCCTGGGTTGGGAAGATCCCCTGCAGAAGGCAATGGCAACTCACTCCAGTATTCTTGCCTGGAGAAGTCCATGGACAAGCCTGCTGGGCTACAGTCCATGGGGTCACAAAGAGTCTAAGTGACCAACTTTCAGTTTTCACCACACTGGTTCTATCACTGTGTACGGACTCACTTGAAAGCATACATGAAGCTTCCACCAAATGATCTGCTTGTTCTAAGTGATGAGTTAGTTCTCATCATCTAAGATTTCCCTGCAGTCCATGGGGTCCCAAAGAGTCAGACACAGAGACTGAACAAGAGCAAAGCTCCTCCATCAACGACGCCTGAAAACACCACATGTCTTAGCCATCCCAGCCAGACCCAGGTTACTGAACATATTTTTTCTTCTCTTTATCTTTTAAATTATGAAAGTATGATAACACATTTACAGGAGACTTGGAAAATATAGAACAAAGCTACATATGGTTCCACTATATGTCACAATTATTTTTAAGTAGCTAAATAAAGATTTTTAATTGGAGTTTCAATATCAAACTGAAAAAGCAATAGAATGGACAGAAAAGTAGAATGTATTAACAGGAGACCTGAAAAGCACTATGAACCAATTCAACACGATTAAGATTTATACAGTTTTCACACAACAGCAGGGTACAAATTCTATTTGAGTTCCCATAGACTACAAACAGGAGACACTGGCATGTATCCAGAGACATAAAACAAGGTGCAAAAGTTTCATGTTTTAAAGGTGCTGAAATCATACAGAGTCTGTTCTCTTAGGACTGTGGAATTATGTTAGAGATCAGTATCAAGAGATATTTAAAAAGGACTGGTGCTGAAGCTCCAATCCTTTGGCCACCCGAGGGGGTATACACCTGATGCTTGAAGGCAGGAGGAGAAGGGGATGACAGAGAGTCTGAGTGAACTCCGGGAGTTGGTGATGGACAGGGAGGCCTGGTGTGCTGCGATTGATTCATGGGGTCGCAAAGAGTCGGACACGAATGAGCGACTGAACTGGACTGAACTGAGGTGGTTGGATGGCATCACTGACTCAATGGACATGAGCCTGAGCAAGCTCCAAGAGACAGTGGAGGACAGAACCTGCTGCAGTTTATGGTGTCGCAAAGAGTCAGACACGACGTAGCAACTGAACAGCAACAATAAATTTTAAAATAACCCACACATTTCCAGCACTGAACATAATTTTAAACCTTGTGCACATACACTTGCATTTCTTATTTGGAAAACGAGGCCATGCTCATCTTTACACCCCACTCCCTGGCCCACAGCAGGTACTCCATGAGCGTCATGTAAACGCCTGAGAAGAGTAAGACACCGCCAGCATCTGGCACTTTCCTTGCAACTCTGAGACCGTAAGCTTTTTGAGGGTAGAAACCTCGTCTTGCTGTCCTTGTGGTTGATTCTGCCACCATAGTGCCTGAAAAGTACTGTATACCCCCAAACCGTCATTTTGATTAACTGATTAGCTTGAATCTGCCTTCACGTTAATTAATATCAGGACAGCATACAGGAAGGAGAAACCAAGGCTGTAAGGTAACACGACTGAAGTTAGGAAAACACCCTCAGTGCTTTCAGTGCCGAGGACCATGCTCCTGCTTCCCTCCACCTCACGCTTCACTTGCTGGGGAACGGAGCAAGCAGGTGGTGCTCAGAGGTCCCCTGCCCACGGTTCAGCTGGAATTATTCTTAGAATTCCAACCAGTAATTATCCTGCTTCACCCAGGGAAAACCGAACCATCACCACAAACCCTCCATAGCCATCACGGAGAGGCTCTAACCACTGGCCCCGCTGTGCACACACTATCCTCCCCTTGAGAATTCTCAGCCTGGGAGCTCCAGCGAATCAGGCCCCTCCGTGGTCTGGGCTACATGTGGCTTTCAGCAAATCGTATTTTCCCTAATATCAGCATGTCAAGAAGTTAGCTGGTAAGCATGGTTATATTATTGGGTCTCTCCTCTCCTGCTTCCAGAGAGAAAGAGGAAGCAGAGCTCAGCAGTTTCCTTCTTAGGCAATGATTTTTTTTTTCCATAGAATGTTGAGCTTTTAGTTGTGCTGTGGAGGAAAGAGAAATGTCATCCACTCACGAACTGGTTCAAAGTCACTCTCCTCCTTCCCACTCTGTACACTAGTCACTGTTACATCTCACCGTGCAATGAAAAACAGCGTCTCTGTGTCGAATGCATGTCTCCTCTCTACCTCGGTTTCTCATTACTTTCCATCGGCTAACACAGAGCAGCGGGGAAGGCAATGGCACCCCACCCCAGTACTCTTGCCTGGAAAATCCAATGGACGGAGTAGCCTGGTGGGCTGCAGTCCATGGGGTCGCTAACAGTCGGACAGACTGAGCGACTTCACTTTTACTTTTCTCTTTCATGCATTGGAGAAGGAAATGGCAACCCACTCCAGTGTTCTTGCCTGGAGAATCCCAGGGATGGCAGAGCCTGGTGGGCTGCCGTCTATGGGGTCACATAGAGTCGGACACGAATGAAGCGACATAGCAGCAGCAGTTGTCTTCATCCTGTTTACTTTATGTCCAAGTCAAGGAAAATATGACCTTTTTCAAGGGAGAGAGAGAATGACGTATCGGCAGTTACGAGAGAGGCTGTGGTGGCTGGGCGGCGTGGTGGTGGCCAGCAGAGCCTAAGGAGGGAATTAAATTTACAGGAAGTACTGGTGGTTGAGAACAACGGTGGGAAGCCCCACTCGGGTAACGTGGATTATTCCAGAGCCAGTGCTTCCAGTCTGAAGCAGACGTGCCTGCTGTGGTTATTATTTCACATTTAGGGTGACTAACTTCTCCACGTATATCTGAGAATCCCCGCCCGACAGGACCAAACATACCTCGTCAAGCCCCCATGGACACACGCACACTGCAAACGTCCTCCCTTCTGCCTACATATGTGCTGGGGAAACAGCGAAACAGCGAAGAGCCTCCTGCCATAAGTGAGTAGGAAACCAGCATCTGGAACGATGCATCGCCAGCCTCCTTCCTGGTGCTGTGGGCAGTGCAGATCCAGGGTGCCTCACGCAAACCCACCTGTGAAGGTTCCCAGACGAGTCTCCTACAAGCCCGCATGCGGACAGCAGCCTGTCAGGAGGACTGCTAACAAGCACACTGATTTGAACTCACAGATTCTTTTATCTTCACATTAGATGTTTGGACCTTGTTCTTCCTTCTGAAGCTGAGATGCTCCACTGATGACCCTTCCACTCCATCCCCTGCGTACCACATTTTTATTAATGCAACACAGTTCTTCCCTTGATGATGGTACAGATGTAGGTTATTTTTCCTTTTGATTTTTGACAACTTTCATAAGGCTCTGAGAAGTCAGCAGGAGAATTTATGAGCAAGACCGTCATCTCAAAATGGGATAGTCCATCATCTCTAAAGGTCTGTTCCAGTGAGTTTGAGTCGGGGTGGGGGGGTTGGTGCATGGGCCCTGATGAAGTTCAGATTGTGGCCACGGACATGGAAGCAACAACAGCAGCAGATGGTTTTCAGTTCATTAGAGAATATTATATATAATTCAAGGCTAATTAGAAAATCTTGACAGTAGGAAGAACAGCAAAGATTCATGCAGTCATTCACTCTGCACAGATTCATTGAACGTCTGCCATGCAGGTGCCGAGACTCGGTCCAGATTGCTGAGTGGAAGGAACACTGTCCTGTCATGGGGAGCCCAGCTGGCCGAGGGCAGACGCAGTGCAGTGCCCAATCCTCCGTGAAGGTGGGTGGCCTCCTGCCCACAGCTCCGGATGCAGCCCCGGGGTCACAGTGAAAGAGCCCTGAGCTAGTTCTCGAGGACGTGGGAGCACCTCATCACAGGCAGATGCTGCTTGGTCATGTTTGTGGGACTACAGTCAGAGCAACTCCAGGAAACAAAAAAGCAAACTTCCAGACTCAGCATCATGGGTGACTGCTCACTTATTTTGCAGTAATTGTGGGCAAATCAACCATTTCTTTTCATCTGCTACTTTTCATGAGAGCAGAGCCAACAGGTGGAGGGGAAGTGATGAAAGGAAAAAATGTGTGATGGGAAAGTTCTGCTCCTCAACCCAGCTCTCCTGACTCAGGACAAGACACGGGAACATTCTGCTCATTAACCCATGCTCTCCTGCGACTCAGGACGTGGGTCGTGTCAGCCCACCCGCGCTGCACACAGGGCCTGCTCTGCGCATCCCGGGGGTCCCAGCCCTCTGGGACTACACGCACCCCTGCTGGCTAAGCTGTGACACGTCTGCGGAGGCGGGACCACTCCAGCCACAAGAACACAGCCTCGTAAACCTGGAATGTTGGCCCTCCACTGCCCTGACGCCAGATCAAACACGATGTCACATTTTACGGTTTTTAAAGACCTTGAACCAATAAGATACACAAAACAGCAGCAGGCAAGGGGAGGGCTTAATTTTCAAAACTTAACATGGTATTCAGCAGTACAGAAGTTGACTAATTGAGTTTACTAAACAAAACCAAATTCACTGAAGAAATAGTAACTGAACACATAAGGTGCAACTTGTGCCCAGCAGGGAGCTGGGGCAAGACGCACGTGGCAAATGACAGACCCTCTCCCTGTGTTTCTGAAGCTTAAACTTCAGGACAGGGAACAAGAGCAAACAGTCAGCAGCGGGGCCATGAGAGAGAGGAGTTTGGACCACCCTGGGGAAGGGGCAGGGAGGGAGGGGTGCCAGGCGCCGCCCCCTTCAGGATGCAAAACCACATGTACCATATGATGTGCTGTGCACGACACGGCACACACGTACAGACAGACGTGCTGCCTACAACATGGCACGTGTGTACAGACCTGCGTATACACAGGGTATATATATGCACACATAACTCAGTATACACGTGTGGATGCCAGGTACCTATGTAGACCTCATGCACACACACCTAACATGTATAGTGTACATGTGCACACATACACACACATGCACATATGTGCATTCCTGTCCTGTCTCCAAGCGGTGGCATCTAAGATCCTATAAATGAAGTCACCTGCTCTGTTATCCACAACCAGTGGGAGTTCTGACCCAGATTTCAGCCCAGTTCTACTGTACTCCACGACCTGCAAGCGCTGACTCGGCCTCAAAGCTCACTAACATTCATGCTCCCTCTCTAGCTCCTGGCCACCCCCGCCCGTTCCACCCAATGGCTCCGTGACAGTCTCTCTCTGCTTATGCTGGTCTCGGAAGCCTGGTCAAACTCTGTATCTCTTCCTGACTCTTACTTCCCGTCTACACGTATCACAGTACAGGACACAGGAGAAGCTACTCTGAGGATGTTGAGGTATCCTACAACATGCGTCAGCCGCCCCTCCCCACCACTCACCCAAGCTCCCTGGACGGTGGTCATCGAGGAGGGTTCAGAGACGCAGTCTGCACCGCCTCACTCCCTGAGTCTGAACCCACATCTCAGTGAGACCCCTGGTGACTCTCAAGCACGCAAGCCTGAGGAGTGATCAGTCTGTGTCTTCAACTAAAACAGAAGCCTTTTTAGAGTCGACAGGATTTTTGACACTTGAAATGCACACTCTTAGTGACAGGTTTACAGGGTGAGCATAAAATTTCCAACACAAACACAATGACTCCCTGCATAACTGAGTAGCACGTAAACTACTGTCTCAGCCAGCTCCTTAGATTCACACATGTGAGACCCAGAATGACAACTCTCGGGAATGCTGACCCTGAGAATAAGCATACTGTTCACCACCAGGGTGTGAGTGCCATGGACACAGCCAGTGCCCGTGGTGGGGACAGGGCTGGAGCGAGGGGTCGACGGAACCCTGGCTCTCGGCTCTGTCTCCATCCCTCCTTCCCTAGAAACATGACTCTCCTTGTGGCAGGAGGAGCTTCTCCCTGAGGTGGTGGGAAGACAGCCCATCCAAGACACTTAGATGCATCTCTGCGGGCCCGTTCAGAGCAGCTCAGGGCGGGTGAAGCGCACAGAGGTGAGAAGCTGCAAACACCATCAGGGATGCCTCGTGGCATGCTGACAGCAGCATTGCTTACCACGCTCCAATAATGCAACAACCTAATGTCCATCAATGGATGAATGGATCAAAAAGGCATGCTACATGTTACACACACACACACACACACACACACACACGTTGATACAATGGAACATTACTCAGTGATAGAAAAGGAAACCCAACCATTTGGAATATAACATTGAGGGCATTATGTTAAGTGAAATAAGTCAAGCAAATAAGAAAGACAAACACTGTGTGGTTGCACTTATTTCTGAATCTAAACCATGCATGCACACACAGACATATGCCCACAGAAAGGAGATGAGACCTGTCACCAGAGGTGGGGACAGCTGCGCCTTCTGGAGCGGGGAGGCCAAACTCCCAGTTGTGAGATGAATAAGCCCAGGCTGAAACACACAACACGGTGCCTGGAGCTAACACGGCCGTGTGACGAGTGATGGTGAGAGAGTAAGTCCTAAGTGTCTCAACAACAAGAAGAAATGTTTTTTCCTTTGTTCTTCGTTCTTGTCTTTTTACTGTATCCACGTGAGACGAGGCATGTTAGTGAACTTGCTAAAATCATTTCACAATGTGTGTGAATCCAACCACCATGCTGTACACCTTAAACTTATCTGGGGATTTGTCCACCATTTCCCGATAAATGGATAAAAGCACTGCAAACCTGAGTCTGGGGTCCCTGATGTCAGTGCGTCTCTGAACAATACCAGTTCTGAAGGTCGAGGTTGTGCACCTGCCTGAGGCCTCTCTCCCCCACGCCTGCTCCATGCCCCCGGGATGCGGAGCCTGGGTGCGCATGGGGAGCCACACCACGGGCAGCTCGTGTGGCCTCGGAGGGGCAGGCACTGGGAGAACTGGGCGAGTTGGCCCGAGAGCAATTCACCTTCCAGCAACTCCATCCCCCAGGAAGGAGGACCCAGACAGGGAGCTTTGTGATGAATATGCACTGGGGTGAGTGGAAACACGGTGTGTTTCTGGGAACTGCCCTCAAGGAAACAGAGTGGACACAGTTGTCTTGACAAACGCCAGGAGAAATGAGGTGAGGCTGTGCTCAGCGACCGAAGGATGGACACAGCTCTGGAGCGAGACCAGAAGGCACACAAGAGTATGCCTGGGGCCTGGAGTGCGAGAGGACGGCTCAGAGGGACACGGGGAGGAGAGAGCTGTGATGCCCAAGGGCAGAGAGCCGCGGTGCCCATGGTGCCCACAGGGAGAGCACCGCGGTGCCCATGGGGAGAGAGCAGCAGTGCCCACGGGGAGAGAGCTGCGGTGCCCACTGGGAGAGAGCTGCGGTGCCCAATGGGAGAGAGCCGCAGTGCCCATGGGAGAGAGCCGCAGTGCCCACTGGGAGAGAGCCGCAGTGCCCATGGGAGAGAGCTGCAGTGCCCACTGGGAGAGAGCTATGGTGTCCACGGGGAGAGAGCCACGGTGCCCACTGGAAGAGGGCTGCAGTGCCCACTGGGAGAGAGCCGCGGTGCCCACTAGGAGAGAGCTGCAGTGCCCATGGGCTAGAGCTGCAGTGCCCACTGGGAGAGAGCTATGGTGTCCACGGGGAGAGAGCCACGGTGCCCACTGGAAGAGGGCTGCAGTGCCCACTGGGAGAGAGCCGCGGTGCCCACTAGGAGAGAGCTGCAGTGCCCATGGGAGAGAGCTGCAGTGCCCACTGGGAGAGAGCTATGGTGTCCACGGGGAGAGAGCCACGGTGCCCACTGGAAGAGGGCTGCAGTGCCCACTGGGAGAGAGCCGCGGTGCCCACTAGGAGAGAGCTGCAGTGCCCATGGGCTAGAGCTGCAGTGCCCACTGGGAGAGAGCTATGGTGTCCACGGGGAGAGAGCCACGGTGCCCACTGGAAGAGGGCTGCAGTGCCCACTGGGAGAGAGCCGCGGTGCCCACTAGGAGAGAGCTGCAGTGCCCATGGGAGAGAGCTGCAGTGCCCACTGGGAGAGAGCTATGGTGTCCACGGGGAGAGAGCCACGGTGCCCACTGGAAGAGGGCTGCAGTGCCCACTNGGAGAGAGCCACAGTGCCCAGTGCACAGAGCTGTGGTGCCCATGGGGAGAGAGCCGCGGTGCCCACTGGGAGAGAGCTGCAGTGCCCATGGGAGAGAGCCGCGGTGCCCACTGGGAGAGAGCTGCAGTAGCCACTGGGAGAGAGCTATGGCGCCCATGGGGAGAGAGCCACGGTGCCCACTGGGAGAGGGCTGCAGTGCCCACTGGGAGAGAGCCATGGTGCCCAGGGCAGAAAGCCATGGTGCCCATGGAGAGAGAGCCGTGGTGCCCAAGGTGGAGAGCCACGGTGCCCAGTGCAGAGAGCTGCGGTGCCCATGGGCAGTAGAGCTGCGGTGTCCATGGGCAGAGCTCCAGGGCCCCTCTGGCCGCCCTCCAGGGGCTCTGTGCTCAGCCTCGCCCGCCAGCCCCCCTGGGACAGTCTGCAGCCCCTACCCTGCTCCCACATGGTGAGGACATGAGGGTTAATGTGAATAAGATGGGAAGAGCCTCTGGAGCCTCGTCCATCTGCATAGACCAGGCTCCCCTGGGACAGGGTTGGGGTCTGCGGGCCATCAACCTGGGGGGACGGTCAGCGGGCCTTCCAACACCCTGTCCTCTCTCTTCACCAAAAGGAGTCTAGCAGCACTTGCTGTCCACACACGCCTTCACCCTGTGGGGCACGTGGTCCTCATGCGTCCTGGACACAAACACTTAGCGAAAGTGCGAACCGGAAACATGTGGGGAGCTTGACTTTTCACTGCGAAGGAGGGGAGAGGGGAGCCTGCTTCCTGGCACTGATCTGATCGCAGCCAGTGAGGGCCTTTAAGGTGGTTTTCCCAAGGTCGCATTGATTTCCTGAAGCCAGCCTGTGAGCCTTCGGTCCTGGAGGCCTGAGAAACAGTATCTGTTCACCGTGACTCTGCCACACACGTGCGTATCTTCACTGCGTTCTCGCTCTTCATGCTTCATCCAAAATTTTAACACAGTGTCCACCCATGTGTAACGTGTGCTCCCTTTCGCAGTCCTGAAGTCTATGTTTCCACTAAGTAGGAAAAAAGGGAGTTGCTACACAAATTAACAGCCAAGGCATATTACAAAGGAAAAGCTTAATCCTCTCAAACACTGCAATATACTTATTTTCTCATTAAAGCAGGTTCCTGAATGACATCTATTTAGCCACGCTTTTTATTATTCCCCCTTAGAGTGAAGACATTAAAATTACATTTTCTGTAAAACCACTCAATCGTCCAGAATTATTTTCAGTAATTCAAACAATTTTTTCTGCGTGTCTACCTGTAATTATCTCAGAGTCTTGCTGTCTCCATGACTTACAGTCCTTCTGAAGTGAACAATCTCAGAATGTGAAACGTCACCTTCAGTCTGTCATTGAATCTGTTCACAAACATCTAAGAAGAAAAACTGATACTCAGGTCTGATGAGAAGCCCACATTCAGCACAAAATCTACACAAAAGCTTCTGGGTTCAAGCATCATTTTCTGTGTTCAAACAAGCTGAATCACGATTCCGCTGGTTCTCCTCCTGAACTTCACTGGGATCGCTGGGATTGGTTACGCATTTAATCCTCAAGGCAGCGCAGGTCACAACCTGGTCACAGCCAATTATGACATCTGAAGCTCAGGGACGCTGAGTCAACGTCCCAGGTCACGAAGTCGAGCTCAGGCCTGTTGTGCTCCGGGTGAGGCTGTGGATTCGAATTCACATGTGCTGTTGATGGTTCCATGTCCTTTGAGCTGCTCTACCCCTGGCAGAAACCAGTGAGCGCCAATCCAGTGGGCTTCATGTGAGCGAGGCTTGAAGGAAACCACGGAAGGCCCACACCCTGTCCGAGTCCAGAGGTGCCTGAGCCAGCGCTAACAGGTGTTCTGAGGGCAGAAGTTTGACGTGTGGACAGGGTATTTAGTAAAACTAAATGCAAACAAAACAGCAGCAGACCTGTCTGAACCACAGTCTGTATTCTTGAACAGCAGCCACAGCGTGAGCACCCACATCCTCCTTATTCCTGGCACGCGGATGCCCGGCGGTATCCTCGAGGCCTTGATGATCACTGCCTCGTGTCCAGGTCCAGTGGCCATGGCTTCCTGCTGCTTCCTTAACTGGGCTGAAGGCGCCCCTTGGTGAGTAACCCCCGCAGTGCTCCCTGGGCCATGGCATCCAGCACAGCGCTCTCAGAGAAGCTTGAATCCATCTGTGGATTAACTGACTGGCTTTGTTACACAGGAAGGCACAAATTGGCTGAAACTATTTTGCAAAGTTCTCCAGTAAACCAGTAAACAGTCCTCTACCCAAGTGACTGTGTTCCTCAGGAGCATGGCTGGGGAGACTCTGCCTTCACCAATGGTGACCAGTGTGAGAGTCACTGGGTCTTCAGGGAAGGAAAGCAGGGGGCCTGGCACACAGAAGCACCCAGGTTCCTGGGGCAGGGGAGGGAGCAGTTCCGCAACTCCTCCCACGGCGACTTCCCAAGTGCTGGTCTAATGAGTTTGCTTTCCTCTGCCCCACGCTGCCCAGCCCCATGCTGTCTGCTGATGAGTGCCAGCAAAGCCCAGAAATGCCAACAATGAGAGGAGTACCTGAGTGAGCTGCCATGCCCTCCAGGGGATCTTCCCAACGCGGGGATTGAAGCCCCGTCTCCTGCACCGGCAGGCGGATTCTTTACCACTGAGCCACCAGGGAAGCCCCCTTTTTCTTCAAATTCCTTCAAATGGTATCGTGATAACGCTTCCGTTAGTCATTAAGACAGCTCAGGCTGTCTTCCCTGAGCCCCACAGTCCAGAATCAGCAGAGTGGAAGCAACTCTCCTTTATGGTGTTGTGTGTGTGGGGAAGGTTAGTGACTATGGAGTCACCCAGTGGTTTGTGATGACGCTTCTCCAAACATGTCATCTGAATAGCCAGCGTCTCAAATGTTAGCAAAGGACCAACTTCACTCCTCCTCACTCTGGAATCCCAATCTCCATGCAGGTTCCTGCTTTTCAAACATTCATTAGGTGTCATTCTTGCTTTCAACACTGGATGAAGCGTCTGCCCAGGTTTAAACCCTGGGTAAAATTAATTCAAATAGTTTAAAATATTCTACAAGTGACACAAACAAGACAATCTGTGTGACTAAGAGAATCCGGGGCATCCATATTTGGAGTTTGGTTTTTTTTTTCTCTAACAGTTTGGAGTGACAAGTTAGTGGTTGCTAAGAAAGGCACATCCCGAGGATGGGCAGGGGACACCCCCAAAAGCTTCCTTGTGCACGGGGGCGGGTGCCGACAGTGTAGACATGGAACCAGAGGGTCCCAGGCACCGCCTGCCGAGGAGCGCTCACTTGGTCCCGCGGGTGTGCGGCCTGAGTCACAGGCCTGCCCAGAGGGCTCTGAAACCCATGAGGCACAGCACAGGAGTCCTACACCATTGCTTCCCCGGCTTTGACGCGACAGGGATTACGTGTCTGTGCTGCTCTGGTGACGCAGGATCGTTACTCCTGGAGCCGCCTGCAGCCCAGGGAAGCTCGGCCTCGCCTGTGCGCTCCTGCTCCTCCACGGAGGCCCAGGCGCCTGCTGTTTGGTGAGAGGCCCCGTGGGAAGGGTGCCGGGCGGGCCTGGGGACACACTTCAGAGACGGATCCAGGGCTGCTGACAGGTGGTCCAGAAGAGGCGCGAAGCCCCACTGGCCATGAGAGGATGTAGGACAGACGCGACCCGAGTCCTCCCCACTTGCGGCGAGACCCCAGGCAAGCCCAGCCCCTCAGTGTGCTGCAGATGACAGCTTCCGATCACCCGCACATGTTAACAGGACACCCCCCTTGTGGCATGGGTAGGATCAGAGGAACCTCAGTGTCCCTCCCCCACGAGGAGGAGTCACAGGACTTCCCTCTCTCAGGGCACCCTGAAGCCCAGGCGGGGTCAGGGCTGCAGGAGCGGCTGCTGAGCTCTGACCATGCGTTAGCTGTGCTCACTTGTCAGCCGAGACTGTGACCTACTGCAGAGAAGCTTTGGGCACTCCCGCCTGTCCTCACAGCCTCACCACCCATGGGGCAAGGCTGAACCCAGTACGATCGAAGGCGTCAACCTGCAGGTGGTCCATACAGGAACTCTACTGCTGCCCCAGAGTCCTCAGGTTCCCAGATACCCAGCACCATGGACCACAGGTAAACAGGGGGATCCTCCTTACATGCTGTATATCGTCACCCTGCTTATTTAACTTATATGCAGAGTACATCATGAGCTGGAATCAAGACTGTCGGGAGAAATATCAATAACCTCAGATATGCAGATGACATCACCCTTATGGCAGAAAGTGAAGAGGAACTAAAGAGCCTCCTGATGAAAGTGAAAGAGAAGAGTGGAAAAACTGGGTTAAAATTCAACATTCAGAAAACTAAGATCATGGCATCTGGTCCCATCATTTCATGGCAAATAGATGGAGAAACAGTGGAAACAGTGACAGACTATTTTTTTGGGGGGGCTCCAAAATCACTACAGATGGTGATTGCAGCCATGAAATTAAAAGACGCCTACTCCTTGGAAGAAAAGTTATGACCAACTTAGACAGCTTATTAGAAAGCAGAGACATTGCCAACAAAAGTCTGTGCAGTCAAAGCTATGGTTTTTCCAGTAGTCATGTATGGATGTGAGAGTTGGACTATAAAGAAAGCTGAGCATCAAAGAATTGATGCTTTTGAACTGTGGTATTGGAGGAGACTCGTGAGAGTCCCTTGGACTGCAAGAGATCCAACCAGTCCATCCTAAAAGAGATTAGTCCTTGGACTGCAAGAGATCCAACCAGTCCATCCTAAAAGAGATTAGTCCTGAATATTCATTGGGAGGGCTGATGCTGAAGCTGAAACTCCAATACTTTGGCCACCTGATGTGAAGAGCTGACTCATCTGAAAAGACCTTGATGCTGGGAAAGATTGAAGGTAAGAGAAGGGGATGACAGAGGATGAGATGGTTGGATAGCATCACCGACTTGATGGATATGAGTTATGAGCAAACTCTGGTAGTTGGTGATGGACAGGGAGGGCTGGTGTGCTGCAGTCCATGGGGTCGCAAAGAGTCGGACACGACTGAGGGACTGAACTGAACCTCACCTCACAGGCTGCTGTGATTAGTATTAATAAACAAGAAAAGACATTTCCAGGGCTTGGAACCCTTCCTGGGCTACTGACCATTTGCAATTATTTTTAGTAGCTCACTCTACAGTTCAACTCTTAGAGCAAATATTAGTATCAAGAAACATACTTGCGCACACCACACAGTGAGCACTGCCAAAACCGTCATCTGAACACAGATGGCTATAAGTTAATCACCAACTAGCCATCTTCTCACTGTCATTATCTTACTTATGCCATGAACTGAAATTCTTTCCACTCCTCTTACAAGTGACCGTCTCCTCCAGCCTCAGCACCCCTGCCGTGAGGGGCC
Organism: Oreotragus oreotragus; assembly: GCA_006410675.1. Taxonomy (NCBI): domain Eukaryota; kingdom Metazoa; phylum Chordata; class Mammalia; order Artiodactyla; family Bovidae; genus Oreotragus; species Oreotragus oreotragus. Next base: position 118,857 of record SJYX01022520.1, on the reverse strand, counting down.
CCTTCTCACTCCTTCCCCAGATCCCGAGTCCCTGCTCGCAGCTCATCCTCTTGTGCCCGTTGCGATGTACAGAGGGTCTGGGGCCCAGCCCCACGGCAAGCTCAGCGAGTCACACGGAGCACAATCTGGGATGCCTCAGCCCGCACCTTACAGCTCAGACGCTCCCTGCTCTCCATGACGCTCACACAACTCGGTCGGCATCTGTATGTGCCCAGAAGTGCCCCTTTCCCTCCAGGGTCTGAGCTCTAGGCGCCCCACCCGAAAGCGCTTCACTCTGCCAGGCTGCCTGTCTCCTCGCCACGTCCTGCTCTTTCCTCCTGGCCAACACCGTCCCGCGGTCTGGGAGTCTGGCGTTACTTTGTGTGGAATGCCTCTCCTGCCTCAGTGCACACCAGGAGCTCGTCCCCAACTTCTCGCACTGCCTTCTATCTTATTTGGCATTTAAGGTTATGCACATTATTCTCCCAACTAAATTGGAAGATCCATGGAGGATGGGAACTTGCCCCTTAAACTTTGTTAAACAAAACAGTTATTTATATAAATATTATATGTTTATACATTATATTTATTATATATACTATTATAGGTAATGGTTCTTCATGCAAATACTATGTATTTCTATACTTTATTTAATACATATGCATTTACATAAAGTGCCCCAGACTATTAGTTTGCTTTCCCAGAATAATTTTCTCAAGACAAGTCACCTGGGAGCTTTCTGGAGCGGCACTGTCGGCTACGTGAGAATAAGCTAGGTCACAAGCCCATAGAGTTTGAAAATAATCTCGTTTAAAAGATTTTTACAGAATGTGTGTCAACTATGGCTGGTGTTAACGGCACAGGGTCAGTCACGTTACATGATGCCACTGTGTTTACACTTGTGCCCAGAACAACCTGGCTGCAGAGGCACTGGGCTTTGAATTCCAGCTCAGACCTGAACATCTGGGTCCCCTGCAGCACAAGGCAGAGTCCTGACCCTCCTCCAGGACCAGATGGACGTGCATTCCACATCAGCGGTGGGAGCATCTGGCAGTTAGGCGCATAAGCCTCAGGTCCTCTGTGTCTACCTGAGGACGTGTTTCCAGACCGTCAGCGCTCCCTTCTGGGATGTTCACTGATGTGTCAACCTGCCCAGCTGGGAGGGGCCCAGACACTGGGTCGGGCATTTTGGCTTTGTCTTTGAAGGTGTCCTCGGAGGAGATGAATGCTTTAACAGGTGGGCTGAGTCAGCAGGTGGCGTTCCTGTGCGGGCGGGGCTTGTCCAATCAGTTGACAGCCTGAACAGAACAGACAGCTGACCTCTCCAGTAAGACAGGGCCCCTCTTGATCACCTCCCTTCAAACTGAGGAGTCAGCTTTTCATGCTTTCAGACTCAGGATGAAACGCCAGCTCTTCCCAAGTCTGGCCTGCAGCCTTCAGCCTGGCCCACAGCACTGGCTACCCCAGGGCTCCAACTGGACGGCTTGCTCTGCATGTCTCAGGCTTGGCAGCTCCAACTTTTTGTGATGACTCTCCTCCCGTGTCTATGCAGCCAGCCCTCCTATGGCTCCTCAGGTGCACCCGGGCTTAATCTGCTGGCTGTAGAGGTCCATCATGCTGGCCCCGGGGCCCTGGGTCAGGACTGTGGCTCCGTGTCCTACTGCTCAGATGTAGCCAGAGTCCAGCATCCAGAGGCACCCGGCGCCTGAGCAGACGTGGGCCTGGACAGCAGGGCTGTATCCTCTCGCTTTCTGCTTCTCGGCCTGGGTGAGACACCTGCCCCTGACCACTTCTCCCCGCACTCCGCCAGGCCCCAACTGGGGGATGCCAGGCCCTCTCGTGGTGCCCAGCATGGGGGGGGGCACCCTGAAGCACTTGTGAAGGTTAACTCTGTGAACAGCAGGGATTGTGCATGACTCCGCACCTCCTGTGGGAACTGTGGGACAGGCATGCTCTCCCAGAAGGTCGGCTCCTGGACCGGATCCGTCCTTTGGGGTGGCTCCTCCCCCAGCGTCTGAAGTGCCATCCTCCTGTACGGGCTCCATGAACCCAGGCCTGAGGCCTTCTTGGCACCTTCGGTTACTCGGGAGTACTCATTCTCCGCATGCGTGAGCTGCTATCAGCTAGTCTTGGACACGGGCAGCAGGCACATGTCCTGGTCTACAGGGAGGAGGCTGAATCCGCCGCCGCTGTCGGGGAGGCAGATAGCCGGCGGCCACGCTCTGGGGCTGGGATGTCCTGCAGCGGCTTCCTCTGTGGCCACCCCTCCACGGTGGGGCCCCTTCTGCTTCCACATCGGGGTGGCACTGCATCCTACCCTCACGGGCTGAACAAAGTCCTCAGAGTTCATGCCCATCTCTAGAACTTATGCAGTAGCTGCAGCACCCTCCACACCACGCACACAGCAACGACACATCCTCATGCTAAACCACGCTGGCTCATCTCCGTGAGGGGCTCACAGACTTTGCTTCCAGTGCCCGAGGCTTCTCCTGAAGAACAGCGAGGGAACTTTCTGGAATGTAGAGAGATTTCTGAAATGTGGACAGGTTCTCTGTCTCGACTGGTGCCCAAGCTATACAGTACACACACTTGGTATACGGGCATTTTCTGTATGTAGAGTATACATCAAGAAGGCAAGAAATAACCTGGCTTTATGAGAGAAATAAATTATAATTTGTATCCTTATTAGTTTAAAAAAAAGGCAGTTTATGTACTGGGAAGGCACAACTGTTTTGATTTATTCATTCAACTTCATGGAATTGTTAGAAACATAATAGGAATACTCAATAACATTTTAGAAGTGTTTTCTCCACTCAAATAAAAACAAATTAGATTATGTCTTCACTTTAATTGGCTAGTATCAAACACCAAATATTTAATTGCATTTACTCAAACAATAATCCAATATTTATTTCTAATGGAATGCTTTAATTTTCGATCTACTAGTCTTTTTGTTTCTCCATAATTATTTGTGCACTGCAGCTAGTGTTACATATTGAATATTCCTCAATCCATTCTTGGCAATCACGGGGTATACACTTAAGGGTATGGTGTGGAGGCTAAAATGCTTTTCCTGTTTAGTTCAAAAAATTTATACTCACATTTAGATTTCATAAAAAATATGACAACTCTGCATAAGTATATATTAATGTAGCAATGCTACTCTAGTATCATTTAATATGTAGATCGAGTTTAAATTGTGATTGCAGTACACAATTTACAATAATGCATACACAATGGGGAAAGTTTAATTACTCAGTACCATATTTATTTTACCTTCCTGAATTAAAAGGAAAATTTAACACATTAATTTTCAGTATTAATAGTACTAAATAGATAGAAACAGTCAAGTTTGTTGCTCCTCCCATCAGGCCACAGGCCTGGGGCCTGGAAGTGGGTGGGCATGGTCTTGGTGTGGGTGGAGCTTGCAGGTTCCAAGAGCTGGGAGCTCAAGGGCTGGGCGCCCAGGCACCTGCTGATTCCTCTCCACGTGGCCAGCACAGTTCATGGGGACTGGCTGCAGAGGCTGAGCCCAGGGGAAGGCTAAGCTCCCTCGGGGCTCCACCTCTGATTTCTCTGAAGTGGTAAGTCATCATTTCTCCCAAATTGAAAAGTGGAAACAGTATCTACATGTTTACTTTCTCTGGGTGCTTAAGGGATTAAAGAAATTTAGTCCATAAATTACTCCAGAGGTTTTTGATATTACTTGAAGGTATAGAAAAGTCATTTTATATTTCTTTTAAAAAACTGTGTGTGTTTGTGTGTATGTGTGCGTGCGTGTGTTTGTGCCTGTGCATATGTGTTGTGCATGTTTGTGTGTATGTGCCTGTGCATATGTGTTGTGTGTGCATGTTTGTGCCTGTGCATATGTGTTGTGCGTGTTTGTGTGTATGTGTGTGTGCCTGTGCGTTTATGCCTGTGCATATGTGTTGTGTGTGTTTGTGTGTTTGTGCCTGTGCATGTGTTGTGCGTGTTTGTATGTGTGCATGTGTTTGTGCCTGTGCATATGTGTTGTGCATGTTTGTGTGTATATGTGTGTGTGCATGTGTGTGTGTTTGTGCCTGTGCATAAGTGTTGTGCGTGTTTGTGTGTGCGTGTGCGTGTGTTTGTGCCTGTGCATATGTGTTGTGTGTGTTTGTGTGTGTGTGCTTGTGCGTGTGTTTGTGCCTGTGCATATGTGTTGTGCGTGTTTGTGTGAGCATGTGTAACCTTCATTCCTGACATGAGCTGGGAGTCACTGCAGAGATGCAGTCTGTAGGGACCTGGAGCAGGTAAGATGCAGACCTGGGTCAAGGTGGGTGGTGAGGCGGGTGCAGACCCTGCCTCAAGGTCTGAGGCTGGTCTCTGGGGGCCACGCAGGTCAGGAGGCTCTCCTGCCGGCTCTTTCTGCAGCCGTGGGAACACGATTCAAGTATTAATGGTCAGAAAGGTGGCGAGGGTAGGGCAACCTTTCCTAGCATTGACTGAGTCACAGTCAGACTCCTTCTTACAGTGGAAGAAAATCCAACCCCCATATTGATGAAACCCCACCTTGTGTGTCTCCCCCAGACAACTCAGGGTGGGCTTGAATGTGCTGCACTCGTGCTTGAGTTCAGAGGGCGGAGCCGTAGTTCACAGCCACCTGGGGAAAGAGAAATGCCTGACCTGACCCACACATCACGGTCCTCCAAACCTCACGTGAGACGGGACGCTACGCTCATCCACGCTGCATGATTCCTATCACAGATCAGGCCTGACAGAGGTGGGAAGGGGCAACAGGCCCCAAGCTCTGAGCGTGCTTGGTACAGGCTCAGGAAAACCCTCCCCGCTGTCAGCTCTTCCTGGGAGGGGAGATGTTTCTTCACGAGAAATGAGCAGCTCCAGGCCTGCAAAGGTCAAGAGCAAATGCCACAAAGTGTGTGCCAAGTCTCTTTCATTGTGGCCAACTCTTTATGACCCTATGGACTACAGCCCACCAGGCTCCTCTGTCCATGGCATTCTCCAGGCAAGAATACTGGAGTGGGTTGCCATGCGCTCCTCCAGGGGATCTTCCTGACCCAGGAATCAAAGCTGCATCTCCTACAGCTCCTGCATTGCAGGTGAATTCTTTACCATGCTGGAAGAAGCACAAGCTGGAATCAAGATTGCCGGGAGAAATATCAATAACCTCAGATATGCAGATGACACCACCCTTATGGCAGAAAGTGAAGAGGAACTAAAAAGCCTCTTGATGAAAGTGAAAGAAGAGAGTGAAAAAGTTAAAGCTCAACATTCAGAAAATGAAGATCTGGTCCCATCACTTGATGGGAAATAGATGGGGAAACAATGGAAACAGTGAGAGGCTTTATTTCCTTGGGCTCCAAAATCACTGCAGATGGTGACTGCAGCCATGAAATTAAAAGATGCTTACTCCTTGGAAGAAAAGTTATGACCAACCTAGATAGCATATTGAAAAGCAGAGACATTACTTTGCCAACAAAGGTCCTGTCTCTTATACACATCTAGATGTGTATAAGAGACAGGTGTATGTGTGCGTGCGTGTGTTTGTGCCTGTGCATATGTGTTGTGCATGTTTGTGTGTATGTGCCTGTGCATATGTGTTGTGTGTGCATGTTTGTGCCTGTGCATATGTGTTGTGCGTGTTTGTGTGTATGTGTGTGTGCCTGTGCGTTTATGCCTGTGCATATGTGTTGTGTGTGTTTGTGTGTTTGTGCCTGTGCATGTGTTGTGCGTGTTTGTATGTGTGCATGTGTTTGTGCATGCTTACTCCTTGGAAGAAAAGTTATGACCAACCTAGATAGCATATTGAAAAGCAGAGACATTACTTTGCCAACAAAGGTCCATCTAGTCAAGGCTATGGTTTTTCCAGTGGTCATGTATGGATGCGAGAGCTGGACTGTGAAGAAGGCCAAGTGCCGAAGAATTGATGCTTTTGAACTGTGGTGTTGGAGAAGACTCTTGAGAGTCCCTTGGACTGCAAGGAGATCCAACCAGTCCATTCTAATGGAGATCAGCCCTGGGTGTTCTTTGAAGGAATGATGCTAAAGTTGAAACTCCAGTACTTTGGCTATCTCATGCGAAGAGTTGACTCATTGGAAAAGAGTCTGATGCTGGGAGGGATTGGGGGCAGGAGGAGAAGGGGACGACCGAGGATGAGATGGCTGGATGGCATACTGACTCAATGGACGTGAGTTTGAGTGAACTCCGGGAGATGGGAATGGACAGGGAGGCCTAGTGTGCTGCAATTCATGGGGTCGCAAAAAGTCGGACATGACTGAGTGACTGAACTGAACTGAACTGAACCACTGGGAAAGCCCCACCTCAAAGTGAGGGCTCTGTAAATCACCTCGGGAAATGTGCCTGCAGATGCAAGTAGAAACAAACTAGCATCTTCCTCAGATCCACTCACCATGGCTTTCAGGGGTGCAGCAGGTCTCGACTCTCCGAGGAGTCCCTGGGCCCCTCTCAGCGACCACACTGACAGCCCCCAGCCCCACCACAGGCTCTCAGCCCCCACCAGCCCACCTGGACCGAGCATGCCTGCTGCATCAGCAAAGCATCCATTACTGCTCCTCAGCACTTTGCCTGTGCTCTCTGCCTGAGATCGAAACGTGGTGAAAACAAATGCTAGTGAAGATTTAAGACACAAATCAACAGAGGCACACCACAAGAAGCCCAGACAACACACATGTGCCCTGCCCAGAAGCAGGGTGACCTGTGTGTGGACTCGGGTTTGTGCAAACCTCGGCAGGAGGGCCAGGAGGCTTCCAGACGAGGCGGGTGTGCCGTGGCCAGGGGACCGCATGTTTTCTTTCTGGAGAAATTGGTAGCACACCCAGTTCACGGATGTAACTCCTTCCCTGAACAGAACAGTACTCCAGGATCACAAGGGGAAAAGATAAATAAACATCTGTCTTCAGCAAAGAATCTAAAATATAGTACAACTGAGGGGGCATGAGGCCCGAGCTGCGGAGGCTGGGCTGCGAACACAGCTGCAGCGGCTCCCCACCTGCGGGGCACTGACCACCCACAGGGACGAGGACTTCCAGACCAGGTGTGTAACCACAGGTGTGCTTCCCTAGAGAAACGCCGCGCACCGCACAGGAAGCCGAGCAGGACCCTCTGGGGAGGGAGCAGCGGTGGGCACGCCTCACGTCGCATGTGGTCTCAACCCCACACAGGAGGACGTTCATGTGCGCCATGGTGCACAGGCCAGGGAGGCCCAGAAGCACCTTCACACGCACCAAAGCAGACGCTCCCAGGTTTGGAGATAGGAGTGGGGCGTGCAGCGGGGAGCCTGGATGAATTTCGTGGGAAAATTGAATCTTGGTGGTTCAATTCAAACTCTCTACTATTGGCTGAATATGTTAGTGGAGAAAAAAATTGGATTTTCATTCTCAGGGGAGAGGATAGACATCATTTATTTACACTTATCCCCATAAGAAGAAGGTCGGTGGGCATAGGGCTCTGGGGGCTGCCCTGCCGTGGCCTCGCCGCCCACCTGTACCCTTCCCCACCCACGGAGGACACCCTGCAGCCTGTTGCCCAGGATGTGACGGTAGACTCGGAGCCCCAGATCAATGATCAATGAAAACTAATTCTACACCGGTCACCCTGAAGAATTCCACTGTTACAGTGATCACAACAAACTGACGTTCCTGACACGTTCAGTCCCGCTTAAGTATTAGCTCAGCCTGGGTCACTCACCCAGGGAGCGAGGCTGGGCTTCCGCTGGAACCCGCGGCGGGCTGTGAGTAACTGCATGCATCCCCACACCCACGCCCGAGGGACCGTCACAGCGTGCTTCCCCCGGACCCTCTCGTGCCTTTTCCTCTTGCTCGGCCACTCCCTGCGATGCCGAGGGGCTGTGCGCACCCTCCTCCAGGATGAACGCTTCCCGCCAGAAGAAGGGCAGGACACAGAGAGGAGTGCCGCTCGCAGGGCCGGGCCGGCTGCACGGCGCTGGCCTGGGTGTCCACTGAGACGGGCCTCATCTCACCACCAAGATGCCGTCTGTTTCCCTGCGAGATCCCTGCGGCTGAGGGGTCAGTGATGGGTCTCAGGGAACAAAACCTCTGAGACAGTTATTCCTGCGGGGTTGATGCAGCTGCCGTTTCTGTTGCTGTGCTGCTTTGTCACATGTCAGGAGGCTTCTGTGAGTGTTTATTTCTTCCTTCAAAACTCATAGCCAACTTAATACCATTCTCCATTCATGAAAAACTATGAAGCCGCTCTTGTCTTTACCAGAGACCATTTTTTTAACCTGAGAGATTAAATTGTTATATGATGTCAACGGGGGACTTAATGCTACCAGAAAAAAGAAAATAATCGAAAAATAAACAGCAGCGATTGCAGAGACATTTCTCCTGAGTGCTCCATAAAAATGTCAGCATAACAAGGCGATTTCATATAAAAGGAGGGCGGGAGACTGTCCCACCAAACAGAGCAGCGTCGTTGAAGACACCCGCCCTCCCTGCAGGCCTGCAGAGGGTGGTCTCCACAAGCAGGAGTCAGACCGAAGGGGCACCGCGTCCCCACAGCCGCCAAGCCGGGCGGGGGGTCCTGGCTGCAGAGAGGCTGCAGACCGGCTCCTCCGCGGGGATGGACGCTGGGAGCCACTGCCTCTGGGGCCCAAGCATCCGCGGGACTCAGGCTAGAAACACGAGGATGGAGGTGCACTGCGCACACTCGAGAAGACAATGCCTCAGACTGACAGACGCCAAGGAGGTCCTGGGAGGGAGGGGGGCCCCAGGGACGGGGAGCGGACCTCCCGTTAGATTCGCCCCAGACGACAGTCAGGCATGGGTCCCCTGAACTAGCTGATGCCTCCCAGCAGCATCATGGGGAACATCAACAGAAACAATGACAGCTCATGCTACACCGATGTCTAGTTACAGAGCTCCCTGGTGATGTCCACGGCATGAAATATAAAAGAGGGACGAAATCACTGCACCTTCCTCAGCCCTGATACAGAATTAAAATGCGTCCTCACCACAGTTCAGACTCTTCGTCCTAAGCACCTGGTGTGACCCCAAGATTACTGTCCTGTTTATGTTGTGGTCACTCTAAACCCATGTAATCTCTTCTCCATGCACAAGTCTCCACTCCTACACAGCAAGTGGGTGAGCGGCAGGCTCAGGTCACTGAGAGGAAACAGGGCCTGTACTGATCGGCTTCCCCTTATTGATGACAAAGCCGCTCCCTGCAGGTTAGGTCTCCAGCATCACCCTGGGCGACTGCTGTTCAAGAAACAGGCGCCCGGGGGGTTCAGAGTGCGGTCCAGACCCCAGTGCACAACACAGATGCGGTTCTGAAGTGGGATCTGCTGTGCCTCCGTGAGGGGCCCGTGACCCAGTGCCCGGATGCACAGCCCTCACGCTGGGCCCCAGGCCAGGCCAGCCACGGGCCCTGGCTACAGAGGGGACCTTTGATCGCACAGCTCAGATGCTCAGCTCAGCCTTTCATTCTGCCTGAGAACATTTCCGTCCGGCTACTGCCCAGTGGTGCTTAGAGAAAGCCAGACTGGTGATGTTCAGTTTACAGCTTCACAGAGCAGTCAGTGTGCCGGTTGAGAGGGCTCGGCACCTGGTGGGAGATTCAAATGGCCTTACAAAGAGGCAGGATGCCAACCGTAAGGGCAGGATCGCCCTGCAGTGGCTGCTATTACTGACCATTTATAACCAATCACACAACCAAAGCTACACTCAAGGGCTGAGCATATTCTTTAAATACTTCAGGAACATATTAGATACAAACAGACCCATTAAGATACTAGGCAATTGCAGATAAGCTCACCAAAGGTCTGTTTTTTGCTGAAACTTTGAGGAAAAAATAATTTGTTAGGTGAAAAATCTGCAGTGTGTCCCAGTCTTCATTTACTTAACTGATTGTGAGAATTCAATTTCAAAACAAGCACAACCAAGCCGAAAACAAGGTGCAAAGCACGACGCTGGCACCCTCCCTGGGTGGGCTTTCTCATGAACCGTCCAGGGTGCGTGGCTGCCTGCTTTCAACTTTGTGCTGAGTCCAGGGCCCTCCTGCTGAGAGGGAGCCTTCTGCAGTACAGAAATGTAATAAAAACCAGTGCGGCCACTGCCGCTTCCAAAATCTCAGTGTGTGAGAATGAAGGTGATTCCTCGAAAGTGTCGAGTGAATGAACATAAGGTCCAAAGCAAAAGCATGTGTGCCACATCCTCCTCAGTCTACAAGGAAGAGATAATCACAAAGGATTCTCCTCTCACTGAAGCGAGGCCTCCACAGCCAGGGAAGATCACACACACACACATGCATGCACGCACACCACACACACATGCATACCACGCACACCACACACACACACGCGCGCACACACACACGCGCACTCTTCAAGAAACCTGAAGACAAGGACCGGCTCCCTCTGCCCTGGACCCACAGGGGCTGACTCTCTCCAGACTCAGGCAAAGGATTGGTGACCGTGGACCCACAGGACCCTGACGGCTGGACACAGGCTGAAACCAGCCTGGCCTGTGCACAAGGGTCTCCACCAAGAAGGGAAACTCCTCTGTTCATATGGTGCTCCCTGTGCTAAGCTGCTTACTCGTGAGTAACAGCCCCTCTCACCCTGCTAGCCACGCCAGCCAGCGGTCGGTCTGCTCCCTCCCAGGCAGGCCAGGGCTGGCCCCCATCGGCGTCAGCAGGACAGAGGCTGGCGGGACCACCTCACCCCGCATGTCACACACTGGCTCTGGGGTGCCAGCATGGGGCACCTGGTGCTGATTTCCTGTGATGCTTCCAGGAGAGGCGTGCCCTGGGGGTCCACACCAGCCCTGGGGCTGTGGCGACCTCCTGCCCAAGGTCATCAAGAAACAAGGAAAGACGCCGTCATCAAGAAGCAAGGAAAGATGTCGTTTCTTCCTCGGACCATGGCCAGGATTACTCAACTCAGGAGTGAAACTCTGTAACCACAATTTCCATTTAACTGCACTGACCGCATGTAACATGAAAATGCACTCAGAACAGCCAATGCTTCCTCCCCACTATCTGAGGTGCTTTAGACAAAGGTATGTATTTCATTTTCATCGTTCAAATACAGAGAGAAAACAGAAACACACCCAGAGCATGCTGGTCATCGCACCAAAACTCAGACTGCCAGACATACGAGGGCAGCGCGGCCTCTTCAGACATGTACCACTTGCACCAAGGTCAGCACGGAGTCACTCAGCCCATAAACACAAAGGAAAAGGAAACCAGAATCACAGAAGGTTCGTACCTTTGAACAGGGTCAGTCCGTGCAAGGTTCCTTTGATTTTAGTCAGTCTCAGCTCCATGGGTCGGGCCCGACCTTCTAGTCATGTCCTTTGGAAAATGGAAAGTAAGGTTTGCGCTAAAGTCATCCCTAAAGCGATCAAATCACAAGGAAACCAGCTTCACAGTCATTGGTGTGGATGGGGTCATGGACAGACACGGGCTGGCAGGACCGTGAGCCCCGGCACCAACCGGCTCTACACTGTCCACTCGCAAAGGACGAGCTGCTGGCAGAGCTGCGTGGGCTGGAGGGCTGGGGGGCTGGGGGTTCACTGCCTGGTGAGAACAGAGAAGCCCTCTCTCCAGCTGTGGCTGTGCCCAAACCCACTGGAAGAGCAGCTTCTACACATGAAAGTGTCACAAAGTCCCTCACCTACCCCTTGAACTGTATAATTATATCTTAAGTCAGTAATAGCCCCAATCATCGGGGTACAGTGTGAATCAAGTATAGGGTGGCATTTGCAGACATAAATAGACTCACAGATCTTAGGGGAAACACAGATCACATATGTGTGCGCAGGTCCACATGCACATGCATACGGATCTTAGCGGAAACACAGATTACGTACATGTGTACAGGTCCACACACACACGCACATGGATCTTAGGGGAGACACAGGTCACACACGTGTGCACAGGTGCACGGGCACATATGCAGTCAGATGATGTCTGCTTAGTTCTCAGTGGTATGCAGCACAGTACTATCAACTTCTTGTTACTTTGCCTCATTTTTCAAATTTTAAAAAATTATAGGGGAGCTCACAAAATCACTATGCAGCTTATTTTAACTGGCAACTTGAGGCCGGCCAGGCATGGTTTAAGTTACACCAGCTTTACACGTGTGGCTGCAAGTCCACAGCCGCAGGGCCACTTGGGGAAGAAACTCAGGAAGCCAGACGACGGCGGCGAGTGGGCACCTCATGCCGCCCAGGCCCGGGGGAGCAGTGCTGCGTCGGGTCGTCTCCCTAGGAAGCAGCAGGAAGGCCAGCAGCCCAGACCCTGAGAGCCAGAGACCCCGGCCCCTCCCCGGACTCCGTCTAAGCTAAGACTGGCCAAGGGGGCTGGGTGTAGGGCCGTCCCGCAGGGCTCACCCTACGGGTCGGAGCCCACTGTTACGTGCTCAGGAGCTTTACAAACCAGGGTTTAGACAGTCATTCTGAACACTCACATCTCGTAAACTTATAGTCAAAGAACTCATCTTAGAGCAAAGGGAACAACCATTCATGTTCACCCATCTGCACATACTGTCCTGACCGCTTTTGCTCCTGTCTGCCCACAAGATGGATGTACTACAGTGGGGTGCCGGCCAGCATCCCCTCCCTGGGCTGTGAGGGGACTGCGGGGGCAGGGCTGTTCCCTGGAGCCACCACGGTGTCAAGGCACCACAAGCATGTGAGAAGCAGGAGCTGAGAGGATGCTGGGAGAGGCCTCGAATCTAGAAGAGTTGCAACATTTGGCTTCTAGGACCCAGACAATTAAGGCTGGACAGGATTCCCATCCCTGCTCACGCCCCTCCCCCCCGAACCAGACACCCTGTCAGGTCCCCAGGCTGCTGCAAAAGCCTCCCTGCCCTGCAGGCCCCGCGGGGGGCAGGGTGGGGACACTTCCTTCTCTCTCAGCTAATTTCAGGCGCTGAGGATGCGGCCACGTGTGGCAGGGCTCATGGTTGCCTAGCAACCTGCCTACGCGGCATCCAAAGCTGCTCCCTGAAATATCCTCGCGCCACAGAGCTGTACTGGAAAGTTCCGGGGAACATTTTTAGAATGAGCTTCCTGAGGTTGGTGAACAGCAGCAGGGGTGCTGGAGGTTGTAAGGACTGCTCGCTGTCTGCCCTGAAAAAAGGCCCCAGGCCCGTCCCTTCTCCTGGTCCCAAGCAGGGAGAGTGGGCCATCCAGAGTTGAGGCTGCGGGTGTCCACTCTGGCAGAAGAGGGCATCGGGTGACGGGAGCGCAGCTTGCTCCTGGGTGTGTCAGTCCTCGGACCCACCCTGTGGGCTGGAGGGCTCGCTGAGCTGTGCAGAGGAGACGCTCGGGGCACACTGCCCTGCCGGTGCAATGCACAGGACCATGGAAAGCCACACTTGGGCAGTGAACAAGGGATGCGGGTCGGTGAGCCACAGAAAGGGGCCATGTCAGGGCTTGCTGGGCGGCAGGGAAGGCATGCAGTGCAGAGAGCGCCCTTTCTCCACATCCTCACTGACATCAGTCACCTGTGTTCTTAAAGATATCAGTTCTGACAGGGGTGAGGGGATAGCTCCTGGAATAGACTCAGTTAGAGAGAAGGAAACGTTGCCATTTGCAACCACATGGATGGACTTGGAAGTTGCCATACTTAGTGAAATCAGTCAAAGACGTATCACTTATATGTATAATCTAAAAAAACGCAACAAATGACTGAACATAACAAAAAAGAAGCTCATAGATGTAGAGAATAAACTGCTGGTTACCAATGGGTGAGGGGCAATACAGGGGGTGGAGAATGAAGAGGCAGAAAATATTATGTATAAAATAAACTACAAGGATACATTGTACAACATAGGAAGTAAAAAACATATTTATCACTTTTTACACATGGAGTATAACCTTTAAAAATTGTGACTCACCATATCATACACCTTGTAGCATATAATATTGTATATCAACTATGCCTCAATAAAAATATTTTTTGAAACTTTAATATCACGGTAATCCAAGTCTACGCCCCAACCAGTAACGCTGAAGAAGCTGAAGTTGAACGGTTCTATGAAGACGTACAAGACCTCTTAGAACTAACACCCAAAAAAGATGTCCTTTTCATTGTAGGGGACTGGAATACAAAAGTAGGAAGTCAAGAAACACCTGGAGTAACAGGCAAATTTGGCCTTGGAATGAGGAATGAAGCAGGGCAAAGACTAATAGAGTTTTGCCAAGAAAATGCACTGGTCATAGCAAACACCCTCTTCCAGCAACACAAGAGAAGACTCTACACATGGACATCACCAGATGGTCAACACCAAAATCAGATTGATTATATTCTTTGCAGCCAAAGATGGAGAAGGTCTATACAGTCAGCAAAAACAAGACCAGGAGCTGACTGTGGCTCGGATCATGAACTCCTTATTAGCAAATTCAGACTCAAATTGAAGAAAGTAGAGAAAACTGCTAGACCATTCAGGTATGACCTAAATCAAATCCCTTATGATTATACAGTGGAAGTGAGAAATAGATTTAAGGGCCTAGATCTGATAGACAGAGTTCCTGATGAACTATGGAATGAGGTTCGTGACATTGTACANCCGCTAGACCATTCAGGTATGACCTAAATCAAATCCCTTATGATTATACAGTGGAAGTGAGAAATAGATTTAAGGGCCTAGATCTGATAGATAGAGTGCCTGATGAACTATGGAATGAGGTTCGTGACATTGTACAGGAGACAGGGATCAAGACCATCCCCGTGGAAAAGAAATGCAAAAAAGCAAAATGGCTGTCTGGGGAGGCCTTACAAAAAGCTGTGAAAAGAAGAGAGGCGAAAAGCAAAGGAGAAAAGGAAAGATATAAGCATCTGAATGCAGAGTTCCAAAGGATAGCAAGAAGAGATAAGAAAGCCTTCTTCAGCGATCAATGCAAAGAAATAGAGGGAAAGAACAGAATGGGAAAGACTAGAGATCTCTTCAAGAAAATTAGAGATACCAAGGGAACATTTCATGCGAAGATGGGCTCGATAAAGAACCTGTGCACCTAACGGAAGCAGAAGATATTAAGAGGTGGCGAGAACACAACAGAACTATGCTAAAAAGATCTCAGTGACCCAGATAACCACGATGGTGTGCCTACTCACCTAGAGCCAGAAATCCTGGAATGCAAAGTCAAGTGGGCCTTAGGAAGCATCATTACAGAGAAAGCTAGTGGAGGTGATGGAATTCCAGTTGAGCAATTTCAAATCCTAAAAGATGATGCTGAGAAAGTACTGCACTCAATATGCCAGCAAATTTGGAAAACTCAGCAGTGGCCACAGGACTGGAAAAGGTCAGTTTTCATTCCAATTCCAAAGAAAGGCAATGCAAAGCTAGTGGAGGTGATGGAATTCCAGTTGAGCAATTTCAAATCCTAAAAGATGATGCTGAGAAAGTACTGCACTCAATATGCCAGCAAATTTGGAAAACTCAGCAGCGGTCACATGACTGGAAAAGGTCAGTTTTCGCTCCAATCCCAAAGAAAGGCAATGCCAAAGAATGCTCAAACCACACAGTTGCACTCATCTCACACGCTAGCAAAGCAATGCTCAAAATTCTCCAAGCCAGGCTTCAACAGTACGTGAACTGAGAAATTCCAGATGTTCAAGCTGCATTTAGAAAAGGCAGAGGAGCCAGAGATCAAATTGCTGTCATCCGTTGGATCATAGAAAAAGCAAGAGAGTTTCAGAAAAACATCTGCTTTACTAACTGTGCCAAAGCCTTTGAGTCTGTGGATCACAACAAACTGTGGAAAATTCTTCAACAGATGGGAATACCAGACCACCTGATCTGCTCCTTGGGAAACCTGTATGCAGGTCAAGAAGCAACAGTTAGAATTGGACATAGAACAATGGACTGGTTCCAAATCGGGAAAGAAGTACATCAAGGCTGTATATTGTCACCTTGCTTCCTTAACTTATATGCAGAGTACAGCATGTGAAATGCTGGGCTGGATGAAGCACAAGCTGGAATCAAAATTGTCGGGAGAAATATCAGTAATCTTAGATATGCAGATGACACCATTCTTATGGCAGAAAGTGAAGAGAAACTGAAGAGCCTCTTGATGAAAGAGGAGAGTGAAAAAGCTGGCTTAAAACTCAACATCCAAAACACAAAGGTCATGGCATCTGGTCCCATCACTTCATGGCAAATAGATGGGGAAACAGTGACAGACTTTTATTTTCTCAGGCTCCAAAATCACTGCAGATAGTGACTGCAGCCATGAAATTAAAAGACTCTTACTCCTTGGAAGGAAAATTATGACCAACCCAGATAGCATATTAAAAAGCAGAGATATTACTTTACCAACAGAGGTCCGTCTAGTCGAAGCTGTGGTTTTTCCAGTAATCATGTATGGATGCGAGAGTTGGGCTATAAATAAAGCTGAGCACCGAAGAATTGGTGCTTTTCAACTGTGGTGTTGGAGAAGACTCTTGAGAGTCTCTTGGACAGTCAATCCTAAAGGAAATCATTCTTGAATATTCACTGGAAGGACTGATGCTGAAGCTGAAACTCCAATACTTTGGCCACCTGATGCGAAGAGCTGACTCATTGGAAAAGACCCTGATGCTGGGAAAGATTGAAGGCGGAAGGAGAAGGAGATGACAGGATGAGATGGTTGGATGGCATCACTGACTGGATGGACATGAGTTTGAGGAAGCTCTGGGAGTTGGTGATGGACAGGGAAGCCTGGCGCGCTGCAGTTCATGGGGTCGCAGAGTCCGACACGACTGAGTGACTAAACTGGAGAAAGCAGAGGTTTCTGCAGGCTGGCCATGCCCCCCGGTCCTCATGCCCCTTGGCACCTCCTCACTCTGGTTCCTCAGTCTGAGATCATTAGACTGCCTGCCTGTGGGATAAAGGACTTCGCTTTTCCTCCTCACCTGTCCACACAGTGAGATCAGCGTCACAAGGGTCAGTTACTGTCCCCCCGAGTGGCCGTGTGCCATTCACACTGTTCAGCCTGAGCTCCTGGGACTGGTTGCCCCTGGAGCGGGCAGCTCTTTGCTCAAGCCTGGCGTCACAGCTCAGACCCTCTAGAGATGCCCTGTGTGTTTATTCTGTGGCTCTTCCCTGCTTTGCTGACGGTCAGGGGATTTGACCTGGACTAGGAAACTCCCTTGGGGGACACTCAGTGTGTGGGCCAGTCTCTCCAGGCATCTCTGAATCACACATTCTCCGCCCAGAGGTGTCCTCGCCTGCCTCCAGCTCTGCCCCACCCCATCCCCCAGCCCGGACGTGTGACCCCAGGGCGGCCGGGTACCAGGCACAGCCCGCTGGGCCCAGGCCAGCCTGCGGGGACAGCTGAATGAGGTTTACTGAGACTGGGGCCGCCACGCACATGGACACACGCTCTCCAGGCCAAGCCCCCCAGGCCCTCTGGGCATCAGCGGTGCTCTTTGCCCAAGGAAGCTTCCCTGGGGAGGCTCTGTCAGCACCAGCCTCCCCCGCTGTGGAAAGCAGCCTCCCCTCCCTCTGGGGAGCCAGTCTTGCTGCCTGTTCAGTTTCCACTGGAAACTGTTCTGTGAAGAGTGACAGACTTTTTTCTCTGGGCTTTGCTTTTGGAGGGTTAGATGTAAACCTTCTGAGATGTTTTACAAAGTATGAACTTGGGACGGGCAGTGGACCCCAGTGCCCAAGCCCAGCGTCCTGTCTGCCGTCTGCAGTGGTCAGGATGCCATGTGGGTCACGTAGGTCAGATGCCAGCGAGGTTTTCCCAGAAGAGCCCTGCATGCCCACCAAGCTGGACATCACCGGATCTGCCTGCTGGGGGCTGGTGTGTTTCTGGGGCACACGTCTCGGCCCTGTGGTCAGAGCATGGACCAGGTGTTGTCCAGAGCGGCGCTGAACCCCTCTGGGACTGGAGACAGTGCCCCGGCGCCTCTGCAGTGCCAGGACCTGCAGCATCTTCAGGAGAGAATCTCAAGGAACCCCTACCCCCACCCCCGTCTGAGGTGAACCCCCACCTGCTGTGGTGTTTGGTTCCCCGATGTTGGGAACCTGATGCTGAGTGTTTGAACATGTTACCAGTAAAACCCTTTTCCTCCCCTCCCACATTACTTTAAAAGCTTGGGTTTTGTATGTTTGGTTCAAAATGAAATTCAGAAAGAGCTGCTTTTATTACTGCTTCCTACCTCTCAGCAGCTGGTTTATTATTGTTGGTTAAAGTGTCTGTACTTGCACGACTTAACCTGTCCCTGTATCTGCAGAGTCTAGTTGAAAGGGGAATGATTCCTGAAAATTCCCACCTGGGTTGCTGGGGTTCCCAACTCCACAGTGGGTGACAGTAGGGGAATTCATCATTAACATCAACTGCCCCCTTTTTCCGGGGAAGGCAATGGCACCCCACCCCAGTACTCTTGCCTGAAAAATCCAATGGACGGAGTAGCCTGGTGGGCTGCAGTCCATGGGGTCGCTAACAGTTGGACAGACTGAGCGACTTCACTTTCACTTTTCTCTTTCATGCATTGGAGAAGGAAATGGCAACCCACTCCAGTATTCTTGCCTGGAGAATCCCAGGGATGGGGGAGCCTGGTGGGCTGCCGTCTATGGGATCACACAGAGTCGGACACGACTGAAGTGACTTAGCAGCAGCAGCAGCAGCCCCCTTTTTCTCAGACACAGCGTTTTGCTTTTTCCTTCATCCCTCCCTGAGATCAGTACCTATCTCTTGAGCCCCTCCTATGACCTACAGACAGCTCCCCACCTTGGAGGAGCCGGGCAGGAAAGCCGAAGACAGCAGCCCAGCCAGAGAGGAGACTCTGCGTATGTGTCCAGGAAACTGGCACGGGGGGCTTTCATATGAACTTGACTTACGGGGGAGTTGGGGGCGTCTTGTCCCTTGGACAGTGAAGGGAGACGCCCTCGGGGGATGTGGGGAGTGGGCCTGGGAGGCCGCCCTGCAGGTGGGAGGTGGACGCAGGGGGGCTGGGGACGCGTGGAAGGAGACGATGACCTCCGAGCTCTGGTCAGCCCCCAGCTCGGGGCACCTCATACCTGGATTTGTGACCCACTTTTAGAGTTTATGACGGTTTTCTCTGAATACTTTTAATTTTCGAAACCAAAATTTCCACACGGCTTGACAACCGCAGCCAACTTGGTAGCGGCAGGAACCGGGCCTCGCCTGTTGGTGGAGCCCTGGGCGGGAAAGCACTGCGGTGCGGAGGGGGAGCCCCGCCGCTCCCCGCCCCGGACAGGTGCGCGGTTTCCAGCCGGAGAGGGGCGCGGGCCGGGGGCGGCCTCCCTCGGGCGCCCCCGTGTGGCCGAAGGGGCGCAGCGCGGACGGCCCGTAGGGCAGCGGCCGCCTCGGTGCGGAGTCAGACCTCAGGACGTGTCCTTTCTCTCCGCAGTGTCCCCAACTCCTGCCCAGCCAGCCCCCGAGGGGCCGGCTCCTCCAGCTACCGCTCCGTCCAGAACGTGACCTCCGACCTGCAGCTGGCCGCAGAGTTCGCCGCGAGGGCCGCCTCCGAGCAGCAGGCCGACGCGTCCGGCGGGGACAGCCCCAAGGTCTCAGCCCTGGGCGCGCCGGCCGGTGCCCGGCGGGTGCAGGTGTCCCTGCCCTCCTCCCGAGCCCGCCTTGTCCCGTCCACGGGGCCGGGTCAGCTCCAGAGCCTCCTTACGGTCCCCGGGAGGGCGTCAGGCTCCTGGCCTCCCAGCTTAGCTCAGTTCATTCCCGTCAGGCAGCTGTCCTTAAATCAGTTTGCAGAGGAGGTGAGACATTTCAGAATCAAACCTGACTTTCCCCCATGAGGCAGAATTGGCTCCTCCCAGTCTAAACCCCCAGGAGGAGGTGGGGGTGATGTTCTTAAGACACCCCGAGAACCTGTGTCCTCGCTGGAGGCGGGTGGCTGGATTGGAAACGCGTCCCTCCGGGCTCACCCCCTCGTCTGCGCCCCCAGGACGAGTCGAAGCCGCCGTACTCGTACGCTCAGCTCATCGTGCAGGCCATCTCGTCCGCGCAGGACCGGCAGCTGACTCTGAGCGGAATCTACGCGCACATCACCAAGCATTACCCTTACTACCGCACTGCTGACAAGGGCTGGCAGGTGCGCCCCTTCCCGATCCCCGGGGCCGTGCACTGTGGCCTCCATCCTGCCCCCAGGGCCCACGCCACCCTCCCGGAGCCCACAGGCCGAGAGTGCACAGGGGCGCTCCTGTGTGACCTTGCAGACACGCCTCCCTGCTCTCCCCAGACCCTTTCTTGTTTAGGCTCTTAAGACCTCTGAACAGTGTTCTAGTTGGCCCAGGCACGCGTTCTGAACCTGGCGTCCCCTGGACGGGGGCTGCTCCTTAACATCTGGCTTTTCTGTAAGGGCTGCTCACGAGCCCGTGCTGAATTTTCACAGGCACGACCGCTGTGACACCTCTGTGCTCGGGCCCCTCCGGCCCTGACCCCCGGCTCAAGTGACCGGGCCTGCGCGGGTCAGAGCCGCACCCACGGTGACCGGTGACTCCCCGCTCTGCCCACAGAACTCCATCCGCCACAACCTCTCCCTGAACCGCTACTTCATCAAGGTCCCCCGCTCCCAGGAGGAGCCGGGGAAGGGGTCCTTTTGGCGGATAGACCCTGCTTCAGAGGCCAAGCTGGTGGAGCAGGCGTTCCGGAAACGGAGGCAGCGGGGTGTCTCCTGCTTCCGCACCCCCTTTGGGCCGCTGTCGTCCAGGTGAGCCCCCCTGCCCTGCCACCCCTGCGGCCTCGGCCAGTGAAACCGCTTCACCCTTTCTTGGAGAGACCAGCTCGGGCCCGAGAGGCAGGGAGAGGGCATCGGCCGGATTCCCACAACGAGCTTTGCTCTCCGGGTGTCAGTTTGTCCCGGGGGAGGTTGGTGCCAGTCCCAGCAAGACTGCAGTTCTTAACGTAGAAGCACAAGCCGCTTTTTGGGGGGGCTGGCCGGGCCCCTCGGAGGTGAATGCGCCGGTCGTGGCCTTCCCGGGCCCAGGATCGTGGGGTGGTGGTTCATGTGGCGGGCGGCCAGCTGTGGCTGCAGGGGCGGGCAGCACTCGGGCATGCTCACTGCCGCAGTCCCGTCTGCCCATCTCCTAGGAGCGCCCCAGCCTCACCCACCCACCCCGGGCTGATGTCCCCGCGTTCCAGTGGCCTGCAGACTCCGGAGTGCCTGTCCCGGGAGGGCTCGCCCATTCCACACGACCCTGACTTTGGGGCCAAGTTAGCGTCTGTTCCCGAGTACCGCTATTCGCAAAGCGCACCCGGTAAGCCTGGCCTCGCCCTCTCGTCTGGCGCCCCAGGACTCAGAGCCACGAGCTCCCCGGCAGGGCGCGTGTGGGGCCCCACTGACCCGGCCCCTCCCCTGCAGGCTCTCCGGTCAGCGCCCAGCCGGTGATCATGGCTGTGCCGCCCCGGCCGCCCAGCCTGGTGGCCAAGCCCGTTGCCTACATGCCAGCTTCCATAGTGACAGCCCAGCAGCCCTCGGGCCACGCCATCCACGTGGTGCAGCAGGCGCCCCCCGTCACCATGCTCAGGGTGGTCACCAGCTCCGCCAGCTCCGCCAATGGATACATTCTCGCCAGCCAGGCTGCAGCAGGGGGCGCCCACGAGGCGGCGGGCACAGCCGTGCTGGACCTGGGCAGCGAAGCAAGAGGTAAGCTGACCATACGGTCACCTTGGTGGGGTCGCATCCGGCTCTCATGGGTCTTCAGAAGGTGGAGCCATCAACCTGGACCGTGGGGCTCAGGCCATCTCAGGCAGGATGTCTCTGAGGGGCCTGCCCTTTGTCCCCTCCCGTTTTCTGGGGGGACGTTCCTATGAAGCAGCGCTGATCATCTTCTGAAATTCCGCTCCCCGAGCAAGCAGCATCTGGGGCTCCGGGCGCCCCTGGACTAGGTGTGGGGCCTCAGGCTGGAGCCCCCAGCGAGGGCTCCTTAGATGTCCTTCAGAGTGAGAGTCAGTCCTGAGTTGGAAGTCAGGGTCCCAGAGGATTAATGCGGTGATTGTTGGGAACACCGTCAGTGCTTTCAGAGGCCCTGGAGCCAACACTCTGAGTGAAGCAGTGTCTTAGGGATGGCGGGCAGCTCATCTCAGCAATGACATCCCTTCTGATCCCGTCCTAACGAGGACATGTGTATTTTGGTGAGAGGAAACCTGGCTCGTAGCTCCAGGTGCAAATCACTTCATTCCAGATGATACTCATTCTTTCTCAGATTAAACTTACTTTGGTTAAAGTTTGCAGTATTTAAAATTTTTCCTAAAACTCTATGGCTTGTATTTCTCTTGTTTCAAAACGTTGCATCAGTGGGAGTTTTCTTTTGAGAGCCCAGGTCTTTGCCCAGTGTCCCGGCTTCAGGCCCTTGGCCCCCCACCCCGCCCCGGGGGCACCCCCGCAGGGCCGTGACCATGGCTCTGATGCGCACCGCCCCCGCAGGCTTGGAAGAGAAGCCCACCATCGCTCTCGCCACCATCCCCGCCGCCAGCCGGGTGATCCAGACGGTAGCCAGCCAGATGGCCCCAGGGGTGCCCGGACACACGGTCGCCATCCTGCAGCCAGCCACGCCAGTGACCCTGGGGCAGCACCACCTCCCGGTCCGGGCCGTCACTCAGAACGGCAAGCACGCCGTCCCCACAAGCAGCCTCGCCGGCAGCGCTTACGGTGAGGCCCCACCTGGGGCGGCCCCCTCTCCCCTACTCGGCCCTGAGCGCCAGCCTGACCGGGGTCAGTTCAGCGAGCGTGTCTGCCCAGTTCATCCGGCCAGCTTCCTGAGCACTTGCTCTGTGTCCGGGCTGGGATTTGAGGCCAAGGTAGCTCCGAGGGAGCACCCTGCGGGGACAGAGTCAGAGGGGACGGGAATGCGCTCAGCACAGTTAAAGCGGCTGTGGTGGGGGCAGGGGCGCGCCGAGGCGCAGGCCCGACCCGCTGGGCTGACGTGGGAGCCGTCAGGGTATACAGGGGGATCCCCGCACAGAAGCAACCGAAAGGGGGGACAGGGTTGGAGGCCCCACGGGGTGGGGGCCGGAAGGGGCTGGCGCCCAGGAGCTGCCCTCTGGCTGTACCCGGAGGTGCCAGGCATGCTGGGGAGCGGGCCGCCCGTCTCCTCTCCCTTGTGTGGCAGCGCTGGTCCGACCAGTTCCACAACGTGACTCTTCCTCTCTCCACCCTAGCCCTCACCAGCCCTCTGCAGCTCCTCGCGGCCCAGGCCAGCTCGTCCACGCCGGTGGTGGTCACACGCGTGTGCGAGGTAGGCCCTGAGGAGCCAGCGGCAGTGGCGGCCACCAGCACAGCACCCCCCACCGCTGCCTCCGCCTCCCCCACCGGGGAGCCCGAGGTCAAGAGGTCCCGAGTGGAGGAGCCCTTGGGGACTGTGACTGCGCAGGCCGGCGTGATGGCAGCCGCCGGCCCACAGGGCCCCGGGACCGGGGAGTGACGTCACGGCGTGGAGGTGGAGTGGGACACACGCCAGACGGAGCTCTGGGGCCAGACCAGGGCGGCTGAGACAAGAAGGCTCCCTGCGGGCCGAGCGCAGGGCCACGCGGGCGGGCAGGACACCTCCATCGGCACCCGGACACCCGTCCTCCTGGCCCTGCTCTGGTTTCAAACAAAAACACATAAACGCGTTCAGACAGCTGATTGTATGATTCTGGAATTCTTTGTCTTCGTTTCCTTCTCCCCCTCGCCAGCACCGCCTTCTCTCCCCAGGCCTTTGGCAGAGGGCATGGGGAGCAGGTCGCAGCCCAGCGTCTCCGGGAACATGTCCAGGCGGCCCGGCCCTGCGCAGAAGCCAGGCTCCTGGAGCGCCTTCACCCCCAGATGGGACGGAAGCACGGGCCGGGGGCGCCAGCCCTGTGTAAGAGACGGGACCCCGGCAAGAGACGCGGAGCCGCCAGCTGTCAGTCCGTCCCCATCGCTGCTGCTTCTGAAGCGACACCAAACTGTCAGCATTCGCTGGACGGAGGGGAGGGGTCTGGTCTGGCTTTGGGCCCCACGTGTTTCCGGTTTCGTTGAAAGGTGGAACTGAGGCCTCACTGACGGCCTGGGCCAGACACAGAAGGGTTCGCCTGCTCCTGAGGCTTCCGCCCGAAGACAGTTTAACAGCTGGGTAGGTCTGGGTCTTCCCTGCATCGGTCCCCAGAGCGAACTCTTGCCGCTCCGCCTGCTAACTTCAAGGAAGACCAACGGCCTCCCGGACTGGCGCTCAAGGCAGAGAGCTGTTTGGATGAGAGGCCCACCTGCAGCGTCCGCCCTCGTCCCGGCCACACCAGGTTGCTAGGGGTGGAAGGACACGGCCGCCCCCGCGGGAGGACGGTCACACCGAGCGGCCTCGTTTCCCGGCAGCTCTGACGTCCAGGGGCCCCGAGGCTGCCCGCCCACCTCCTCACCAGCTGCCTGGGTCTCTACTGCCTGGCAGCCTGCCTGCCGTGACCGACCAGACCCGGCTCTGCGGCCCGTGGCGCCAGAGGTCCCGGGCTGAGCCCACAGCCCTCGCCAGCTCGGGGGCCCTCAGGAGCCTCAGGCAGAGCAGGGCGCCCGCGGTCCTTCACGTCTCGGGAGAGCACTCTCAGGAAACGTTCAACGCGTCTCTGTGAAGGGTGGCTTAGACCCAGCCTGGTGTCGGCCGTGCCCCAGGGGCCCCGGGAGTCCCCACAGACATGGGCTCCCCGCTTCCAAACCGCCATCACAGCTGCAGGGCCAGGCGTGTGGGCCGCTTGCACCACCAGGGTTGTCCCCAGCCTCCCCTCGGGGACCAGCGTGGAGTGTCCTTCCTCCAGCCCGGTGTCCACTCAGCCCGCAGGCCAGGTGCGTCCGTGCCACCGACCCTCACCCTACGTCGTGGCCGTCGTGCCCCCATGAGGTCAGAGACGAGAGGACTGGCGCCCAGCTCTGCACCCACGCCGCCCTGGTGTTCTCTGTGGCATCCCATCTGCTGTGAGTGTGGGGCGTGAGACTGAGCGGGTCGAGACGGGCATCCGGGCACAGCCGGGCTGGCTCCGCAGGTCCTGAGCAGGGCTAGGGGGCCGTCGGCCCTTTCTCTTCCGTCACTGCTCAGCCCTGGGACTGTGCGGGTCTCGCTCAGATGCCTTCTTGCTCACAGACTGCCCTCCGCGCCACAGCTCGCCTCCCCTGGAGACAGACGCCAGGCCAGCCGGCCAGAGGACACGGCCAGCCCCGGCCCCTCTGCCTGGCCCGACCAGCCTGGCCAGACCCTGTGTTCTCCTGACTTCCGAGGCGTTTTGGTTTCTCTGTGTTACCGTGGACTCCCTCACTGTTCTATCCTGGCGGTGGTTCAGGGAGAAAGGAGTGGAGGCGGGGCTGTGGCTGGAACTGGGAGGGAGACGGGATGGGGTGTCCTCAGTGACGCTCTGCCACGTGCTGAGTGCGTGCCTTTTTAGCTCCTGAGCAGAAGGGACCCCGTGGGGCCAGGTCCAGGGGACCAGCCACTCCAGGCTCCTGGTGAGCCTCTGGTGGGCTTTTGGCCATCTCCCCAGATGGCCTGTGGCGCCGCCAGCACTTACCCTGAGGCCAAGAGGCCAGGAGTGGGCAGCTCCCCAGTAAAGATGCTGCTGTAGCCAGAAAGGTCCCTGGTGTCCTCGGAGGCCCCCAGGCCGTGGGGCCACACCTGCCCCCGCCACACCCATCTGCAGGAGTCGGAGCAGCCAGGAGAGCCGGCAGCCGTGGTTTTCCACACGCCCGGGTTGTGGCACGTGGACCCACCCACCCGAGGCTGGGAAATAAAAAGGCAACCCGGCTTGATGCTGGGCCCACGGCTGCCTCGGATCACCCAGGGGTGGGACTCCACAGAGGGTCGGCCGGGCAGGTGCGCTCAGGCCTGCCGTCACTCCCTCTCCATCCGAATACCAGGCCCACATGTCCGGCTGTACTCGACCTGTACCAGCGCCAGATACAGGCGGGCGCCACTCTGCACGGCAGGCAACACGAAAATCCCTGCCTTACCCCGCTGAGCGGCCTCCCCTCCGGCCAGCGTCCCCACTCACGGGCCCGGGGTGGACCCTGAGTGTCCCTCGTCCGCCACCTGCATGTCTGTCTGAAGCTCCGGGTCGCCTGGTGCTGTCGAGCAGAGCCTGTGGTCGGGGTTCAGACCATCTGTCCTTCCCCCACCCCCCTGGGATCCCCTATGAGGTGGGAGTAGCACCAGGGGCCCCGGGCTGGCCACCGCCACCTCCGACTCCCTCTGCTGCAGGGGCCCTCGGGCTCTTCCTGCCGCCTGGTTGGCTCACGTTCGCAGTTTGCTGTTTGAGGGAAGTTGTTTTTTCTGCTTCAGAATTAAGCAAATGGAGAAGGTGAAAAGTGGACTTCTGAGCTGCAAATCAGCACTCATTGGTGATTCTCAGGTGGGAGGGGGTGGGCTTGGTGGGGCCACCAGGCTGCGGGCTGCTTATCCAGACCCCGCTGGGCCTGGAGGGAGATTGGTTTAGGTCGCAGCAGGTCTTGTTCGGCTGGCGCGCTTACTTCCCCTAAAGAAAGGTCTGCCTGGACCAGTCAGCGTGAGCCGCCCAGCCCGGGGCGCAGCCCGGGGTCTCTAGACAGAAACTCCTTCACTGACCCCTTGAAATTCAGGAGGAGACAGAAACTTTTGGCTTTTTCCTTTGGTCAGTTTCTTCCTTTTTGGAGGCAAAGAAAAGACCGAACGTGAGCATGTGTTAGAGAAGAGGGTCCTTGGCGCGGCTCCTTGAGGGTTTAGACTGAGGGGCAGTTGAGGCCGGAGAAGGAGCTGCCTTCTTCCCAAGCCCCAGGTTCTGCTTTGCCCTGAGACGGGGCGCTGCCGAGCCCCCGGGAACCGGCCTCGGGCGCCGCCAAGCTCACGGCTGCCCGCCTCGGCTTCAGTGCAAGTGGAAACGGCCGAGCTGTAGGCAGGCCCGGGGCGGCGGGGGCGGTGCCAGTGGGAGCCAGCCCCGCCGCGGGGCCGCCCTCGGGATACCTCTGCCCAGAAGCGCGTCGTTTACCTAACTCACACGTGCTGCTCCGAGGCGGGAAGGTCTTGTTCGGCTGGCGCGCTTACTTCCCCTAAAGAAAGGTCTGCCTGGACCAGTCAGCGTGAGCCGCCCAGCCCGGGGCGCATCCCGGGGTCTCTAGACAGAAACTCCTTCACTGACCCCTTGAAATTCAGGAGGAGACAGAAACTTTTGGCTTTTTCCTTTGGTCAGTTTCTTCCTTTTTGGAGGCAAAGAAAAGACCGAACGTGAGCATGTGTTAGAGAAGAGGGTCCTTGGCGCGGCTCCTTGAGGGTTTAGACTGAGGGGCAGTTGAGGCCGGAGAAGGAGCTGCCTTCTTCCCAAGCCCCAGGTTCTGCTTTGCCCTGAGACGGGGCGCTGCCGAGCCCCCGGGAACCGGCCTCGGGCGCCGCCAAGCTCACGGCTGCCCGCCTCGGCTTCAGTGCAAGTGGAAACGGCCGAGCTGTAGGCAGGCCCGGGGCGGCGGGGGCGGTGCCAGTGGGAGCCAGCCCCGCCGCGGGGCCGCCCTCGGGATACCTCTGCCCAGAAGCGCGTCGTTTACCTAACTCACACGTGCTGCTCCGAGGCGGGGACGGGCCCCAGGAGGGAGGCTTCCGTCCGCGGTCCTCAGGCTGCCCTCGCGCGCGCGCGCCTCCCATCTCACCCGTCCCTTCCTCCCGGCCTCGTCTCCACCGCGCGGACGCGCCCTTCCCGCGGGGCCGGCCTCTCAGCTCCTCTCTTGCCCCCAGAAGCTGCGCCCCGCTGGGTCCAGGGCCGGTCTGGGCCAGCAGTCACCACGCAGCCCCTGGGGTGGCTTCATCGACCGTGAGAGGCCCACCCGGAGCCTGCAGCGCGTTGTGACCCACACCGCGAGCGTCTGCTCCGAATGGAAACGGAAAGTGGGCCCGTTGGCGGAGGGTGTCTAGGGAAAGTAGTTTTGCTCCGCTGCTGAGAAGATGGTCGCTTGCCCAGTCGTCGGTGCCCCGCCCCGCCGGGCTGTCTGGGCGGAAGGCCTGTCAGCTGGGCCCAGGCCGTGGCTCAGCTCGCGGTCATCCCCTCCTGTCATCCCCGGGAGCACGGGATTCAGCAGAGGAGAGAGGCTGGAAGGGTTCATGTCTCTGGGTTTGACAAGACCCCCTCTGTCCCCAGCACGTCCGAGTAAATGTCCCCGCAGCCTCCGTGAGAGGTCTGATTGGCCGCAACGCTTGCCCTGGCCCCGCCCCCGGCTGCAGGCCTGGCCCCGCCCCGTGACCCTGCCCGCCGGGTGGCAGGAGGCTTCCTGAGGGCGCAGCGCTGACCAGGAGGGACGTCTGTGCTGTGTCTTCAGGCGGCCCTGAGGTGGAGAGTTCAAGTGGGCAAGCCTCGGGGTGTTCAGTGTCTTTTCCTCTCTCTCAGTGTTCTAGAAAAGACTGAGGGCTGCAGGCAGTTTCTTTCCAGGCATCTTTTCCTCCAGGAAAGAATCTTGCTCAGAGGATTTCCTTCATTCCTTGGACCTGCTTGTCATTGCTGGAAGCAACTGGGTAAAGGTCCTGAGGAGAGAAGTTTTTCTGGTGGGGGAGCTGCAGCAGACAGGCTTCTCTACTTTGGTTGATGGGCTGAACACTGGCTGCATGGGGCCCCCCCACCCCCACCCCCACCCCCAGCCCTGACGAGCCAGGGGGTCTTCAGGTTACACCCTCCATCACCCTTTTGCTTCCCAGGGAGAGAAGAGGTCTCCAAGCTATCCTCACTCTCTTGCCCCAGATCCGTTAAGAGTCAGAATAGAATTGGAAGAATTCTAGTTCATTATTCTTTGTTTGAGATCCTTTTTCTGCAATCGGTGCTCACTGGACTCATCCAAATATTTACTGGTGGTTCACTCCGCATGAGAAACAGTAAGAATTGCAGGGGAGTCCAGACCCGAGAGGGCTGTGGCTGTTTGGCACCGTGACCCCCTGGGCTACCATCGCGTTGGTCCCGCTCATTAAAGAGTCCACGCTGCTCATATGAAGGCTTTTCTTAGTTGCTGGTGGCTCAGCTGGTAAAGAATCCGCCTGCAATGCAGGAGACCTGGGTTCGATCCCCAGGTTGGGAAGATCCCCTGGAGAAGAGAAAGGCTACCCACTCCAGTATTCTGGCCTGGAGAGGCCCATGGACTGTATAGTTCATGGGGGAACAAAGTTGGACACAACTGAGCAACTTTCACTTACTTACTTTCTTAGCTGCAATGATAAGACTGGCCCCTCTCAAGATGTTGCCATGACCCCCAAGGAATGCTATGAGCTGTCCCCAAATT
The DNA here is from genome assembly GCA_006410675.1 of Oreotragus oreotragus. NCBI lineage: Eukaryota > Metazoa > Chordata > Mammalia > Artiodactyla > Bovidae > Oreotragus > Oreotragus oreotragus. The sequence goes on along the minus strand of SJYX01022520.1, from coordinate 89,727 downwards.
CTGAGCATATTGGCTGAGCTGGAATGAGGCCCATGAACCTGAAATGGATTTCTTATGCATGAAGTTAACTAGCCAAAAGGCTATGGAACTATGCCTGTGGCTTCTTAAGACGTTAGCCTCCAAATTTCTGAGTTAAGTTACCAAAAGAAAAAATTGTAATAAGTGAAAATAGGATTTAAAATCAAGCATTCTTAAGCCTCTCCCAGCTTCCTTCCAGGATGGGCTTTCTGGGTACACGGTCAAGGGGGACCGACCCTGCTGCGTCTCTGCTTTAGGACAGGGACGAGGAGGGGAGATGAAAGTGTGTTCTTGATTCTTGCTTATGTTCAGACCCAGATCCCGGGCAGCTTGATTCTTGCTTATGTTCAGACCCAGACCCCGGGCAGCTTGGTGCACATGGGCAAGGGATACACCCAGCACGGATTGTGTTTTCTGATCTGACTGACACTTAGCCTGTAAAGATCCTTCAGCGGGGGCGGGTGTTGTTAGGGGGCACGTCTGTGTGCATTTTTTTTTCATGGTGGCCATCTAAAGTTTTCCCACAGCACGTTTAATCATCAGTGCTTTAAGAGTGGCGGTACCCTGTAGAGTGGGAATCAGGCGCGTGGCGTGCTGGGTGGGCGCTGAGGTCGCGTCGCGTGGCCGTGGTGCACCATCCGCATGTGGGCTCTGGCCTCTGGGGCACCCAGGAGGGGCACGTGCACCCCAGCACCTGGGCAGGGCAGGGGAGGGGTGCCAGCAGGGGGGACCCACCCCAGCTAGGCCGGCCTGCGCTTTCATTTCAAATGGGATACAGTATTTTTTTTTATTAAGGAGCCATACTTTAAAAAAAAAAAAAATGAGATCTGAATGTGATTTCTAATTGTACCAGACGTTACTGTTTTAAAGCTATAACAAAGTTTAAAATTTCTACCTTTTTTCTTCCATTTAACTGTTCTTTTATCTATTAAATTGTTGTATGTGGACGGGGAAGTTTTGTCTTTCCTCTTAGCATTTGTTTCTATAACCAGAAATAAAATTATATATTAAAGAAACGACACGGAGCTCCGCGTGGTCTTGCGAGAGACTGCTGAGGGACAGAAGTAGGCAGGTGCCCTGGATCCTCAGCCCCCCTCGCAGCTGCAGGGAGTTGCCACTTGCTTTCACTGTTGTTGAAAGAGTGTTGCACTGCTGTCGGTCGCGGGAGCTCGCTCACCCTCATGTCCATCAAGTCGGTGATGCCATCCAACCATCTTACCCTCTGTTGCCCCCTTGTTCCTTCCATCTTTCCCAGCATCAGGGTCTTTTCCACCAAGGAGGTGCTTTCCCGTGGGGCTGCCGGATTGACAGATCACCGGAAGGGGTCGCTCAGGCGTCGGCAGGCCGCTTCTGACCGGGGTCTGATGAAAGATCGTCACTGATCGGTCCTCGTCAAGTTTCCCCAGTATTTGTGACTCACGTGCCTGCCTCAGATCTTGCAGTGGCCTGCAGTGCTAAAGGAGCTTCCGGCACCTCTCTTCCTCCCTCTGGAACTCCACCACCATTCCAGAGGGAGGATCGGTGAAGCCTTAATGCCACAGTAACATGTTAAGCACAGGTTGGGAGCCCAGCCATATAGCAAGCAAGAAGAGTGGTCAGTTTCGGGAGCTACGTTGGCTAGTTAGCATCTTTTTAAACTGTTGAGGTCTTAAAGGTTTGTGTTTGATGAAGACCTCAAAATAGCATTTTACACGTTTTTGTAAGAAACCGTCAAATATCAACCCTGGTAATTCAGTTGGATGTGTGTGGGTAGAGAGGACACAGTTCCCAGTGAAAGCTAAGCTCCCCTGTGACCCTGGGCGTGGACCAGAGGCATGCACATCCGCCCCAGTGCAGTCACCCTTGGACTCGAGCTGTGCGCAGCTGGAGTAAACCAGCAGACTCCCACCGGAACCGCGTGTCGTTAGGTTACTGTCTGCTAGCTGCAGACCCAGCCTGCCACGCTGGGCCTCTGCCAGACCATCCCCGCTGTGCCAGCTCCCGGACAGCGGGCAGCCTGATGCGGGGTGTGGGGTGGGGGTGGGGCTGGAAGGCAGGAGCCCACGTCCTGCGCCCAGCAGCCTTCTTCAGCTCCAGCAGGCGTCCTAAGAACAGCAGCTGACGGCATCTGGTGGCCCCAGCCTGCGGGCCTCCTCCCCGGTCAGCGTCAGCCCTGCCGGATCCCTCGGCCTAGTCCCGGACTGTAACCCTTCCAACCTCTTCGCTTGTCTCCCACACCTCGCTGCAGTTCTTTCTGTCGAATCTTCTAATGAAATGCCTTGCCTTCCATCTCCACACCAGCCGTAGATGGACACCAGGTGCCCCGAGTCAGGCTGACCTCGCTCAGCCTCCTCACGGCACTTGGAACACGACCCTGAGTCCCGTGGCCTCAGGGACCCCATCTGTCCCTGGCTGTCCTCCCGCTTCGCCGGCCACTCCTCAGCAGGCAGTGGGCAGAGTGGCTCCAAGCTGACCGGGAGTGCGGCTGCCAGTTCGGATCCCTCCTCTTCCTACAGGTATGACCCTGGGCCCTGAGCCGGTTCTTTAGCGTCAGCCACCTCCTTCAGTAACAGCCCTCCTCGTGTGAGGTGTGAGGCGGTTGCTGCATGGTACCTGGCAGGCTTTCAGCAAGACGGCCTGCGACCAGGCTCCCTTCCCCATTTCCCTTCCTGATGAGCGCTGAGCTGTCCCCCTTTCCCCCATCCAGGGTCTTCCTCACCGCTCACCCTTCCAAGGCCTTGCTGACCTGCCCTATGCAAAGACACCCAACCTTACCCTCCCCTCTCCTCCCTTCATCAGCCCTGCTGAGCGTTTGTCACCACTGAGCTGCACATGGTTGTGTATTTGATAGCTGTGTTTCTGGCTGTAAATTCTGTGAGGACAGGGACTTAGCCTCTCTTGTTCCCCAGAACCTAAAACGCTGCCAAGCACAGCCCAGGGCCACCATCATTGCTTGTTCCACGAATGAATGAGTCCATGATCTTCTTCATCCTCTCCTGCCACATGGCCCAGGGAACAGCACCGCCCTAAAAGCAGAAAGCTATTGGCGCCCTTGGTTTTCCCTGTTCCTCGACCGGTGGCCCTTACCTGGCTCAGGCAGGCTCCCTCCCTCCCTCCCTCCTCTGGATCAGCCCCTTCTACACACCCTTGCACAGGCACACACATTCATTCTGGATCAGCCCTTTCTACACCGCACCCCCCACCCCCAGCAACCCAGTCCATTCTCTCCTCTCCTGCCAGACAGCAGGCTGCCCTCAGGCGTATGTAAGCCCCGGAAGCTGGTCTTCATGCTGCCTTCAGAACCTTCCCTCTGCCTTCCCCTCCCACTCCTTGGCCTGACACCCTCGGGGCTCATCTGAGGCACCCGTTCCTCACGTCCCTCACAGAACTCCTCCTGGTTCAGCTGTGACAGCATTTATCACGCTGTCACTGCGCAGAGGACTCGCCCTGTGTCCCCACGCGGTCTGCAGGGTGGAAATACTGTAGCCAGCACACCTTTCAGAATTAACTAGAATTTGACCTTCCCTCTCTGAGCCTGTTGCCCTTGCCTGTAAAACGAGATACTGAGAGCCTGTGATTATGGTGGGGATTAAGTTGTGTTTTTTTTCTTTTTTCTTAAGAGGCAGGTACAGCCTACATTAGATGCAAAAATGAAATGGGAATTCTAGAAAGTAACTTCTAAGAGCTGCCGCTGTTCCTTGCAAACTTCTGGACACGGACCCAGCCCACGGCCGGGGTGTGTGCAGCAGTTTCAGCCGCGCTGCACACAAGACCTGCCGGCGAAGGAGCGGACGGCGTTTGTGGGACAGAACCCGGAACGGAGGCGCTGGGCTGAGGCTCCTAACGGCGCCCGGAGCCGCACCAGGGATCCCGGCCCCAGCGGTCCCGGCACCCGCAGCCTAAAGCGCCGGAAGCCCGTGCAGGGTCCCCAGCGCACAGTCCCGCCCCCCCCCCGTGCGGAGGCGCCGCGTCGAAGCCTATTGGTCGGGGGCCGTGCGCGAGCCCACGTGACGCGGCACGCTGCGCGGCCCGGAAGCCGGCGTCGCTGCGGGCTCTGCTCCGCGAGGCGCCCGCGCCGGGAGCGCGCGGCGGCGGCGGGATGCTGGCGACGGGGACGGGGAGTCTGCTCCGCCAGGCCAGGTGAGCGCGCTTTACGTCTCGGGCGGGGCCTCAGCGCGGGGCCTCGGAGGGGCCCGGGCCCGGCCGGAGGGGCCCGGGCGGCGCTCTGAGGGAAGAGCGGAAGGCCGGCCGGGCAGGGGCCCCGCGGGGGCGGGCCGGAGGCTCGGCGGCGCAGGCCGGGAGAGCCCCGGCGGCGCCGGGGAGCCTGTGGCCCGAGCCGCGGCGAGCTCTGGGCGCGAGGCTCGCGAGTCCGCTGCCTGCCGAGGGCTGCGGGGAGCCGCGAAGGGTTGGTGGCGGAGTCTGGCGGGCGCGCGGCGCGTGTGGCGCGTGTGGCGGGCGCTGCTCCGCCCCCTGGCCCCGGGCTGCCGCCGGACGCCCACTGACTGGCCGGTAGCTCTCTGCTCACCGCCCAGCCACTCCCGCGGGGAAACGTGCAGCCTCGGACCCAGACCCCGCGGCCCGCCAGTGTGAGACTCGGTGCTACTCGAGGAGGAGCAGAACCGTGGTTTAAAGGAAAACCGACCTGGATTCAGAGCTGGACCCGTTGTTGGAAAAAATTAGGCTGGTCGAGGCTCCTGTGACCNGCGGGCAGCCTGATGCGGGGTGTGGGGTGGGGGTGGGGCTGGAAGGCAGGAGCCCACGTCCTGCGCCCAGCAGCCTTCTTCAGCTCCAGCAGGCGTCCTAAGAACAGCAGCTGACGGCATCTGGTGGCCCCAGCCTGCGGGCCTCCTCCCCGGTCAGCGTCAGCCCTGCCGGATCCCTCGGCCTAGTCCCGGACTGTAACCCTTCCAACCTCTTCGCTTGTCTCCCACACCTCGCTGCAGTTCTTTCTGTCGAATCTTCTAATGAAATGCCTTGCCTTCCATCTCCACACCAGCCGTAGATGGACACCAGGTGCCCCGAGTCAGGCTGACCTCGCTCAGCCTCCTCACGGCACTTGGAACGCGACCCTGAGTCCCGTGGCCTCAGGGACCCCATCTGTCCCTGGCTGTCCTCCCGCTTCGCCGGCCACTCCTCAGCAGGCAGTGGGCAGAGTGGCTCCAAGCTGACCGGGAGTGCGGCTGCCAGTTCGGATCCCTCCTCTTCCTACAGGTATGACCCTGGGCCCTGAGCCGGTTCTTTAGCGTCAGCCACCTCCTTCAGTAACAGCCCTCCTCGTGTGAGGTGTGAGGCGGTTGCTGCATGGTACCTGGCAGGCTTTCAGCAAGACGGCCTGCGACCAGGCTCCCTTCCCCACTTCCCTTCCTGATGAGCGCTGAGCTGTCCCCCTTTCCCCCATCCAGGGTCTTCCTCACCGCTCACCCTTCCAAGGCCTTGCTGACCTGCCCTATGCAAAGACACCCAACCTTACCCTCCCCTCTCCTCCCTTCATCAGCCCTGCTGAGCGTTTGTCACCACTGAGCTGCACATGGTTGTGTATTTGATAGCTGTGTTTCTGGCTGTAAATTCTGTGAGGACAGGGACTTAGCCTCTCTTGTTCCCCAGAACCTAAAACGCTGCCAAGCACAGCCCAGGGCCACCATCATTGCTTGTTCCACGAATGAATGAGTCCATGATCTTCTTCATCCTCTCCTGCCACATGGCCCAGGGAACAGCACCGCCCTAAAAGCAGAAAGCTATTGGCGCCCTTGGTTTTCCCTGTTCCTCGACCGGTGGCCCTTACCTGGCTCAGGCAGGCTCCCTCCCTCCCTCCCTCCTCTGGATCAGCCCCTTCTACACACCCTTGCACAGGCACACACATTCATTCTGGATCAGCCCTTTCTACACCGCACCCCCCACCCCCAGCAACCCAGTCCATTCTCTCCTCTCCTGCCAGACAGCAGGCTGCCCTCAGGCGTATGTAAGCCCCGGAAGCTGGTCTTCATGCTGCCTTCAGAACCTTCCCTCTGCCTTCCCCTCCCACTCCTTGGCCTGACACCCTCGGGGCTCATCTGAGGCACCCGTTCCTCACGTCCCTCACAGAACTCCTCCTGGTTCAGCTGTGACAGCATTTATCACGCTGTCACTGCGCAGAGGACTCGCCCTGTGTCCCCACGCGGTCTGCAGGGTGGAAATACTGTAGCCAGCACACCTTTCAGAATTAACTAGAATTTGACCTTCCCTCTCTGAGCCTGTTGCCCTTGCCTGTAAAACGAGATACTGAGAGCCTGTGATTATGGTGGGGATTAAGTTGTGTTTTTTTTCTTTTTTCTTAAGAGGCAGGTACAGCCTACATTAGATGCAAAAATGAAATGGGAATTCTAGAAAGTAACTTCTAAGAGCTGCCGCTGTTCCTTGCAAACTTCTGGACACGGACCCAGCCCACGGCCGGGGTGTGTGCAGCAGTTTCAGCCGCGCTGCACACAAGACCTGCCGGCGAAGGAGCGGACGGCGTTTGTGGGACAGAACCCGGAACGGAGGCGCTGGGCTGAGGCTCCTAACGGGGCCCGGAGCCGCACCAGGGATCCCGGCCCCAGCGGTCCCGGCACCCGCAGCCTAAAGCGCCGGAAGCCCGTGCAGGGTCCCCAGCGCACAGTCCCGCCCCCCCCCCGTGCGGAGGCGCCGCGTCGAAGCCTATTGGTCGGGGGCCGTGCGCGAGCCCACGTGACGCGGCACGCTGCGCGGCCCGGAAGCCGGCGTCGCTGCGGGCTCTGCTCCGCGAGGCGCCCGCGCCGGGAGCGCGCGGCGGCGGCGGGATGCTGGCGACGGGGACGGGGAGTCTGCTCCGCCAGGCCAGGTGAGCGCGCTTTACGTCTCGGGCGGGGCCTCAGCGCGGGGCCTCGGAGGGGCCCGGGCCCGGCCGGAGGGGCCCGGGCGGCGCTCTGAGGGAAGAGCGGAAGGCCGGCCGGGCAGGGGCCCCGCGGGGGCGGGCCGGAGGCTCGGCGGCGCAGGCCGGGAGAGCCCCGGCGGCGCCGGGGAGCCTGTGGCCCGAGCCGCGGCGAGCTCTGGGCGCGAGGCTCGCGAGTCCGCTGCCTGCCGAGGGCTGCGGGGAGCCGCGAAGGGTTGGTGGCGGAGTCTGGCGGGCGCGCGGCGCGTGTGGCGCGTGTGGCGGGCGCTGCTCCGCCCCCTGGCCCCGGGCTGCCGCCGGACGCCCACTGACTGGCCGGTAGCTCTCTGCTCACCGCCCAGCCACTCCCGCGGGGAAACGTGCAGCCTCGGACCCAGACCCCGCGGCCCGCCAGTGTGAGACTCGGTGCTACTCGAGGAGGAGCAGAACCGTGGTTTAAAGGAAAACCGACCTGGATTCAGAGCTGGACCCGTTGTTGGAAAAAATTAGGCTGGTCGAGGCTCCTGTGACCTTAGGGAAGCAAGATCTTGAATGCGGGTTAGGTCGTGAAGGCTGTGAATGGGCAGAAGTTTGCTGTAGTCAAAATAACCCTTGAAAATCTGTTAGGCTGGTGTTTTCTCCCACTGCGTCCAAAAACGTCTCTGTTTCCTTCAATCTTGGACATACATTCCAATACTCAAGTTCCACTATTCCAGTTCAGCCTCGTTTGAATTTAGAAGCCTTATTAAGGGAAAATGGCAACCCACTCCAGTATTCTTGCCTGGAGAATCCCAGGGATGGGGGAGCCTGGTGGGCTGCCGTCTGTGGGGTCACACAGAGTCGGACACGACTGAAGTGACTTAGCAGCAGTAGTAGTTGATTGACGGCATCAGTTTCAGGGGTCCAGTGTAGTACTTCAGTATTTTAATAGATCATATTCCATTTAAAGCTGTTATATTGACTACATTGCCTGTGCTGTACAATACGTCTGTGCCTTGTGTAGCACATGGTTTGTGCCTCGTAACCCCTTCCCCTCCCCGATTCCATCTCCACTGATAACCACCCGCGTGTGCTCTGTAAGTCTGTTTTGCTGTATTCATTAATCCCATTTTTGGGTTCTGCATACGAGTGACGATCAGAATTTGTCCTGACTTACTTCACCGTGCATAATGCTGCCTAGGCTCCGCGCTGTTGCACATGGCGGAATTTCACTCTTTAGGGCTCGGTGGTATTCAGTTGTGTGTACACACACCACGTCTTTATCCAGTCATCTGTTGGTGGACACATAGACTGCTTCCGTGTCTTGGCTGCTGTAAACAGGGCTACTGTGAACGCTGGGGTGCATGTACCCTTGCAAATTAGAGTTTTTGTTTTCTTTGGATATATACCCAGGAGTGTAGTTCAGTTTTTAGTTTTTTGAGGAACCTGCACAGTTTTCCAGTGACTGCACCAATACATTCCTGCCAACAGTGAACTAGGGTTTTCTTTTCTCCACTTACCAGCATTTGCTGTTGTGGTCCTCTCATTTGATAGCTGTTTCTGACTGGTATGAGGTGTTATCTCGTGGCTTTGATGTGTTCCTCTCAGTTGAGCCTCTTTCTATCGGCCTGTTGGCCATCTGTATGTCGTCTTAGGGAAAATGTCTATTCAGGTCTTATGCCCATTTTTTTTTTTTTAATTTAAAAAAAATTTTNCCAGCATTTGCTGTTGTGGTCCTCTCATTTGATAGCTGTTTCTGACTGGTATGAGGTGTTATCTCGTGGCTTTGATGTGTTCCTCTCAGTTGAGCCTCTTTCTATCGGCCTGTTGGCCATCTGTATGTCGTCTTAGGGAAAATGTCTATTCAGGTCTTATGCCCATTTTTTTTTTTTTAATTTAAAAAAAATTTTATTTTGACTTTATTTTGCTTTACAATACTGTATTGGTTTTGCCATACATTGACATGAATCAGCCACGGGTGTACATGAGTTCCCAATCCTGAACCCCCTTCCCACCTCCCACCCCATTATGCCNTCTTAGGGAAAATGTCTATTCAGGTCTTATGCCCATTTTTTTTTTTTTAATTTAAAAAAAATTTTATTTTGACTTTATTTTGCTTTACAATACTGTATTGGTTTTGCCATACATTGACATGAATCAGCCACGGGTGTACATGAGTTCCCAATCCTGAACCCCCTTCCCACCTCCCACCCCATTATGCCCGTTTAAAAAAATTTTTTTTTCATATTGAGTTGTGTGAATTGTTTACTTTGGATATTAAACCGTTGTTAGTCATATCACTTGCAAATGTTTTCTCCATTAAGTTGGTTTCCTTTGCTGTGCAAAAACTTTTAAGTGTGATAATTAGGCCCCATTTGCTTGTTTTTGCTTTTGCTTCCCTTGCCTTAGGAGACAGAGCCAAAAAACATTCCCACTATTTCTGTCACAGAGGGTTCTGTTTTCTTCTAGTTTTATGGTTTCTGATCTTACATTTAGGTTATTTAATCCATTTTGTTTATTTTTGTATATGGTGCAAGAAAATGTTCCCGTTTCCTTCCTTTACAGGCAGCTTCAGCTTCACCAAGCACCACGGATTGAAGAGACTGTCTTTTCCTCCTGTATTTTTGCCTCCTTTGTCGTAGGGTAGTTGACCATAGTGTGGTTTTATTTCTAGGCTCTCTGTTCTGTTTCATTGGTGTGTGTGTGTGTCTGTGTGTGTTGCTGTGTGTGTGTGTTGCTGCCAGTACCATGATGTTTACATAGTCATTACTGTAGTTTTGTCAACATTCAGAAAACGAAGATCATGGCATCCGGTCCCATCACTTCATGGGAAATAGATGGGGAAACAGTGGAAACAGTGTCAGACTTTATTTTGGGGGGCTCCAAAATCACTGCAGATGGTGACTGCAGCCATGAAATTAAAAGACGCTTACTCCTTGGAAGAAAAGTTATGACCAGCCTAGATAGTATATTCAAAAGCAGAGACATTACTTTGCCAACTAAGGTCGTCTAGTCAAGGCTATGATTTTTCCTGTGGTCATGTATGGATATGAGAGTTGGACTCTGAAGAAGGCTGAGCGCCGAAGAATTGATGCTTTTGAACTGTGGTGTTGGAGAAGACTCTTGAGAGTCCCTTGGACTACAAGGAGATCCAACCAGTCCATTCTGAGGGAGATCAGCCCTGGGATTTCTTTGGAAGGAATGATGCTAAAGCTGAAACTCTAGTACTTTGGCCACCTCATGCGAAGAGTTGACTCATTGGAAAAGATTCTGATACTGAGAGGGACTGGGGGCAGGAGGAGAAGGGGATGAACGAGGATGAGATGGCTGGATGGCATGACAGACTCGATGGACGTGAGTCTGAGTGAACTCCAGGAGATGGTGATGAACAGGGAGGCCTGGCTTGCTGCGATTCATGGGGTCGCAAAGAGTCAGACATGACTGAGCGACTGAACTGAACTGATAGTCTGAAATCAGAGAGTATGATACCTTTCTCCAACTTTGTTTTTTCTTAAGATTGCTTTGCCTATTCATGTATTAGAATTATTCTAGTTCTGTGGAAAAACCATGGATATTTTGATAGAGATTGCATTAAATCTGTAGATTGCTTTGGGTAGTATGGAGATTTTAGCAGTTTTAAGCCTTCCAACTCATGTATATGAGACCTCTTTCCATTTCTTTGCGTCATCTTCAGTTTCCTCTATCAATGCTTTAGTTTTCAGAGTATAGGTCTTTCACCTCTTTTGTTAAGTTTATTCCTAGGTATTTTATTCTTTTTCACATGATTTTAACGTGTATAGGAAAGCAACAGGTTTCTGACTATTAATCTTGTATCCTGGCAACTTAACTGAAGTTATTTTATTAGTTGTAATAGTTTTTGGTGGAAACTTTAGAGTTTTGTATGTATATGGTATCGTGTCGTCTGCAAATAGTGGGTTTTACTTGCCTTCCGAGTGTTATGCCTTTTATTTATTCTCCTAGTCTGCTGTGGCTAGGACTTCTTAGTAAAGTGCTCCTACAGAACACTACACTGTGTTAGATAGAAATGGGAAGAGTGGGTTCCCTTATATGTGTTCCTGCTACTGGAAGAAAAGTATGTTCAGCTTTCAGTGTTGAGTATGATGTTAGCTGTGGGTTTGTCATAAATGACCTTTATTATGTGCCCTTGATACGAACTTTGATGAGAGTTTTTGTGGTGAAGAATGCTGAATTTTGTCCAATGCTTTTATTTGCATCTATTGAGATGGTCACGTGAATTTTATCCTTCCGTTTGTTAATGTGGTGTATTACACCGATTGATCTGCAGATGTTGAAGCATCCTTGTGACCCTGGAATAAACATAAATCTAATTTGACCATGGCGTAGGATTTTTTTTTTTTTTTCTGTACTTCATGGCTTGTGGGATCTTAATTCCCTGACAGGGATGGAGCCTTCACCCTCAGCAGTGAAAGTGCAGGGTTCTCATCACTTGACCACCAGAGAATTCCCATGATCTTTTTTTTATTGTTGAATTTTGTTTGCTAATGTTCTTTTGAGGATTTTCAAGTCTGTGTTCATCATAGATACTGACCTGTAATTGTTTGTTTGTTTGTAGTGTCTGCCTGATTTTGGTATCAAGGTAATTGTGGCCTCGTAGAAAGAACTGACAGTCGGACAGACTGAGCGACTTCACTTTCACTTTTCTCTTTCATGCATTGGAGAAGGAAAAGGCAACCCACTCCAGTATTCTTGCCTGGAGAATCCCAGGGATGGGGGAGCCTGGTGGGCTGCCGTCTATGGGGTCACACAGAGTCGGACACGACTGAAGTGACTTAGAGGCAGCAGAAAGAACTGAAGTGTTCCCTCCCCTTCGGGTTTTTGGGATAGTTTGAGAAGGATGGGTATTACCTGTCTGTATGTTTGGTAGAGTTCCCTCATGAAGCTCTCTGGTCCCAGACTTTTGTTTGCTGGAACTTTTATTACTAATTTAGTTTCACTGCTAGTGACAGGTCTGTTCAGATTGTCTGTTTCTTCCAGTTCAGTCTTGGAGATTGTGTATTTCTAGAAATGTATCCGTTTCTTCTAGGTCATCTCATTCGTCTGCCTGTAAGTTTCGGTGCTGTTCTCTGTGGAGTGTTTTGGCGTCGCACTTCAGTTTCTCCTGTTTCGTATCTTGCTTTTTTGGGTCCTCTCTGTTTTTCTCGACCACCCTAACCTCCAGGCTTGTCAGTCTTGGCTTCTACAGTCTGGTCTGTTGTTCCCGTCTGTCTTGCCTCTTCTCCGATCTTTGTATCTTCCCCCATCTGCTGACTGTGGCCTCTGTCTCTTCTGTTGTTTAGATGGTGGTTGTTTGAGACTGTTGTTCCTTGAGATGTGCCTGGACTGCTGTACACGTCCCGCTTAGAGTTGCTTTCGCCGCACCCCGTGGACTCGGGGATGTGTTTTCTTCTTCTTGAGGTGTTTTCATTTGCTCTTCCATTTCTGTGTCGCTTGCTTAGTTGCGTGTAGAGACTCTACATGTTCGTGTCTTTCCTGTTTTTTTTCTTTCTGTAATTCATTTCTAGTTTCATACTGTTATGGTCAGAAATGGTACTGGATATCATTTCTGTCCTCTTAAATTTGTTGAGGCTCATTTAGTAATCTAACATGTGGTCTATCCTGGGAACATTCCATGTGCGTTTCAAAACAATGTGTATTCGGCTGGCTTTGGATGGAGAACCCTCTAGATAAAGTCCGCCTAGTCGACTTGTGTCATTTAAGACTGCTGCTTCCTTACTGATTCTATGTCTGAATGATAAGTCTTCTGATACACTTGCTTCCCTGGTGGCTCAGATGGTAAAAATCTGCCTGCGATGCGGGAGACCCGGGTTCGATCCCTGATTTGGGAAGAATCCTCTGGAGGAGGACATGGCAACACACTCCAGTATTCTTGCCTGGGAAATCCCAGGAACCTGGGGGGCTGCAGCCCACGGGCGCGCAGTCGGATGCGACTGAGCCTCGAGCACAGCGCGCCCGTGGGTGTGCGGTGCGGACGCCCCTGCTGTCGCGGGGCCGCTGCCAGCGCTCCCTTGCGCCTCTTAGTGCCTGGGCGCTGCTTATTGGGCCTGCAGATGTGAGTGCGCTGTGCTCTTCGTGCATCGGTCCCGTCCTGCTCCAGACTTCGTTTGCAAGTCTGCAGCGTCTGGTAATGAGCACTGCTGCGCTGCTGTCCTGTTTCTGTTTACATGAAGTGTCGTTTCCCATCCCCTCTGCTTTCAGCCCGTGTCTTCAGTTGTGGAGTCTTTTAAGTAGCATATATGATTGTTGGGTCTTGTTTTTAAACTAACCAGTTTGGCTTATGTCTTTTGATTGGAGCATAATAGTCCACTGGCATTTACAGTGATGACTCATGGGTACTGGGAGATTCCCTGGTGGTTCAGATGGTAAAAATCTGCCTGCAGTGCAGGAGACCCGGGTTCAGTCCGTGGGTCAGGAAGACCCTCTGGAGAAGGGAACGGCTACCCACTCCAGTACTCATGCCTGGAAGATTTCATGGCTGGAGAAGCCTGGTGGGCTGCAGTCCATGGGGTCACAGTCAGACACGACTGAGCGACTTCACTTTCACCTTCGCGTCTCTGTTGCCGTGCTGCCGCGGGTTTTCAAGTGCTTTCTGCTGCTTCTCCGTTGTTTCTTGAGGTTTTTTTGATTTGTGGTTACCTACCGTGGGGGTCATGTATGTGACCTTTGTGGTAGCTTAGGTGGTTGACCCACAGCCATTACTATATATTTGCGCTTACTCATGGGCGTTTCCCTAATCTATAAACTCCTGTAACTCTTAGGGTCAGTGTAGTAGTGATGAACTGTTTCAGTTTTTGCTAGTCTGAAAAGTTCTTCACCTCTTCTTTAATTCTGAATGATAACATTGCTGGGTAAAGCACCCTAGACTGTAGGTTTTTCCTTTTGGGACTTTAAATATATCCTGCCACTCCCTTCCGGTTTGAAAAGTTCCTGCAGAAAAATCCCCTGATGGGGGTTCCCTCGTTAGAATTCTCCTTAGCTTTTGCCAGGTTGATTGTGGTGTGTCTTGGTGTGGGTGTCTTTGTACCTGGCTGTTTCCTCCTTTAGGTTCAGGAAGTTTTCAGTCGTCATCTCATCGGATGTGAATGTTAGCACCCCGCTGTTGTCCCAGAGGGGTCTTAATTGGTCTCTGTTTCTGAAAATGTGTTTCTTTTTGCTGTTCTGATTGGACAGTTACCTGTTCTTCTGTATCGCGTAGCCGGCTGTTACTCTCTAGTATGCTTTTCAGTTCAGCTGTATGTATCTGCTCTGAAATTTTTTTTGTATTTTCTAGCTCCTTGTTAAAAGTCTGTGTTCAATTCTTTTCGCTGGTTCAGATGGCATTCTTACTGCTACTACTTTGAACTCTGGTTCTGGGAATTATCCGTTTCATCAGCTGTTTCCTCAGGCCTCTGCCATCCACCTCAGTGTTCTGTGTCTGTGACAGCAGGTGAAACAGTCAGCTGGCGCGTGCGGCCCTGAAGGGGTGCCCCAGGCTGCTGCCTTGGTAGGAGGCGGGCTGGAGACGGAGGGGCTGGGTTCCCCCCACCACCGTGGCCACCACTGTCCTCGTGGGGTGGGGTCAGGCCCCACGGCTGGAGCAGGAGCCCTGAGGGTGAGGCCCAGGCTGGTTCTGCTCGCTCTGAGTGTGTGCTCGTCCCCCTCCCAGCAGTGGCATCCTTGCCCTGAAAGCGGAGCCAGGCAGGTGCCCGGCTGGGCCTGCACGGGAACCAGCCAGCGTGTGCCCAGTCGCGTCCCACTGACTTGCGAGCCCACGGGCTGCAGCCTGCCAGGCTCCTCTGCCCATGGGGTTCTCCAGGCAAGGACACGGGAGTGGGGGGATCTTGAGCCAGGCATCGAACCTGCGTCTTCTGCACTGGCAGGCGGTTCTGTACCACCGCGCGCCCTGGGACGCCCTGGACAGTCGCATTCTGCTCCCTCTGCCTTGGCTGAGCCGCAGGCGAGCCTGTGCCCACGCGTCGCCAGTGCAGGCCCTGCTGATGCCAGCCAGGGGACTCGTCTTCCTGGCGTCAGACCCCACGGCTGGGACACGCAGAATGTGGTGTCCCTGTACCCCCCCTTTCCTGTGTCCCCTCCGATCGCTCCTCCTCCCCAAGTCCGTGTGGGTCGCTCCCCAGCCGGGCTCGTTTGCTTTCAGTGGGCACTGCCTCTTGCGTCGCTGTGGTTGTCTGCTCGGGGGAGGTGCGCTCTGTCCTCCCGCCCTCCCGTTCTCCTCGCCCCAGAAACGAGGAAATGCTAGCAGCTCACTCGACCCGCGACGTGCGTGCCCCGCAGTTCTTGCCGGGACACGAAGAGCCGAGACCCACCCAGAGCTCCCGGCTTGTCTCCTGTGCAGCCACGAAGTCACAGACGGAAAGGCAGAAGGGGCGGCCCTGCTTCTCCTTCCTCGGCCTCTTGGGTGGACAGCAGTTCCTGTTAGGCTCTGAGGGACGGTTAAGTAACCATCAGTTGTGTTTCACTAGTGTTCACTATTTCTTTGATTTCTCGTGGCACTTTAAAACAAATTACTAAAATTTTGGGAATTGGGATTTGGAGAAGATTTTAGTTATAAAGTTTTCAGAGATGGAAAGAAGGATGGAGAAGCTTACCAGAAGCATGACTTGTGAGCTGCAGAGGAAAGTGGGACTCGGGTAAGTGCGGAGGGGGAGTGCAGGGCTGGGGGCGTTTCCTGAAGGGCCTGACGACTGACCAGCAGCTCAGAGCAGGAAGGGAAGCAGCCAAGAGCGCTCCGGGCAGTTGGGCGAAGGCAGGCGAGCAGGACGCGGTGCCCTTGGAGACGTAGGGATGGCTGGGTGCGTGTGTGCTGGCGCCAGGAGCTGCTGAGCCTGTGGGCGGCTGGACTCTCCTTTCAGAAGAGTCCTGTGGTTTGGAAGGGGCCAAGTTGGGGGTGTGGACGAGGGGCACTGCCGTCCGACATCACCCAGAGAAAAGCAGGCTGGACCGGCCCAAGGCCGAGTCTCCTCCGCCCACTCACGCCTCCACTTGTTTGTAGGGGGCTGCCTCCTGCTCTGGCCAGGAGTGATGGGGGAGTCTGCTGGGACTTCTCTGCCAGCCCTCACGTAAACGGGGAAGCACAGGGCACTGCCAGGACCCCTCCACAGCCTTAGAGCCTGAGGGTGCATGCGCTTCAAGGCCAAAACTGCGGGCCCTGAGTGCAGTTCAGGGAGGGCTTCACCCACAGCTTGGGGGAGGGAAACGGTGGGGGGTGGGCCCAGCTGTGGGCTGCGGGCCCCCAGCCCCGAGAGCCCCCCTGACGCTCGCAGCGCAGTGACTTGCTGGCAGGTTGCCTCTTCTTGCCTTTCAGCATGGAATGGGAAGCAGGCTGTTTTGAGACCTCATCCAGTAGGGAACCTGTTTTAAATGCTTAGTAGATACATTTTAAATTAAGCATTAGAGTAATGTTGTAATCTTTGCTCTATCATACTTCTTATTCCCAGAAGTTAAAAAAATCTTTTGAAAAGCAACTTGGTTCAGACTAAAATCTCCCTTAGTTTTGACTCCTAAACCAATTGGTTTTTCTGGTCCTGGAATAACAAAACCTGAGTGTGTGAAGGCTTGCTGTGGACGCTGGTGGTGTGAGGGTCTCCCGCCGGCAGGGGAGGGGTGAGGACCTGGGTGGGTACCCAGCAGCAGTTCATCCTGAGAGGCCTAGCGCCCCGCCCACAACACCCGGGCCCCTCTGCTCGGGAGGGCCTGCCCCCGGCCGGGCGGCCTTTCTAGTTGCCCATTCGCCGGTCTCCCTCTCCCTGCAGGGAGGTCGGGGCTGTGGAGCTGGGCAGGCTCTGTGCCCGTGTCAGCGCGCTGCTGCAGGCAGAGGACTGGGGCCCCGACACCCTGGACACCCTGCGGAGGCTCTTCCTGGTCGTGGCGGCCACCAAGTACAGCAGGAGGTGAGCGCCCACCCAGCCTCCGGGTAGCCCACCCAGCCCCGCGGAGGCTGACCAGCCCCTGCCCCCCAGGCTGGAGCCCACGTGCGTGGCGCTGCTGCAGACCGCCCTCTGCTCCTCCCGCTGCCCCGAGCGGCTCCAGCTGCTCTGTGCTGCCGTGCTGCGAGAGATGGCGCCCTCCAACAGCCTGAGCCTGTCCTGCGACCACGCCCAGAGCTCGCGGCAGCTGGGGCTGGTGGCCTCCGTGCTCTTGGCCCAGGTAACGTGACTGCCACGGCCCCCCAGCCCACCGCTGGTGGCCCTGGGTTCAGTGATCCAGCCGCCGTGTGCGCCCTGTGAGCGAGCAGGCTGGTCCGGGCCTGCCCTGGTGATGTTCTGGACGCCTGGGCGGAGTCGTGTTTGTTGAGGGAGTTGGCGTTCACGTTCCGCTGGGGGTTCTGCAGGGCGACCCGCAGCAGGTCAGGACCGTGGGCCAGTGCGTCATCAAGGTCCTGGAGAGTCGGCAGTCTGAGGGGCCCAGCCTGATGCACCTCCTCCCGGTTGTGGCCAAGGTCGCAAGCCTGGCTCCGGACGCCCTTCCTGAAGGTCAGCACAGTGTTGGCAAGGGGGTAGGGGGTGACCACTGGGGCCGCTGCCAGGTCGAAGCCCTGCAGACTTAACTCCATCCCCACGATGTCACCCCCAGAGCAGACCAAGGCTCTCAGCAAGCGGCTGGGGGACTGGCTCCGCTACGCCAGTGTCCAGCAGGGGGCGGCCCATGCCTCTGGGGGCTTCTTTGCCACACCCAGAGCCCGGCAGGTGAGTCTCAGGGGCAGCAGGGGTGGGGGCCCCCCTTTCCTGGGGCCGCCCGCGGGCTGCCTTCAGCTCCTGCTGCGGGAGCACCGCCCTGGTTCCAGGATGACCCCTCTCCTGTCTCCCCCCGGGGGGTTGAGGGCATGGTGCTTGGGTCCTGCGCCCATGATGCCGCGAGGAGTCTCGGGTCCTGTGGGTGGGGGTCCAGGGCAGGGCCGTGTCGTCAGCCCAAGTGCCCGCGTTCTCGCGTCCTACGAGGGCGCCCGGCTGTGCCCGCTGACCTTCCTTGTCCCCTGCAGCCGGGCCCCGTCACTGAGGTGGACGGGACCGTGGCCACAGACTTCTTCACGGTGCTGTCCACGGGCCAGCGCTTCACGGAGGACCAGCGGCTCAACGTGCAGGCCTTCTCCATGCTGCGGGCCTGGCTGCTGCAGGGTGGCCCCGCGCGCCTGGGCGCCACAGATGCAGGTGGGACAGGGCGGGCCCCCAGGCGCCTTGGCCAAGCTTCATGGGCTCCTGACGATGGAGTCAAGCAGCTCCTCACCCGCACGTCTGTTAGCGGTGTAGACAGTCCGGGTGTGTCTGCACCGCGGGTGTCCCGTGAGCGTGGGAGCAGGCGCGACTGAGCTCTGGCCCTGGCAGCCCACAGGGACGCTCCCCTGCCCTCCCGACCGCCCGTCCCCACGAGCCGCTGAGCCACCCCTCCCTTCAGACGACAGGTCAGAGCTGGAGGGCTCCACCGTGTCAGTGCTCTCAGCCGCCTCCACCGCCAGCCACCTGCTGCCACCTGCCGAGTGGCTGCGGGAGAAGGCCCTGGAGTATTGCCAGCGCCTCCTGGAGCAGAGCAGCCGGCGTAAGTCCTGAGCCTGCCCCGCCTGCCCTGCATCGTGTGTCCGCGCTGGGGTTCCCCCCAGGTATGGGCTCCTCGGCTGCCCCTCAAGCTTCCAGAACATGGGCCACTGCCTCATCCGGAGGTGCCAGTGGGATGCAGAGACCAGGTGGCCCTCTTCCGTCCCACAGGAGCCCTGAGGAAGGCCGACTCGGACCTGCAGAAGGCGGTGAGTGCTGGCGGGCGGCCTTGGGCGGGGCCCACGGCTCCCTCTGAGCTGCCCACGTCCCCACAGTGCCTGGTGGAGGCCGTGCTGGTGCTGGACGTGCTCTGCCGGCAGGACCCCCCCTTCCTGTACCGCGCCCTCCCGAGTCTGCGGGCCCTGCGCACCCGGCTCTGCGAGGACCCGGCTTGCGTCCGTGCGCTGCTGCCCGTCGCCCAGTTCTTCCTGCACCACGGTGAGCGCCTCCTGTGCTGGAGAACGGCGCCAGGCAGGGGCAGCCCCTCCGCCGCCGCAGAGCAGCAGCGCTTTGATGGGCGTTTAGCACGCACAGGCCCGATTTTCAAAATGTTACCAGGTCAACCTTAGTCTCGAGCTCTCTTTACCAAGGAGTTCCGTAGAAGGTGCCTGAAGCCAGCCCACCTAAGGAACAGTCGTCTCCCTACCGAGGGGCGGGTCTGTGGCCAGATATCGGAAGAGCTGGGTGCGCTCGGCTGGCCAGCCAGCCTGTGCTTGTGACTCCAGACGTGTCTGCTGAGGGTGTCCCGGGGACGCGAGAGGCCCTGGAGGCCCGGCCTGAGGCCACCTGGCCTGACGGAGCCGGCACTCTCAGGGGAGGCTGCCGCAGTGGACGCCGACGCCGTCTGCCAGCACCTCTTCACGAGGATCCCGTCCGAACACTTCCACAGCCCAATGCTGGCCTTCGAGTTTGTCCAGTTCTGCAGGGACCACCTCCTGCTGTTCGGCAGCAACCTGGACCTTCTCAGGACTAGCTTCCCCAACCTCTTCAAGGCATGTGAGCTCGGCCTCTGGGGCAGTGGGCACCCATGCTCGCGGTGGCCTGTGCCCTTGGGAAGGCACACTTGGGCTGGCAGAGCCCATGGCGTTGGTTCAGAGTTAGCTTCTCCCCTGGGCAGCTGCACCCGCTGGCCCTTTGGCGCCTTCATCTTGACGGGTGTTTCTGGCATGTCACTGCAGAGCTTTTCCAAAATCAGAGACTCAGTCCTTTAGTCAGGAAGAAACGATGGCTAGTGGACAGGACTTGATCATTGGCACCAGGTGAGGGCGGAAGCAAGCAGGAACCCGGGAGGATGGTGGAGGGCATGTCCTGACCCTGGGGTCGGGGGCACTGAGGCGCCCCTCCTCCCTGCAGTTCCTGGCCTGGAACACTCCGGCCCTCACCTCCGAGTTCGTGGCACTCTTGCCGGCACTGGTCAGCGCGGGCACGGCTGTGGAGATGCTCCACCTGCTGCTGGACCTGCCAAGCCTGACCGCGGCCTTGGAGCTGCAGCTCCGGTGAGCCCAGCCTGCTGCTCTCCGTTCCCAGGCGTCTGCCCTGCCTGCCGCAGGGGCCCGGTCCAGGGCAGGTGCCATTAGGGTGACGGCTGCTCGAGTCTCCCTGACCTGGGACACCACGGGGCAGGGGCAGGGGCAGGGGCAGGGGCTGGAGCCACGTCCCAGCCCGGCCCCGCTGTCTCTGCTTGCAGGGCGTCACAGGCTGCGTCTGAGAGGCCGCGCTGGGACGTCTCCGTGAGGGCCCCCGGCTGCCTGGAGGCCTTGCGGGACCCCCAGGCCCAGGGCCTCTTCCAGCACCTGCTGCGGGCCAAGGCCGGCGGGACCGTGGAGAGGTAGGCCCTCGGTGCTGGGCCCTGAGCGCGGGCTGCTGTGGCCGGAGCCAGGCCCTGAGCCTGCTGCTTTGTGGTTTGTTCCGCTACCCAGTCCCGTCCTTGCTGCTCTGGCGGGTGGGGGGCACACTGCCTCCTTCCGCAGACGGAGGAAGTGAGGCTGGGCACCCCCGAGAGGCAGACACACCGGGACTGGCCCTGCCCACACGCGTGTCCCCCGGGAGCCAGGGCAGGCCGACGAGGGCAGCGGCAGGTGCTTAGGGGCGGGCCATGTGTCCCCAGGCTGACGCCGCTCCACCAGCTGCTGCAGCCCCTGGCCAGCTGCGCCCGGGTTCTCCAGTGTGCCCAGGCTGTGCCCACTGTACTCCGAGCGTTCTTCGCAGCAGTGACGCAGGTGAGCCCGTCTCCCAGGGCCTCTGTGCCCGCAGCAGAGGGCCAGCCAGAGCTGCGGGGCCAATCGCTGCAGTACGCAGGTCAGGGCGCAAAGTGCTGCTCACAGCAGCCCGGGCCCAGCTCCTGTCCCCCCAGAATGTGGCTGTGAGCTGCCCCCAGGGCAGCAGACACAGCGGGCCCAGTGCACAGGTGCCTCTGGGCAGGCACCCAGGCTGTCTCTCCCTCGCAGTTCGCCGATGGGGCCCTGGCCAGCCAGTTGGCACTACTGCTGTTGGAGAGAAGTGACTCGCTTTTCCAGGTTGAGGGGTATGAAGCCGAAGTGCACAGGTGGGTCTCCCCCGGCGGCTCTGCGGGGCTTCACCCCTCCTGCGGCTCCAGCACCCCCATACCTTCAGCTCTGGTCAGTGCAGACCCCCCTCCCCAGCCTCCCCCCAGGCCCAGCCTCAACATTTCGTGGGCTGCCACACAGACTCTTCCCACTCCAGAGAGTTGCCTCATCCCCTCTCCCTGCAGCTTCTCTTGGGCAGAGCCCTCGAGAAGGTGCCCTTTCTGAAAGCCTGACTCATGCGGGCTTATCCCCTCGCCAGCCCGGACCAAGGACAGAGCCCGCCCCACCACCCGATGGCTCTCCGGACGGGCCGTGGGGCTGGGGTCTCCTGAGGGCTGTCCTCTCCGACAGAGTGCTGAGCTCCCAGTTCCCGGCCCTGTGCAAGCTGCACCCCCCGCTGGTGGTTGAGCGGGCCAAAGAGCTGCTGGAGTTCGTGGGCAGCCTGGGGGGGCCCCGCGGCACCGGGCACGTGCTCACGTCTGTGGTAAGGCGCCCTCGCCCTCGCCCGCACCTGCCACGGGGCCTGCTGCGGGCTGAGTGCTGTTCCCCGCCCAGGTGTGGGCCATCGGCGAGTACCTCTCGGTGTCCTGGGACCGGCGCTGCACCGCGGAGCAGATCAACAGGTTCTTCGAAGCTCTGGAGGCCCTGCTTTTTGAGCTCACGCAGTCTCGGCCCTCCGCCGCCCTTCCCAAGTGTCCTCCGCAGGTCATCACTGTGCTCATGACCACACTGACCAAGTTGGCCTCGCGGAGCCAAGACCTGATCCCCAGGTAAGGGTTTGGGGCAGGTAGAGGGAACCTGGAGCCTTCCCGTGGGGAAAGCGAAGGGTTTGGTGGCGGCCCCCTCCCAGACACTTGGACACAGCGTCTGCACGAGCCTCCCAGCTGGGCACCAGTGGCCTGGGCTGTGGGCACTCCTCGGAGTTAAGGCAACACTGGCCCGTGTTCCTGGTGGCTGGGCCCCTCCCTGAGGCCCCAT
The DNA here is from genome assembly GCA_006410675.1 of Oreotragus oreotragus. Taxonomy (NCBI): domain Eukaryota; kingdom Metazoa; phylum Chordata; class Mammalia; order Artiodactyla; family Bovidae; genus Oreotragus; species Oreotragus oreotragus. Next base: position 67,798 of record SJYX01022520.1, on the reverse strand, counting down.
CCACCTGAGAGGTGCCCCTGCGCTGACAGGCTGGGCCCCCCACCCCAGGGTCTCCCTGCTCCTGTCCAAGATGAGGGCGCTGGCCCAGAGCCCAGCCGTGGGCCCCGTGCGTGGCGAGGATGACCTGAGAGCCGTCCGCACACGGGCCACCGAGCTGCTGAACCTGCTCAAGATGCCCAGTGTGGCCCAGCTTGTGCTCACTCCCAGCGTGGAGGTGTCCCAGCCCCGCTATCACCGCGACCGCAACACCGCTCTGCCCCTGGCCCTGGACATGGTCAGCCGGCTGCTGGAGCGGGAGGCAGGGGCCTGCCAGGGTGAGGGGGACGGGGCCCAGTGGGCACCAGGCTGCAAAGCCTGCTGTTCGGTCCCTGCCGTGGCCTCAGGGGTCAGAGAAACCTAGGGAGGCGGCAGCAGGGAGGCCACCGCCTCAGGCTCAGGCTCTGCCCCTCTCGGGGGAGCAGCTCTGACTCCGCTTTTGCCCCTCTTGGGCATGGCTGGAAGCTGCCTGGTCTGTGTCCTGCTCTTATTTGGGGGCAAGAGGAGAAAAAAACAAAAATAAACCTTCACAAAATATTTGTGCACACAAGGGCAGGGTCGTTTCCCTTTATCTCCAGCCAGGAAGTGGGGAGCCCGCGGGTGGGGCCTTCCCCGGTGGTCCTCCCGCCTGATCCCCACGTGTCCCCGATCGAGGACAGCACTGACGTGTGGTCAGAAGGGAGCCGTGTCTGTCTCCCAGAGCCGACGGCTGCCACTGGGACAGGAGTCTCGGTGGCTAGAGAGCTTTCCAGGCTCCTGAGTAGCTCGGAGACGAGAAGGCGGGTCTGGGGGCCCACCGGCAGGACAAGGCCACCCCGGCACCTGCCGCTGGAAGCCTTAGCCGGGAGATCAGGTGCGCGCTGCTCTTACCCCAGGTGGGGGACACACACTGGGTGCGCTGGGGCCAGAAGCCCCTGCAGCCCCAACACTCCCTAGCGCTCCTCCACTGGAGTCGGCCTGCGGTCCAGCCCACCTGCGCCGGGGCGGGGGGGCCCACCAGGAGGCGCTGCTGCTCCGCGAGGCCCGGGCCAGCCCAGCCCTGCGAGCCCCAGCGAGCCCCCCACCCTTGCTGCCCAGCTCTCCGGACTTGTCCCAGGAGGCCCAGACGGAGCACCATGACCCCCGGAGAAACTCTGCTTTGCAGACGCCCCCTCATGGACGGCTCTCGGGGTTTTCACGTGGCCAGACGTTGTGAGTTTGGGTCCCAGATGTGCCTAAGAACTAGTCTGAGAACATGGGCTGTGGGGGGACCTTTCCTGCTTCCTCACACTGAGCCAGGGCCCCTCCGCGGTGTCCCCTTAGCACTCTCTTCGCAGGGTGGACTTTTGGGTCAGCTGAGTCTATTGAGCAACCAGAGTTCAGATCCTGACTGCCGCCCAGGTGGAGGTGGCGATTACGCCCCATCCTGCCCTGGCCTTGTGTGGGGAGCGTGCACCCACTCGGCGGCGGGGCCGGGCAGCCCACAGGGTGGCCACACCACACACAGGTGGACGCTGCGGGCTGGGGAGCCTGGCCCCGCCGCGGTGCGAGGTTGAGGTACACGTGCCCGCAGAGCGCTCACCTGAGGCTGTGCCCACACACAGGAGGGTGGCGGCGGCTTGCAGAGACTGGGTTCTGTGGGGCTTCCCAACGTTATTCTGGCACTCACTCGCCCAGACACAGAGCACAGCCCCACACGACCCACATTCACCTGGAAGTGAAACAGCAAACGTGTTTGTCATGTCCAACTCTGCAATCCCATGGGCTCTGTCCGTGAAATTCTCTAGGCAAGAACACTGGAGTGGGCAGCCATTCCCTTCAGTGGGGGTAATAGTACCGGCCTCAGAGAACGGCCTGGGAGTGACCTGGGCACTTCCCCACAGACAGGTGGCAGCCCCCAGCCCCTGCGACAAGAGGAGCCCCGAGGTCTAACCCCACACCTGCGGGGCTGCGGTGTGCCGGCACCCCCAGCCACACAGCACCACGGAGGTGGGGGGAGGCCGGCGGGCCTCAGGCCGGGTGCCAGCCTCCCTGAGCTTGTGCCCTCTTTTCAGTCTGGGGCTCTAAGAGTTTCTCTTGGGTTCGGGCCTACGTTTGAGCCAGGCATCCCTGGTGGCTCTGCCCCTAGCACTTGTGCTCTGCAACAGGAAGCTGCCACAGAGGCCCCTGCTCCCCGCAGAGCGGCCCCCGCTGCCCGCAGAGCGGCCCCCACTGCCCGCAGAGCGGCCGGGGCAGCAGCCAGCTCTAAATTCAGGGGAAACGCATCTCGCCTAGTACCTGCGGAGCTGCTTCAAGGCATCCGGAATCCAGTGCTGACACAGAGCAGCCAGCAGGGCCGCCCTGCCCCCTCCTCCCCCCACCCCCCACTAAACAGGGTGCGGCCGGGAGTTCATGGCACTTGAGCCTCAGGGCCTGGGACCCACCTGGGGCTGACGGGGCTGCTGCTCCCCGCAGGAGACTCCTTTCCACGTAGGCGGTGTGTCTGCAGCAGACTGGCCAGGACCCCTCATCCCCAGAGTCTGCGTGCCCATCAGAGGACGACGTGGGCCCAGAGCCCGGCCCCAGGCTCCGAGCCCGGTGAGGACGCGACCAAACCTGCTGAAGACGGTCAGCGCCTCACCCTGACACCAGCACAGCCCTGTGCGTGGCCCCGCTGCTGGGCCAGGAGGTGGGCCGGATACCGGGCGGATGCCAGACAGAGCCCGGGGCTGGCCAGCCTGGTGTTAGGGCCCAGCCGCAGCAGAGAAGGCATGGAGAGGCTCGAAGCCCGGGGAGGTCCAGCCACCCACAGTGGGTCAAGACTCCCACTTGATAGCCTCCCGAGGTTTCTAGACCATTTTTTCAGGACTCTGCTAATCGTGGCACCCCGAGTACAAAGCCCACTCTGAGGGGTGGGCGGCTCTCGCACTCTCCCTCCGTGGCAGGCGGCTGCCTGGCACAGCCTGCTCCTCATCTGGGGCGGGAGGAGGGCAGACGTGGAGTTAGGCAGAGCCATCCCACCACCCCCGGGATCCCGTGTCGTCACCGGTCTCCCACGCTGGTGGGGATGGGAGCAGATCCAGTAGCCCCCGTGGCCCCTCTGGGGACCAGTATGGTGCCCCCCAGATGCCATGCCCTGCCACCCTCTGGAATATGAAAGATAGTTTATTGAATCTATATTTTTCCATTAAAATCTTCAAACATAAAAGCTCTGTAACAAACATCACAACATTACGTCATATAAATAGAACATACATGAAGGGACTGCAGGGCACGCACCCGCGAGGAACAGCCTGGCAGAAGAGACGTGCCCGCGGGACCCAGGGGCAGGCAGGCGGCCCACCACGTAGGGCGCCTAGGGGGGCGGCGTGCGAAAGCGGACCTTCCTGGCCGTCTCCATGTCAGATTTGGCCACCAGAAACCGCATCTTCTTGCCCCCATGTCGGATCAGATCCACCGCCCTGAAAGCAGCCAAGGGACGTGGCCAGTGTAGACGAGCCCGCCCAGGGAGTACCCGGCGCTGGCCCAGCGGGTGGTGCCGCCCCCCGACTGCTGTCCTGAGGGGACAGTCAGGCAGTAACCCTGAGCCGCCGAGTGGGACGGAGCTCCAGGATCACAGAGCCGGGGCGCCCGCGGCCACTCCGGAGCCCGAGGCGCCTGGGCCCCTGGGTGGGGGCCGCGGTGGCATCAGGGCAGGTGAGGGAAGGAAGGGTGGGAGGCAACGCTGTGCCTCACTTGCTCCAAAGTGGGGAGTGACAGGGCCGCTGCTGGGCTTTGAGGCAGCGGCCAGGCTCGTCCCCCGGGGCGGGGCGCGTACCTCGGGTAGCTCACGCCAGCCAGGCTGCTGCCATTCACCTCCAGGATGCGGTCTCCCAGCGCCAGCCGCCCGTCGGCCGCAGCGGGGCTGCCCGGGAGCAGGGTCTGGATGTAGAGCCCAGGGGCGCCCAGGGGCGTGTGCTGCGGGAGAGGGGCAGCCTCAGGGCTCCGCGGGGCCCCAGCACCGGCACCTCCACACCTCCCCAGCTGGGCCCGGGGCGGCCACTCACCATCCCGTCGATGAGGCCCATGCCCAGCCCTGAGGGGCCACGCTCCAGCTCCACCACAAACGCGTAGCAGAAGTCGTCGGTGCTGGAGCTGCGGCTGGGCGGGACCAGAGGGCGCTCGTCCTCGGGGGCCGCACAGTCTCCTGGAGAACGGGAAAGTGCAGCGAGCAGGTGAGGGGCAGAGCCCCGCCAAGTCCAGGCCCCAGAGGACGCTTGCTCCTGAAGGTCCGGGGGAGGCCCGCTGGGGCCGTCTGGGGGTCGGGGGCAGGCAGGCCGCCTGGTGCTGCCGCAGGACTCCACCCCTCTCAGGAGGCTGAGCAGGGCTCTGCGCCGTCTCACCCGCCGCCCTCCCCAGCCTCACGCCGCTCAGCGGTGAGCCCCGTCTGCCCCTCCGCGCTGGGGCCCTGCTGCTCCCCACCAGAATAGCCAGTCCTCCCCACGGCCAGCTGTGCTGCCCACCTGAGCGGTGTCCTGCCTCAGGCACACCCATCCTGGTGACCCTACCCGCGGGCCACCCACCCAGCTCGGCTCAACACCGAGGACTCGCCGGCCAGCGGCGGTCAGCACCCAGGGCTCCGCCTCCCCCATCCTCCCGACCCACAGGCCTCGCGCCAGCTCTGGGGCTGAACACACATCGGGAGCCGTCTGTTCCCCCCAAGCCCCCTCTCTAGCCCCCCAACCCTGTGTCCCAGGGTGTCCGTCCCCCCTCCCCAGGCCCAGCTAGGGCCCATCCTGGGTTTCAGGGTGACAGGCACTCGGGGGTGACGCTGACAGCCCAGCCAGACATGCCGTCCGACTCCGTGGGGAAAGGCCCCTAAGGGACCGCCGGGGCACAGGGCAGGCTGGTGGGCTCACCTTCCTGGGAGGCGCCCCGCAGGCTGCCGGGCCCCGTCCTCCGCCAGTCTGGGAGCGCCCTCCCGCAGGCGCTGCTGCCTTCGGGCCAGTCGGGGGCCGCAGGCTCCAGGCTGAGCGGCGTGCCTGGGGGTGTGAGCAGGCACGAGGGGTCCCCGTGCGGGTCCACAGCCTGGGGGTCCCCGCGGCTCAGGCAGCCGGGTGGCCTTCCTGGGAGGCCCTGTGCCCAGGGACTCCCCATGGAAGGGAGAGGGTACTCCAGGCCAGCCTCCCGGGCTCCCCCGCCGGGGTCCCTGGAAGCCGGGGGGCAGCTCTGGGCCTCAGGGTGGCCCTCGGGACTGGTGTGGTGTAGGCCCTGGGGAGACGAGAGAGAACTCAGCCCCGAGCCGTGGACCTGAGAGGGGAACAGAGGGGCCGCCCAGAGCCGCGGGAGCCCCGCTGCTGCGTCCCCAGCACCTGGAGGCCCTCAGGCCGGGCGGGCGCTCCGCTGGGGCCGGGCTGGCTCCGCAGGCTGCACAGGAAGTGGCGGATAGAGAGGAGGTGCTCATAGATGCGGTCGTCTGGGCACTCCACGTCCAGATCCACCTGGAAGCCCTCACTCGGCAAGACGATGGGCGGGGGGTTTTCGTAGGACTCCAGGACCTCCTCTGGGGGGACAAGGGGCTATGACCTCGGCCAGGAGGCGCTGCCTGCGACCTGTCCGCCACCACAGGACCCCAGGGACCCGGGGGCGGGACCCAGGCCGGCCCAGCCCCAAGGGCCACCAGGATGACCCAAGCTCCGCCAGGGGGAACATGCGCCCCACGCCCTCCCCAGCACCCCCGGCCCAGCACCCGCCCACACTGGGGGCGCCCACAGCCGCACTGATGGCACCCCGCACTGTCACCCGCGGGGCACGGCCCACCGGACCCCCAGACAGAGGCCCCCGCAGGCCTTGGACGTGATCCAGTACAAGGGGGGACTGTCCAGAGTCCAAGCCCAGGTGATGAGGGGGAGACGGGGCGAAGCCCCTTCTGTCTGCACCCCAGCCCTGCACTGTCCATCTCTGTGTCACACTGCTCGTGACGAGAGGGGTTTGGCTAACTCATAAAGAGCACGTGCATGTATGTCCATCCTGCGTGCACGAGCGTGTGGGCACAGCAGGTATGCCCAGGACCGCGCTGTGTCGAGCTGCCCAGTGTGGACAGCCTGCCCCTTCCCTAGTGGCCGAGGGCTGGGCAAGGCCCCAAGGGGCAGCGGGGACCCGTTACCGAGCCCGGACCTTGGGGGCCAAGGGGAGCCCCAGCCCTGGGCTGCCTTCCTCCTAGGGAGTCCTGCCCTGCCCCCACAGGCGACGCCCCAGCTCCCAGTGCCCCGCGGAGGGGCCTCACCTGATTTGAAAGCAGCAGGGCCATCCTGGGCGCCCGGCTCCCAGGCGCTCATGGGGCCCATAGCCGAGGCCAGCTGGTACTGAGTCAGCAGCCGGTGCAGCTGCGCNCTCCCCACGGCCAGCTGTGCTGCCCACCTGAGCGGTGTCCTGCCTCAGGCACACCCATCCTGGTGACCCTACCCGCGGGCCACCCACCCAGCTCGGCTCGACACCGAGGACTCGCCGGCCAGCGGCGGTCAGCACCCAGGGCTCCGCCTCCCCCATCCTCCCGACCCACAGGCCTCGCGCCAGCTCTGGGGCTGAACACACATCGGGAGCCGTCTGTTCCCCCCAAGCCCCCTCTCTAGCCCCCCAACCCTGTGTCCCAGGGTGTCCGTCCCCCCTCCCCGGGCCCAGCTAGGGCCCATCCTGGGTTTCAGGGTGACAGGCACTCGGGGGTGACGCTGACAGCCCAGCCAGACATGCCGTCCGACTCCGTGGGGAAAGGCCCCTAAGGGACCGCCGGGGCGCAGGGCAGGCTGGTGGGCTCACCTTCCTGGGAGGCGCCCCGCAGGCTGCCGGGCCCCGTCCTCCGCCCTTCTGGGAGCGCCCTCCCGCAGGCGCTGCTGCCTTCGGGCCAGTCGGGGGCCGCAGGCTCCAGGCTGAGCGGCGTGCCTGGGGGTGTGAGCAGGCACGAGGGGTCCCCGTGCGGGTCCACAGCCTGGGGGTCCCCGCGGCTCAGGCACCCGGGTGGCCTTCCTGGGAGGCCCTGTGCCCAGGGACTCCCCATGGAAGGGAGAGGGTACTCCAGGCCAGCCTCCCGGGCTCCCCCGCCGGGGTCCCTGGAAGCCGGGGGGCAGCTCTGGGCCTCAGGGTGGCCCTCGGGACTGGTGTGGTGTAGGCCCTGGGGAGACGAGAGAGAACTCAGCCCCGAGCCGTGGACCTGAGAGGGGAACAGAGGGGCCGCCCAGAGCCGCGGGAGCCCCGCTGCTGCGTCCCCAGCACCTGGAGGCCCTCAGGCCGGGCGGGCGCTCCGCTGGGGCCGGGCTGGCTCCGCAGGCTGCACAGGAAGTGGCGGATAGAGAGGAGGTGCTCATAGATGCGGTCGTCTGGGCACTCCACGTCCAGATCCACCTGGAAGCCCTCACTCGGCAAGACGATGGGCGGGGGGTTTTCGTAGGACTCCAGGACCTCCTCTGGGGGGGCAAGGGGCTATGACCTCGGCCAGGAGGCGCTGCCTGCGACCTGTCCGCCACCACAGGACCCCAGGGACCCGGGGGCAGGACCCAGGCCGGCCCAGCCCCAAGGGCCACCAGGATGACCCAAGCTCCGCCAGGGGGAACATGCGCCCCACGCCCTCCCCAGCACCCCCGGCCCAGCACCCGCCCACACTGGGGGCGCCCACAGCCGCACTGATGGCACCCCGCACTGTCACCCGCGGGGCACGGCCCACCGGACCCCCAGACAGAGGCCCCCGCAGGCCTTGGACGTGATCCAGTACAAGGGGGGACTGTCCAGAGTCCAAGCCCAGGTGATGAGGGGGAGACGGGGCGAAGCCCCTTCTGTCTGCACCCCAGCCCTGCACTGTCCATCTCTGTGTCACACTGCTCGTGACGAGAGGGGTTTGGCTAACTCATAAAGAGCACGTGCATGTATGTCCATCCTGCGTGCACGAGCGTGTGGGCACAGCAGGTATGCCCAGGACCGCGCTGTGTCGAGCTGCCCAGTGTGGACAGCCTGCCCCTTCCCTAGTGGCCGAGGGCTGGGCAAGGCCCCAAGGGGCAGCGGGGACCCGTTACCGAGCCCGGACCTTGGGGGCCAAGGGGAGCCCCAGCCCTGGGCTGCCTTCCTCCTAGGGAGTCCTGCCCTGCCCCCACAGGCGACGCCCCAGCTCCCAGTGCCCCGCGGAGGGGCCTCACCTGATTTGAAAGCAGCAGGGCCATCCTGGGCGCCCGGCTCCCAGGCGCTCATGGGGCCCATAGCCGAGGCCAGCTGGTACTGAGTCAGCAGCCGGTGCAGCTGCGCGGGGCTCAGGGCGGGGAACGTGGCCCGCAGGCTCGCCCAGCTCATCTGCGACAAGAAGCGCTCCTGGTCAAAGGCCGCGGAGCCCACCCCCCTGCATGGGTGGCCTGCCTTCCGGGGAGCCCCCGGGGACCAGGCGGAGACTGAGGTCCACAAGGGGACCGGCTCTGGCTGTGATGGGGACCAGGGAGGGCTCCAGGAAGGCTCAAAGCACCCCTGCCTTCTGCAGGGGGAGCTTCCGGGGGCCTGGGGTGGGGAAGCGCCCTCCGGCCACCAGGGCTCAGGACCCCAGGCGGGAGGCCCTCATGGGGAAGCTGGGCGGCAGCTGTGCGCCCGCTCCTGAGAAGTGGGCTCCTCCCCGGGAGCCCGCGGGGGCGCGTCCTGCGCAGGTTTTGGCCCCTCGCTCTGCCTCTCTGGCCTCCTGCTGCCAGGAGGCGGGTGTCCCTGACTGCCCTTTACCTTCCTCCTCTCTCCCTTTTTCGCCTCACTTCCCTGCCAACATCGGAGGCCCGGGCGGGGTCACAGGGGTCCTGAGCTATGTTGGGGGTGGCCCCATCCTCACTGCACCCTGCACCCAGAGAGGCCTCAGCTGCTTCTCCAGGGAGGGAGTCAACGGGCGCCCGACGGCCAGGCACCTCCTTCCCATCTCACAGGCTCTGCTTTCTGAGAAATTCCCTGAACTTCCAACTCTGCTGCTGAACTTTGCGTCTCTGCTGCCACAGTTTTAACTTCCAAGAATTCTTTCTGTTCTCCCATTTATAGCATCCGGTCATTATGTTACGGATACCCTGCCTCCTCTTTACGAGGATGTCGACAGTTTTTTAAACAAGGTTCTTCTCCCTAAACAGCCTGTCTCAAGGGTGGCAAACGACGGTGCTGGGCAGTGAGTGACTGCCCAGGGCAGGACTGCGGGTGGCAGGGAGCGAGCCCACGGGGCTGCCCGCCGCCCAGAGGAAAGGGCCTGGTGGCCTCACCCCACCCAGTGACGACCGTGTCACAGCGCAAGTGAGGGAGGCAGGCGAGCTGGCATCCGAGCCTCCGGCTGCTGTTGTAGCCAACGAGCTCGAGCGTGGCAGAGAGAACAAGCACACTCTCGCAGGTCTCGGGGTCAGACAGCCGGCACAGCTCACGCGGGGCTAGACCGAGGGCCAGGGGCTGTGGCTCCAGGGCAGAGGTCCCGCGTCCCTGCCGCGCCAGGCCGAGGGCTGCTCCGGAGTCCCGGAGGCGGCTGTGCGCCCCGGCCTGTCCGCCGCCGCCGCCTGTCTCTCTGACCCACTCTTCTGCCTCCTCCTCTTCCTTTTATGGAAGCAGAGTTGACTTACAGTGCTGTTAATTGCTGGTATGATTTTATACCTACGGAATCATCCACCTGTGGCTCCTCCAGACTCTCACCGTGGCTCACCGCAGGGCACTCAGCGTGGCTCCTTATGCTGCCGGGAGAGTCCCTGTCTCCCTGCTTCACGTGGAGTCGTTTGCATCTGTTAATCCCAAACCCCTGACCTCTCTGTCCTCCCCTCCCCAAGTAACCAGATGCTTGTTTTTATGTCTGCAAGTCTGTCTCTGCTTTGTAAATAAGTTCCTTTATATCTTATTTTAAATTCTGCATACAAGTGATATCACACGGCATCTGTCTCTCTTTCCGACTTACCTAGTATGATTCTCCCTGGCTGTGCCCACGGTGCTGCAAATACCATTACTCCACGCTTTTCAATGGCTTAGCAGCATTCCGCTAGATACAGGCGCCACGCCTCCCTCACCCCTTCCTGTGTGTGGACGCTCAGGCTGCTCCCACGTCTTGGATGCTGTAAACTGTGCTGCTATGACCACTGAGGTGCGTGTGTCTTTCCGAATTAGAGTTTTCTCCAGCATCACAATTCAAATTCATCAGTTCTTCAACGCTAAATCTTTATGTCCAGCTCTCACATTCATACATGACTACTAGAAAGACCGTAGGTTTGACTCTATGGAGCTTTAGCTGGCAAAGTGATGTCTTTGCTTTTCAATATGCTGTCTAAGTTTGCCATAGCTCTTCTTCCTAACAGCAAGCATCTCTTAATTTCGTGGCTGCAGTCACCATCCACAGTGCTTTTGGAGGCCAAGAAAATCTGCCACCATTTCCACTTTTTGCCCATCTATCTGCCATGAAGTAATGGAACCAGATGCCATGATCTTAGTTTTTTAAATGCTGAGTTTTAAGCCAACTTTTTTACCCTTCTATTCCACTTTCAAGAGGCTCTTTAGTTCTTCACTTTCTGCCCTTAGAGTGGTATCATCTGCATATCTGAGGTTGCTGGTTATTTCTCCCAGCAATCTTAATTCCAGCTTCTGATTCAGCCAGCCTGGCATTTTGCATGATGTCTGCATACAAGCCAAATAAGCAGAGGGACAATATACAGCCTTAACGTCCTCCAGTTAATTTCGAACCAGTCTGTTGTTCTATATTCAGTTCTAACTATTGCTTCTTGACCTGCTTACAGATTTCTCAGGAGGCAGGTAAGGTGGTCTGGTATTCCCATCTCTTTCAGAATTTTAGAGTTTGTTGTGATCCACACAGTCAAACACTTTAGCATAATCAATGAAGCAGAGGTTTTTCTGGAATTCCTTCACTATTTCTATGATCCAACAGATACTGGCAACTTGATCTCTCTCTGGTTCCTTTGCCTTTTCTAAACCCGGCTTGAATATCTGGAAGTTCTCAACTCACATACTGTTGAAGTCCAGCTTGAAGGATGTTCAACATCACCTCACCACCACATGGATTAAGTGCTGAGTCGTGTGGCAGCTCTGTTTTTAATTTTCGAGGATTTTCCACACTGTTCTCCAGAGTGGCTGCACCAATTTACATTCCCGCCAGCACAGGAGGGCTCCCTTTCCTCCACGCCCTCCCCAGCATTTCTTAGTTTGGGGCTTTTTAGCAATGGCCGTCCTGACAGCTGTGAGGTGATACCGCTCTGGAGTTTTGATTTGCATTTCGCTAATAATTAGCAACATCGAGTATTTTTTCACGTGCCTGTGGCCATCTGTATGTCTTTTTTGGAGAACTATCTATTTAGGTCTTCTGCGTATTTCTGATTGGGCTATTTTTTGATACTGAGCTTTATGACCTGTTTGTAGATATCGGAAATGAAGCCCGTCGGTCACATCATTTGCAAATATTTTCCCAGATTTAAGGACTCATGAGCTTAGATGGGGCTACAGGTGACTAGGGTGACCGCCCCTCCTCAGGGTCCTTCACCTCCACCGGTCAGCAGGGCACCCCTGTGCCATGTAGGTCAGGGACCAGACACAGACGTGCTGGGCTGTCGGGGTGACAGCTGGGGACCAGGGGCTGCAGCTGGAGGGCACGCAACGCGCTCCTGGCTTCCTGCCTGAATCCCCATGGACAGGAGCCTGGTGGGCTACGGTCCGTGGGGTTGCGAAGAGTTCGACAGGACTGAGGCTCACTTAGCCTGCACGCAGGGACCACAAGCTGTTGAGCCCAGATAACCACCGCCCCCCAGCCCCTCTCACCTGGATGAGCTGGGCGCTGGGCGTGGCCAGCAGGTTGAGCGTGCAGGAAAGCTTCCGGAAGAAGTGCTCCCCCGCCTCTCCGAAGCCGGCACTCCTGATCCACTCCAGGAGCTGCTGCAGGCGGGCGCAGGCCTGGACGCCCCTGGGCCAGTGGAAGCAGCTCAAAGAGGGGCCTAGGGGAGGGATGGAGGGAGGGTGATGCGGAGCCCTCACAGGGCACCTCCAAGGGAGACAAGCCTGGCAGGGCCCCAGGCCTCTGGACAGATGGGAGACCTTCCATTACCTTCCCAGCTCCCCCACCTGCTTCCAGACCCCTGGGGGAGGCAGGAGGAGAACCCATGGGACGGCCCCACTCGCCCAGCCCCGCCTCAGCCAGAGACCCCGCCAGCCCTGAGCCTGGGCCAGGTGACGGAGGAGATCTGGGCGCCGGTGAGGCCGGGTCAAAGGTCTCGTCAGTTCCCAGAGCCTGTTCCTTTCCTCTCAGGGGCCCGGGGCTGAGTGAGGATAGCAGGAACCAGGAAAGGCCGGAAGGCCCCCTGCACACGCTGCCGGGGCGCCTGCCTGGGCCCAACGCAGCACGACGGCCTCCCCCGAGGACACGCGCGGCGCCGGGGGTGCACCCGCCCTCACCCTTGTCCAGCAGCTGGTTGAGCAGCAGCGTGCCGGAGAAGAAGAAGAGGTAGGCCAGCACCTGCGCGGCGACTTCGGGGTGCACGTGCAGCCGCCGCAGCAGGTCCAGGGCGGCCTGGTACACGGCCACCACGTGGCGCAGCTCCTCGGGCAGCGGGGGCCCCGCGCTCCAGCTCTCTCGGCGCTCTGACTGGAACGGGGGGCACTCCAGTAGTGCCGGGAGGCAGACGTACAAGGCCTGGGGGCCAGAGGAAAGCGCTGCCAGCAGAGGCCCAGGGCCCACCCCGGCCACACCACGTGTCAGCCCCACAGGAGCCGCAGAGGTGCGGGAAGCTCAGGAAAGCTCCTGCAGAGGCACAGAGGGCCCAGCAAAGGGGCCAGGACCGGTGGGGCCGCTGTTTCCCAGAGCAGCGAAGCGGAGGGCTAAACGCAGGGACAGCAAGCGAGGGGACAGAGGGGCTGGGGACCGGGGAACAGAGGGAGGGGCTGGGGGGCCGAGGGGACGGAGG
>SJYX01022520.1:43753-54711 GCA_006410675.1 Oreotragus oreotragus | reverse complement strand
GGGGCCGAGACCAGGGCAGGGGGGAGGGAGGGCCAGCGCTCAGGCCCCAGGCGCACGCGGCGCGGTACCTTGGAGACGTAGTAGACGCACTGCTGGAAGGCGTACAGGACAACCTCCTCCAGCAGCGCCATGGCCTCCTCGCTGGCCGTGAGGGCGCAGGAGAACAGGGACTCCTTGGAGCCTGCGGGGAGGGCGGCACTGTCACCGGGGCAGGGGGTGCAGGGTCGGGGATGCGGACAGGAACCTTCCGGAACCGCCCCGTGGCCTGAGGGCTCTGCCCAACGCCTCCTCTTGGGCTTGGAGAATGAGATAACCCAAAGCCAGGGGGCGACCCACCCTCCCGGAACTGGTCTGCCACACCTCGCCAGGGCCCCGGCGTCCCGAGGAGCTGGCGGAGGCGGCCGGGACCCAGGCCCCACGCCTCCTGCCCGTGACGCTGAGCCGCTGCCAGCGCGGCAGGCGCTCGTGAACGGGTCGATTTGGGACTCAGTCAGGACCCAGCACCCGCGATGGCAGATCCAGTCCCCATCACTTCTCACTGGGATCCAGGTGAGAGAGCACGGGCCAACGCTCCTCCAGAGACTGTCACTCGGGAGAGCAGCGACGTTTTCCAAGAAGAGCTCAGGCGGCCCCGTGTGCCGCTGGCCCCCAGTGCCCGTCGCCCTGCAGGAGCCGCGCTGTCCCAGCACAGGGCAGAGGCCCCGGCCCTCGGCACCTGGGGGCTCGGGTCCAGTGGGCAGCAGGGAAGTGGTGTGCAGGGCTTCCAGGCTGGGTGGCGGGCAGGGTGGGGGTGTGAGCGGTTCCGAGCAACTCCCCCCAGGAGCCAAGGCCAGACTGGCCATGGGGGCCCCGGAGGGTGGGCCCCCCGAGGGGCCTCTCAGACGAGGGCGCACAGTGCCCGGTGCCCCGGGGGCAGAGCGGACCAGACGGGACCCACCCCGTCTGCACGCTCAGCCCCTGCTTCTCTCTGCGAGGACAGGAGGCCGCCCGCACGGCTGTCCTCCCACTGCGCGCCCTGCACCGCCTTCTAATTAGCACACGTCATGAACCCACGCCCGGGAATCTCCTCTCAGGTGGGAGGGGCCCAGGAATCAACTTCAGCCCTAAGCCGGGCCCCCGGGAGTACGGGGCTGGGGCCGCCGGTCAATCAGAGAGCAAGCGGCGTGAGTCCTTCAGAGACCCGCCCAGCAGACCACGCCGTCAAGGGCTCGTGCCCCAAGAACCCAGCCGACCAGGAAGCCACAGGCCTGCGGGGACCCCCGGGGCCCATCCCAGAGTCTGGCCTGCAAGGTCTCATTTGAGAGCCTCCCTGGGCTTCGGGAGGGCCTGAAACGTCAATACTCTGGCCACCTGACGCGAAGAGCTGGAAGAGAGCCTGATGCTGGGAGAGACTGAAGGCAGGAGAAGGGGACGACAGAGGACGAGACGGCTGGACGGCATCACCAACTCGATGGACGTGGGTTTGGGTAGACTCCGGGAGATGGTGATGGACAGGGAGGCCTGGCGTGCTGCCGGCCACGGGGTCGCAAAGAGTCGGACACGCCTGAGTGACTGACCTGGACTGGGCTTCGAACGAGAAGCGAGTGGGGCAATTTGGGGGACCCAGGCCTGCGTCCTGCAGTCTCGGATGCTGCTAGTCTGAGGAGGCGGACCTACACCCCTGCGTGGGCGCCGGGGCTCCCGTGGGAGGAGCCAACGGAGAGGCGGCGGCTGGGGACCCACAAAGCACAACCCCGGGGTGGCCCCCAGCAGATGCCCGAGAACGCCCTAAGCCCCGCCAGCCACAGCGCAGGCTCTGCCGGTGCTTCCGACTAACCCAACGGCCCCACGGGCCTGTCGGGGGGCCAGGAGCCCCGGCTGCTCCCAGCCACGTCCTGAGCCCCGGGGCCCTGAGGACACCCCCCCATCTCGGATCTGGGGCACAGCCTCCAGGTCTCACAGGACTTTAAGCGGCTAACATAAACACCCCCAGATGGGCTGTTTTATCTGCCATGTGAACAGGCCTTCTGGGTAAGAGCTTCAGGCAGAAAAGGGTGTTTGGAGAAGAAAAGCTCCTTCCAGCGCTCAGGACGTGACGTCCTTCCCCAGCGCTCTTCCCACAGACGCGTCCTGCTGGAGGGCAGGCGGCTGGCACACCCTCAACCTGCCCTGGGCACCGGGCTGGTGGTGCGCCCTGCTCTCGGCAGCCCGCACGTGCCCAGGCCGCGTTTCTGGGGCTCAGGCCCTGCTGTGGCCGCCCCGGACCCCAGGGCAGGCAGAGGCTGGACCCCCTCTCCCAGCGTCGACCGGGCTACACAACATCTGGGCCTTGGCTCCAAAGTAACTCCCTCCTGAGAGCAGAGGCAGCGGCTGAGGGAGCGCAGCCCCGCCACCTCCCGCTTCACGAGCGCCAGCCGGACTTGGGGCCCCTCTGCAGGTCATGGTGTCTGAAGTGATCGGACAGGAAGGGGCGCTGGGGAGACTCGCCTATGAACATCGCGCCCAGAGTCTGGGGGTCGGGTAGGGTCGGGGAGCCTGCCTCCGGGCTGGTGGCCTGCAGCAGCCTGGCGGGGCGGGGGANCATGGTGTCTGAAGTGATCGGACAGGAAGGGGCGCTGGGGAGACTCGCCTATGAACATCGCGCCCAGAGTCTGGGGGTCGGGTAGGGTCGGGGAGCCTGCCTCCGGGCTGGTGGCCTGCAGCAGCCTGGCGGGGCGGGGGAGAGCACCCAGGAGCCACCAGCCAAGGCACACGGCGTCCACGGGCAGCGCACCAGGCCGGCAGGCCCGGACACAGACCAGCAGACACCAAGGAGCCGCGGCTTCGCACCACGCGTCCACGCAGGCCCAGGACCCCCGGCCCCCAGAGCCTCAGGAACCAGGACGGCCACGGGAAGGAGACGCACCCACCTCCCCAGCCCTGGTGGGGTCCGCCCAGGGCCTGAGCCCCGACGGGCTCGGCTCGGCCAGGCCTCCAGCCCCGCAACCGTCTCCACAGCCAGCTCCCTGCGGCCAGCTGAGCAGAGTGGACTGCGAAGCCTGTCCACGCCCCACACCATCGGCCACCACGAGCCCGTCCTCCAGGAGCTGGGCCGGCTGGCATCGGGCCCGGCAGCGGCATCGGGCCCAGGGCCTCAGGCCAACTGTGAGCCCGGGGCCACGTCCCGGGAAGCAGGACTGGGTCTGTCGCCCGGCCGCCCCACAGCCCTGCACAGCCGGGCCTTGGGGCCGTGCCCCTGGGGAGCCGCAGCTCCCGGGAGGCTGGCAGGAGTGAGGGACGCACAGTCCTGTCCAGGCTGAAACCGAGCTCTTGGGGCCCGGCCCGCACACCCAGCCCTGGCGGTGTGCCTGGAGGAGGAGCTGGACGTCACAGGTGAGCTGTGTGCCGGCCCCTGCCACGCAGCCCCGCTGAGCTCCGCTGCGGGAGCTAGGCCGCGCAGGGACCCAGGGTCAGCCTGCCGCTGCATCCCAGGACCCGCCAGGGCCCCCAGCCCCACCAGACACACGTCCGCTGAAACCCCGCACGCCTCAGAGCCAGGCCGAACACCACCTTCCCCGCGAAGCCCTCCCAGACGGCCCCCCTCGGAGCCCCTTTCTCACTGAGCATCCACAGCACTTCACGCCGGTTTCATCAACTCTCCAAGGCACGGTTTCGAGCCTCAGTCTCCGAGCTTCCCACCCCACCACACGCTGGTCTCTCGCGCGGGCAGCACGCCTCTCTCTCTGAAACTCTGCCGCGTGTAGGAGGGGCTGTGGCCGGGGCCCCCGCAGCGGAGCTCAGCGGGGCTGCGTGGCAGGGGCCGGCACGCAGCTCACCTGTGACGTCCAGCTCCTCCTCCAGGCTCTGCATGTAGAGCGGGCACCTCTGCTGGACGAAGTAGAGGAGCTCCACCGAGTTGGACATCCAGAAGAGGACGTGCTGCAGGTCGGGGGCCAGGCCGGCCAGGGAGAAGCGGGCCGCGGACGGCGGCTCGGGGCTGCCGGACAGAGACACCCAGGGTCACCGGGAGGCCGGCCTGGCCCTCCGCTTCCCCAGGGCCCCTCGCTGGGCTGGGCAGCTAGACTCAGACCCCTAACGGCGAGAGGCGCGTTGCCCGCGACCCTCAGGGGAGGAGCGCCTGCGGCCCCAGAGCAAAAGCCTCTGGCGGATTCGCCATCTTCACACCTTCTCTCAATTAGGTCACGCGGGGAGGGGGCTGCGACTGATCAGCCAACGGCAGGAGTCACCCCTGGCGTTAAGGAGCCAGAGAGGGGCGCCTGTTCTAAGCTAATAGTGGGACCAACAGAAACGACGACACGGCTGCTCGGGGGCGGGCAGACAGGCTCGGCTAAGCGCAGCAGGACCCGGAAGATGAGGGGGGAGTCAGGGGGCCGGGAGGAGGGGTCACGGGGGTCACCAGAAGATTTAACCATCAGGAAACACCACTGGCCGCAGGTCGCTGACACACGGCTCGGCCGCGCGAGGCACTTGAGTCCCCGGGGAGGCAACGCAGGCAGGGCCCCCAGGCAGGGAGCAGGGTCCCGTCACTCTCCTGGGGGCCGGTCCCCTCTCCCCTCCCGGGGACACTGCGGACTGTGGGGGCCCTGCCTCCGCGGTCAGGCGGCTTCCGCCCACCTCGGGCCCTTCCTCCCGCGTCTCCAGAGCCGGGACCTGGGAGCCGGGTCGCCGGCGCTGTGACAAGCTCCCGTGCTGTCCTCGCCAGCCCCCGTGGCCCCTCGTGTGAACGGCAGCCCCGCGTCTCTGTCTGGCTCCTCCCCCGCAGCAAGCCTGGCTGGGAGACATGTCCCAAGAGCATCCCACACTGGGTCCGACCACACCTGCCGAGGCTCCCACAGGCGAGCAGGGGTCCGTGGACAAGCAAAGCAAGCCCCCCCGGAGACACACCGGGTCTGTCTGGGGTGACCACAGCTGTGCCTCTCTGGCGGGATTCCAGGGGCAAGGCAGGCGCTGCGGACATCACGCGAAGACAGGGCCGACCCCGGCTCTTCGTCCCGCCTGGGGGACTTCCAGGAACCCAGAGCAGCTCGCAGGCTCCGGCTGTCACGGCGACCGCCAAGCTGGGGGTGCTGGGGGTGCTGGGGGTGAGACCACAGGCCCGGCCGGGAAGCGCCAGGAGGGCTGGGTCCCCCGGGCAGCTGGCCTGGGCCCGCGGCGCCCTTTCCCAGGCCTGGCTCTCCCGGTTCTTCCTGCTGACCTTGCTCCTCTCGCCCGCCCTCCCCGCTGGTCTGAGTCACACACACATCTGTGCACAGGCATAGAGTGCTGTGCTGTTGCTGCTGTGCAGCTGCCCAGGGCTGTGTCCATGGACCGCACCACACCGGGCCTCCCTGTCCTTCACCGTCTCCCAGACTTTGCTCAAACTCCTGTCCACCGAGTTGGCGATGCCATCCAACCATCTCATCCTCTGTCATCCCCTTCTCCTCCCGCCTTCAATCTTTCTCAACATCAGGATCTTTTCCAGTGAGTTGGCTTTTCACAGCAGGTGGCCAAAGTACTGGAGCTTCAGCTTCAGTCCTTCTAGTGAGTATCCAGGGTTGATCTCCTTTATGATTGACTGCAGTCCAAGAGACTCTCAAAGGTCTTCAACACCACAGTTCAAAAGCATCAGTTCTTTGGTGCTCAGCCTTCTTTACGGTCCAACTCTCACATCCATACATGACCACTGGAAAAACCACAGCATTGACTATACAGACCTTTATGTCACTAAAAAAGGACTAATCTGTGTGTGTGTGCAGGCAAAGCTGTTTCAGTCATGTCCGACTCTGTGTGACCTCACGGACTGTAGCCCACCAGGCCCCTCTGTCCATGGGATTCTCCAGGCAAGAACCCTGGAGTGGGTGGCCATGCCGTCCTCCGGGGGATCTCCCGACCCGGGAATCGAACCTGGGTCTCATGGGCAGGTGGGTTCTTTACCACTAGAGCCACCTGG
The DNA here is from genome assembly GCA_006410675.1 of Oreotragus oreotragus. Taxonomy (NCBI): domain Eukaryota; kingdom Metazoa; phylum Chordata; class Mammalia; order Artiodactyla; family Bovidae; genus Oreotragus; species Oreotragus oreotragus. Next base: position 48,803 of record SJYX01022520.1, on the reverse strand, counting down.
GAAGCCCCTTAATCTGCTTGTCAGAACCCAATTCCATTATGTTTCCGCATGTATCGCCCTTCTCAGTCTCACCCAGAACTCAGCGGGACAGACATGCCTCCACGTAGGAACAATCCACCAGCTAAGCTACAGCCACCAGCGGGGCTCTGGCGTTGGGTCCTGGTGTGGTCGGCGCTGAGGTCTGTGCCCCTGGCCAGCCCGGGTGGCGCTCCGGGGCCCCAAGGAGGCGCTGCAGCCTGGCCCACGGTCCAGGAGAGCCTGAGTGGGGCCAGGGCCAGAACGGCACCGGCCGCGGAGCAGAGACCGACCAGTGGGGTCAGACCAACGGAGGGGAGGCCACTCACAGAACGAAAAGGCGGCCGACGGACGGGAGAGGGAATGTGCAAACCGCGTGCCCGCTGAACGGGGCGAGCCTCTGGTGCACACAAGGGACTCGCACACTCCCAAAGCAAAAGCCCCAATAACCCGATTACAGACGGGCTAACCGTGTGAACAGGTGTGTCTCCAAGCAGACCGACAGCGGGGGCAGGAAAATCCTCAGCCTCCCTGAGCACCAAGGAGACGCAGGTCAGACCACGGGGCGTGGCCACCTCACACCTGCCAGATGCCCGCAGCAGGAAGACAGAGACGGGACCTCCGGGGGCCCAGCAGTCAGGAACCCGCCCTGCAGGGCAGGGGATGCAGGTTCTACCCCCAGTCAGGGAACTAACCCCCACCTGCCGCAGAACCATTGAGCCTGCACACAACCAGGGCATCCGTGCGCCTCAACCGAGGATCCCGCCGGACGCAGCGCCCGAGGCTGCTGCAGCCAGACACATACATCAGCACTTCTTTAAAAAGACCCGGCCCAGTGAGGGTCGCAGAGCACGTGGGGAAACCGCAACTCTCGCGCAGCGCTGGCGGGGATGCAAACCGGCACAGCCGCTGTGGGGCACAGCACGGAGGCGCCTCACAAAGTACACCAGAGCTTCCTTACGACCCAGCAATCCCACGCCCGGGCCAGCGCTGCTTGGATGCCCACAAGCCCCATGGGGATTCTGTTCATCTCAGCCCAGCGGGAGACTCGCTGCTCAGACCCCGGCTCCCAGCTCCATCCCTCTAGGTCCCAACAACAATGTAGGAAAGAGGGGGCGATGATGCTTCCTCCTGCTCCCCTTACAGGACCTACCGCAGGTGGACGGTACCCCGCAAGCATGACGGCAGGCATGTGCTTTTCACTCGACATCTTCACACGAAAAGTTCAGTTCAGTTGCTCAGTCAAATCTTTGCGACCCCATGAACTGCAGCACACCAGGCTTCCCTGTCCATCACCAACTCCCAGAGCTTGTTCAAACTCATGTCCATCGCGTCAGTGATGCCATCCAACCATCTCATCCTCTGTCATCCCCTTCTCCTCCCGCCTTCAATCTTTCCCAGCATCAGGGTCTTTTCCAATGAGTCGGTTCTTCGCATCAGGTGGCCAATATATTGGAGCTTCAGCCTCAGCATCAGTCCTTCCAGTGAACATTCAGGACCGATTTCCTTTAGGATGGACTGGTTGGATCTCCTTGCAGTCCAAGGGACTCTCAAGAGTCTTCTCCAACACCGCAGTTCAAAAGCATCAATTCTTCAGCGCTCAGTTTTCTTCACAGTCCAACTCTCACATCCATACATGACCACAGGAAAAACCATAGCTTTGACTAGACAGACCTTTGTCGGCAAAGTGATGTCTCTGCCTTTTAAATGCTGTCCAGGTTGTCACGTGAACGGGGATGAGGCAAACCCCTGTGGACCGCAGTGGGACTTGTGGCCTCAGGAGCCTCGCACCCCCGACGTGCTGTATTCACACGCCGCGCTCCTCCAGGGGGCGGGCGGCCATGGCTCAGGCACATTTGCGAAGCCGGTTCCCTGCAATCTCCGCTCGTCTCTAACGCTGATGCCAAATGGCTTTCCCAAGGCCTTCAACACTGAGTAAGAGCAGACAGTCCTGCTGGCTGGAGAGCCAAGACCGGCCGCCCCATCTGGACCCTGGAGGTGTGTGCGTTTCCCCGAAGAAGCCGGTTCACGCTAACACAGTCATTACGGGAGTGGGCGAGGAGGCGGCTTCCGAGAGGGTCGCGCCCACTCCGTGTCACACACTCCCCCGACACACAGCTCTGCAGGTGGTGACTGCAGACATGCAGAGAGCCCCCGAGACAGAAAGACACTCTAGGACGGACCGGCTGGATCTCCCTGCAGTCCAAGGGGCTCTCAAGAGTCTTCTCCAGCACCGCAGTCCACGGAAGCACAGAGCAGACCCCAGTGGGGGTGGGGGGAGCTGGGTCTGAGCCCCTGGGGGAACCAGGGGCCGGGGCGGGTACAGTGACAGGGCCATACTTACAGGTGCGCCTGCTTCTCGGCCAGCTCTTTGGCTTTCTCCTACAACCAGAAACAGGGAGAAAGCAAGATGAGACAACCAGAAACAGGGAGAAAGCAAGATGAGACACACGGGCCAGCACAGCTGGGTCAGACCACCACCGGCTGCAGCTCCGCCCATGTGCGCACGCGGCCTCTCTGCCAGGGCGCCCTGTACCCGCTGACCTGCTCTGAGCCACACGGGAACCTGTCTTCCCATTTGGTCGGACCTCCCAGCACAGAAGGAACATTTCACACCCAGCTCTCTTAAGTAACAACCCGCCAGGCAGGAACGAGGAAAGACAGGTCAAACCTTTGACAAGTTTCAGAAAAAGGATTCCAGCAACTCCCTGATGGTGAAGCTTCATAATCGCACTTTTAAAAGCCAGTCCCCGGGAACAAAGAGCAGGTGCATGTGGGCTTGAGTTTGTAAAACACCATTCAACGTGCCCACAGGGACTCAGGTCTAGCCTACATTTTCTTGGACTCTCCGGGGAGTCCAGTGGTTAGGGCCCCTCCCTTCCCCGGCAGGGGGCTCATGTTCTGCTCCCTGGTCTGGGAACTAAGATCCCACATGCCTCGGGGACGGCCACACGCACACACAAAGGAAAGAGGAAACCGCTCCTGCTCTGGTGAAGGCGGCCCGGTGGGCCCGAACGGACTCCCTGGCAGGCTCTTAGCCGCTCCCGGCGCCTGAGCTGAGACTTGTGAGCCCTGGGTGGCGGCAGGCTGGGGGACTGCTGATGCCCCCAAATGAACAAACAGCAAAGCAGCCTCGGGGGCTGGAGACAGACCCACGCACGACTTCTCACCCTCGGGGAAGCAGCTCGGCATCACCCGGCCCGGGACCCCGGGGGAGCGGCCCACCACCTCCACAAGCCTGCTCCTCGCCCACCCGGGGGCGGGGGCCCGGGGCTGGTGCTACGAGCTTGGGGGGGAAGCCAAGGGTCAGGCTCAGGCTCAAGAGACACGGGTCTCTGCCCCAGTGCTCTCAGCTGGGACGTGGGACTCCTACACTGCCGGGGTGCTGTGAGAATGAAATCCAGCAGCGGCGGATGACTACACTCAGTGTCTGGCAGAGGGCAGACTTGGGAAAGGAGGGTCACTCGTGGGATTCGAGGCCTCTGAGCATCTGGCCCCTCTACCGGCACGGCCCGGCCCCACCACTGACCCAGACAGTCTCGCGGATCAGCCGGGCTATCTTGAGCAGCAGCTGCCCGAAGGAGCCCGGCTCGAGGCGGGTGGCTGAGTGCTGGATGCAGAGGCAGAGGAGGAAGGCGGGGGTCAGCTTGTGGTCATCGCCACCCGGCTCGACCAGCGTCATGATCCGCTGCAGCAGCGCGTCCTCCACGTCGGGCTCGAACTCCAGCTGCAGCGGCCGCGGTCTGGGCAGGGCGGGCCGGGCGGGGGCGCTGTGGGCCCGCAGCAGGGCGCCGCACAGCCGGCAGCTCTGTGGCGCAGCCCGGAGGCAGGCCAGGGCCTGGGCGGGCAGCGGCTGGGCCTGCGCCGGGTCCTTGAACAGCAGCAGGTAGTAGAGGCCCAGGGACAGCAGGTCACCATGCCGCAGCACCACAGGGCGGGCCCCCACCTCCGCGAAGTTGATGGCGACCGGCGCCCCGGGCAGCGGCTCCAGCAGCAGCTGGGCCCCCGCCGGGCCCTGGCCCGCGGGCTGGCGCCGGCGCAGGGTGCAGTGCAGGGGCAGGATGTCGGGGGCCGAGAGGCTGATGCTGGGCTTGCTGGACGGGGTCCTCTGGCCCACCGTGTGCCGCTCCCGGTTGAGCACGTACACCAGGCTGTCCTGAAACGCAGACGCCAGAGCTCAGCGGCTGGCCGCCACACCGGCAACTCCGTCCCAGCAGTTGAGCGGCCTGGGGCGCCCACCCTGGAACACGGCCTGACCCACGGCCTGCCCCCAGCCTGCCCACCCTGAGCACCCACCCGACTCCCAGACACCAGGGCAACTCCAATGGAGACGTGAGAGGCGGCCCTGCACACACTCAAGGCCACGGGAGGCAGGGCGTTGGCCCAGGGGAACCACTCCCTGGGACCCGCCAACCCCCCCACCGCGGGGAGGCGGCAGGTCCCCCCCAAAGCTGGGCAGGCAGCGGCCTAAGCGACAGGTGGGTGGGGCCCAAGATCAGGTGAGCCCCAGCTGGGGTCAGTCAGTGAGGAGCTGGGGGGCCCCTCTTAGGGCCCTGCTGCCTCCTACTGCAGCCTGCACCAGAGAATGTTCTGGAAGCAGAGAACAGGGAAGCGTCTACTCTCCTCCAGAGTCCAGGACCGACCAAAGCCACCGCGGCCCCCGGCTCCAGCTAAGGCCAGCTGGGGGTGTCCACCTGAGAGCCCTGTGCCCCCTCGGTCCATCTGAGAGCCTCCTGCCCCCAGTCCCCCTAAGAGCCCCGCACCCGCCCCCGGGTCCATCTGAGAGCCCTGTGCCCCCTGACCCCCGGGTCCATCTGAGAGCCCTGCACCCACCCCCGGGTCCATCTGAGAGCCCTGTGCCCCCTGACCCCCAGGTCCATCTGAGAGCCCTGCACCAGATGTGTATAAGAGACAGTAGGGAAAGCCTGGTGGGAAAGACCCAGATTCCTCTGTCAACTAGATGGGAAGCCTCACACTGCTACTCCATCTTGGAAGGAAAACGGACTAGCATGTCTCCACACGAGACAAGGCCCAG
>SJYX01022520.1:0-29315 GCA_006410675.1 Oreotragus oreotragus | reverse complement strand
GGCAGAGGCCGGATTTTTCTTTAGCTGAACCCGAAGGCCCCGTCGGATTCCCCGGAGACTCCTCGAGCCCTCCCTGGAGGGGACCCTGGTAAACACAGCACCCGCCCAGCCGCGCCCCAGGCCTCGACGACCCACGGGAGGGGCTGGCCCACCGGCGCTCAGCCAGGGACGCGCGCTCCGGGGCCGCGCTCAGCACCGTCTCTGCTGCTCCCCTGGGAGCGGCCTCCCTGCCCCGGAGGCCACGCCTCCAGACGCCCGCTCGGCTGCCCACGTGCACGCAGGCCGTAAGACAGGAGGGGAAACCACTGTGAAAATGGAGCCAGCAGACAAAACAGAGGCTAGGAGAGAACGCATCACAGGAAGACGGCCGCCCAGGAGGCACCCAGCCCGGGGAAGAGCAGGCCCGGCAGGGGCGAGGCGAGGACTGGGGTGGTCCTTCGGAGAACGTGCGTTTTTAGGGTGAAATGCCCATTAAAAGTCACTAAACACAGTAGAGATTTAAATGCATAAAGGGCCAAAATACGCAAACAGAAAATTTTAATAACCTTCATAAAATAAGAGAACATGGACTTTATAGACAAATATGATAACTGATCCTGGAGTAGGAAGTGGCAACCCTCTCCAGAATTCTTACCTGGAAAGCCCCATGGACAGAGGCCTCGTGGGCTACATGCATGGGGTCACGGAGAGGGCGACACCACTGAGTGACTGACGCTCGGCGCAGGAAGACTGACAGCCATCGTTTTCACATTAAAAAAAGAAATCTGACACAAGGGACGCAGACGCGTGCTGAGTCTGTGGCATGAGGCTGGGGNGCCTCGTGGGCTACATGCATGGGGTCACGGAGAGGGCGACACCACTGAGTGACTGACGCTCGGCGCAGGAAGACTGACAGCCATCGTTTTCACATTAAAAAAAGAAATCTGACACAAGGGACGCAGACGCGTGCTGAGTCTGTGGCATGAGGCTGGGGAGAGAGACGCCGTGTTTCCGGGGGGGAAGGCGGGGATTAAGTCCAAAGGAGTGAGAATCACGTGTCATAGCTTCTCCCGGGGGGAGAGTTAGAAGCCGTGCAACACAGGCCTCCAGAATGCTAGGGAAGGAGGCACTTTCACCTAGAACTGCACATCCAGCTACACTAATAATCAAGCATGAAGGCAGAAGAACGATCTTTTAAGCAACTTCGCTTCCCATGGACACCCTCAGGAAGCCACTGGAGAAGCCAGTCCACCAAAGCCAGGCGCAAACCTAGAACCTGGAAGAAGGGGATGGGAGATGGGGTGGGGTGGGGGGTCCCCTCTGCAGAGACACCAAGGAGGGGGCGGCTGAGAGCGGGCTGGAGAGCAGCCGCTCCCGACTGGATAAAACCCACACACACCTGAGCATCTGAGAAGAGATCCCGGCAGAGACCGAGGAATACCGAGTGAAAAGTCCCGAGGAAAACGGGCGAACAAACAACAATGACAGCAGTTAATTTCAAAGAAAACAGAAGCTGGACGAGAAGAAAAGGTCCTCGGCTGTAAAACGCTGCCTCTGGTCCTAAGACTGTAAACACTGATTACAAATCTAAGCAAACTTATTTAGATTCGTGAGCGGACAGGGCCGAGGGGCTGACACTACATGAGCGAGGGCGAGCAGAGTGGCATTCTCGCCCAGCAGTAGTGGGACACCTGTGTTACCGTAAGGCGTGGGATTAAATGCCAACAAGGACCAGTGTTCACAGCTGATCCTGGTTCCCTCTGGGCAGGGCCAGCTGGGAAGCGGGGAAGGCGAGGGCAGGGACGGGCTGTTTTGGCTTCCTTGCGTTGCTTTGTTGATTTTAATTAGTGATGAGAACGTATCGCTTTGCCTGCTCATGGATGTAACTGGTGAAAACAAGCTTTTAAACGTACATGCTTTTCTACCTAGTGAACGAAGGCATGAATGAATGCACGCACATGTGGTATATGTTTGATCAATTCCAAGACACAGGTTCACATCTCTGAATGCACCCTGCGTGCACACGGCAAGTCTCAGGCCGCAGCTGTCACGTGAGAGATGCCTGTTGTTCCTGGGGGGCCAGATTGTGCAATATTCCAGTCACTTGGGAACCACCTGAAGTGTGGCTGAGTTCTGGTTGTTGAGCACAAGCCTGCAGAGCTTCGTGCCAAGGCCGAGAGACCATCCCGGGATGACAGTGGGGCGCTCTTAAGGAGCGTGGCCGCGGCAGTGCTTTCCGTTTCTGTTCGTCTGTCTCTGGCTGGGCTGCGCGGGTTTCGCTCCAGCTGTGAGGGGGAGCTGCTCTGTGGTTCTGTGCTCGGGCTTCGCATCCGAGTGGCTCCCTTGCTGCGGCGCACAGGCTCATGCCCCGCGTGTGGGACCCTCCCGGACCAGGGATCAAACCCGTGTCTCTGGCAGAGGGATTCTCTACCACCGAGCCACCCAGGGGAGCCCAGCAACGGGCACCTGTGCGCAAATAAACAGTAATATGAGGCACTGTGTCCTCGTTGACCTTGTAGTATTTTCTACGCTAGTGGTAAGGAGGTACTGGTGTTCTTAAGATCAACAGCATCTTTTATGTGGTGAAATACAGTACATACAGGAATACCTACTGCAAGATTGTCCTTAAATGACTCATCAGTTAAAAAATGAAATATACACGATGTTCTGACCACGCAGTGGAGTATTCCATAAGCCCTAAAATGAATCAATTAAAATAACAGATGACATGCGGAGATTTTCAAAAGGAATTTGCTAAGACAAGATACAGAGGTCTTCCTTGGTGGGCTAGGGGTTGAGAATCTGCCTGTCAGCGCAGGGGTCACGGGGCTGATCCCTGGCCTGGGAAGTTTCCACGTGGCACGTAGCACGAAGCCCCGTGGGCCAGCACTAGTGAGCCTGCGAGCCCTGCGCTGCCACTCTGAAGCCCACGCGCCCGCAGCGAGAAGCCACCGCATCGGGAAGTCTGCGCACCGGCACGAAGGGCAGCCCCTGCAGCGGCCCACGGGCAGCAAGACGCCCCGCGCGACCGAAAGTAAAGAAATAAATCTTTCTTTAAATACAGAAAAATAAGTACGTGATCCTGTTTCTTTAAAAAAAATTTAATGAAAATCCCACACAGATACATGTTTACACAAATCTGTACAGCAGCATGGGAGGCCATGTGGGAGCAGAATTCCGAGGTGCCCGTGACCTCTGCCCCTGGGGTCTCTCCCAAGGGTAGCCTCACGGGCAGGAGCGATCCTGCAGGTATCGCTAAAGTTCCTGAGCAGCTGATCTAGAGATAGAGATTATCCGGTGGACCCAACACGCAAGTGACCTCCAAGCGGAGTGTTCGCCGGCTGGTCACAGAAGAGAAGGTCTGCACAAGAGGGTTCCCTCGCTCAGATGGGAGGAGCCCCAGGAAAAGGAGCTGAGAGTGGGAAAGGGAAGAAAGGAAACGAAACAGGGCGTTTCAGTCCTACAGCCCCGAGGAGCGGACGCTGCCTCGCACCAGCGACTCCCCGCCACGGCCTATGTTCCCCTTGCGACTCGAACACCTGTGACGTTACCCTGTGTCTGTCCCATCACTGGCTGCTGGGAGCAGGACGGGTAACCCGTCCCTGTACCCACGGGTCCACGGGGGAAGGACTGTGCCCCTCCACCCTCAGGGCTGTACTTAATGGAGTATACCCAGCGGCCTCCTCCACACTTGACTGAGGCTACTTAGATGATGAGGTTTGGGACTTGACCTGATACTCTAAGGAGGTGAGATCTGGGGACCAGGAGACAGGCTGCGTGCATTTTGCACGTGGATGAGGGTCGCTGGGGCCAGAGGGCAGACTGCAGCCAGAATTCTGGATGAGCCCAACAACCATGCCCGGTCTAACCACCTCCCCAGGAGTGGGAGGTGCTCCCCAGGGGCGGTGGGGAAAGGTGTCTGGGCATCAGTTAAAAACAGGGAGTGGGGAAGGAGAGAGTTCTAACCAGCTTCACATGACCGGCTGGGGTGCAGGGCAGGTCCAAGAGACCTCGAGCTGCGGACTCAGCTTCAAGGCCTTGGCTTTTCCAGGGTAACCTGTGCCTGCTCAGTAGAAGGTGGCACCGAGGAAGAGCCAGCAGGGACAGACAGGCGGTCTCCCCCAGGAGTGACCCGACAGCCACACCCTAAATCCGGGCGACGGTGACAACGCTGTGCCTCCTAACAGCCTGAGACCTGAGCCGAGCAGGGACTGGCCCGCGGCGGGCCCCACAATCAGAGCGCGTGGCGCCCCCACACTCAGCGCAGCGGGACCCACGGTCGGAGTGCGGCGCCCACAGCGGGCAGAGCACCCATGGTCAGTGGGCACGGCGCCCACAAGCGCCTGCCTGAACTCGCAAGCAGGCTGAAGAGAGACACGAAAGCCAGCACACCCTCTGACGTAGCTCACAAAGTCCACACTGAGGCAAAACCGGGCCACCTAGAGAAAAGCAAAGCACGACCATCACGGCGTCGGGATGTGGGCGCACCTCCAGCAGAGGCCCCGGCCAGCCCGCCGAGGACCTGGAAGGCGGGGGCACCGCGGCCCAGTGGGGGCCTCGGTGCTTCGTAACGACTGGCTCAGCTGCACAGACGCGGCTTTGTTTGCAGCGGTTTTCACGCCTTCATCTACCGTTTCACTCCTCTCGCTCTGGTCTGCGCTGGGTCCTCACTGCTGGGGGCTGGCTCTCTAGCTGCAGAGCACTGACTCGAGCGCGGGCCGCCTTCAGCAGCTGCGGCTCCCGGGCTCGGTGCACGGGCCTAGCTGCTCCCTGGCCTGCGGGGTCCCCCCGGATCAAGGGTTGCGCCCGTGTCTCTTGCATTGGCAGGTGGATTCTTTACCTCTGGGCCACCAGGGAAGCTCGCAGATATGCTTCATATCCTCTTCTGTAAAAAGGAAAACGGTTCATCATGGTGGTCTGACGGGAGCTGGGGTCTCAGTGACCTTTCTTCTCTGCATTCTCACGAGTGGGTCGAAGCCGTTAAGATGAACGCATGTTGCTATACGACCAGGATCAGGGGTGAGCAGACCTGCCCTAGCTCTCTGGCAGTGGGCCCTGCCCCGGCACCCCACACGCTCTGGGCTCCCAGCCCTGCCCCCACCCACACCCGCGAGCCACAGGCACCTCCCTCAGCCCTCCTTCTCAGCCAGACATCGTGGAGAAGCTGTCTGCGCACAGGCTTCCGAGCCTGTCTGCTGCTCACCCTCCTGGATAACAAGGAAGCGCTACAGGCGCCTGACAGGCCCCCCTGCAAAGGACATTCTAGACATGGGCAAGAAGTCCTCCTCCATCCAGAGAGAAGAGCTGTGCTGACCTGGGGTCATAATTCCTACATGTGTATTTTTTAACGGATGAAGTATGGCTGGGATATTCTACACACAGAGTAAATCTCTCGGGAAAGCGCGCATTTCACCTGCACCGCGCCGTGCGTGCACAGCCACTGCCCATGAGCCTCGACCTCCTGCTGTCAGGTGCTGCCGTGTCTCACCCTAAGGTGTCTAAAGGGGCCACTCTCCCTGCTGACCAGTGAGAGAGTCTCCAAGACGGCCCCGAGGGATCTCCTGCTTTTCAAGCTCTTCTGGAGTCTCCTCCTGTTTAACCGCAAGGACACGGCGGACGTGGCGGTGTGACCTCCACATTCAGGTCATGAAGACACTGCAGCTTGTGCCTTGCACGCTCAGATCACGTGCCGGGGTTAAACTCAGCTGCCACGCCGTGAGGACCCTCCGTCAGCCTGCGGAGAGCTGGGGCCTCCTGCCAACAGCCAGCATCAACCTACCAGCCGGCATCACAAATGTTAGACCACCTTAGTATTCTAGAGATCCACCAAACGTGCTCAGGATGGTTTGGTATACATCTCTGGTTTGGGTTTAGTTTTCATATCCACATTCATAAGTGAATTTGGCTCATAACTTTTATCATGTTCTGTCTCTCTGGTTTTTACATAAAGGTTATATTTGTTGTATAGAAGAAAAAACATTTCTTCTTTTCCTGTTTTCTGGCATAGTCTGAGGTAAAATATTGAAATAAATCTTCTCATTCAACATCAGGTAGAATTGGCCTGTACAACCTTCTAGGTCTCGTGTTTTTTTTTTTTTTTTTACTTTGGTTTTGGTTGGGGACGTCTTCAAACTACTCAAGCCACTTCTTTCAAGGTTGTAAGTCCATTCAGGCTTTCTATTCTCCAGTAAGTCTGGGTAGGTTATCTCTGTGTAGGAGATTGTCCATTTCAACTAAGCTTTCAACTTTACCGGCATAAAGCTTCACAGTGTATCGCTTATGTGTATCATCTTTAGCTCTCCCCAGTCTTCCCAGTCTTGACCGTGTATTAGTCTTTCCTGAGAACCTGCTCTTCGCTTTGGTGGCCCTCCGCGCTGCAGGTCTTCTCCCCTTACTCTCGGCTCCATATTGCTTCTCTCAGTTTGTTGTGTCCTTTTCTAGTCCGGCTCTGAAGGCACGCAGCACATCACCATGGTTTTGAGGGTAGTCTGTCTTCTAAACACCACGGCCGCACCCCTAAGCTGCACTGTCATTACTCTTCAGCTCTAATTCACATTAAAGTGCCTTTTTTGATCCTTATCTGAAGTCTTAGTCTCTAAATGTATGAGTGTGCAAGACGCTCTACCATTGGATTTCAACACCCATTCTGTCCTGTTTTCCTCTTGCATAACAATGGGGATGACGATTATGCGTCCAGCGAGCACAGACTGTGCCTTCTGGCCTCCCTTGTAGGTAGGCAGGGCCTTCTCAGGCTTCCCTAGTAGCTGGGGTGGCAAAGAATCCACCTGCAATGCAGGAGACCTGGGCTCAATCCCTGGGTCGGGAAGATCCCCTGGAGAAAGGGACAACTCACTCCAGTACTCTTGCCTGGAGAATCCCATGGACAGAGGGGCCTGGTGGGGTACAGTCCATGGGGTCGCAGAGAGTCTGACGTGACTGGGTGACAAACACGTGGGTCAGCAAAAGACGAGGGCATGTCATCTTCCAGGACAGGGTCTGCAGGGACACCGTCACCCCTCCCTGCTCCCTTCCTTCCTCCCGCCTTACATGAAGGTGTAGCGGCAGTGGCCCTGCCGTCGCCCTGCACCTGGAGGTGACCCTGGGGATGGAAGGCCCCAACTACAACGGTGGGGCTGGCCCTGGAGAAGCCGGGGGCCCTGGGGACCAGGAAAGCGTCCCCACTGGCCCTGAACCGACTCCCTCCGGACGTGAAAGAGAACCTCCCTGTACTGGGCTGTCGTCAAATGCAGCGTCTGGTCAAACGCAATTCCTAACTGATGAAGACGTGTTTAAGACAACCGTCTGGAGGTGGCCCTGGGGCACAGTGGACAGCCCACTGGACGTCGGGAGATGACATCACCTTGGTGCTGGGCTTCCTGATCACAGACGACGTCACACACACAGAAGCATCTACAACTTGGACTAACAATAAAACCAACACCATCTCCTCCCCGACCCAACCTGCAAGAGGAGGAAGGCTTCCCGTCTGCCTCCCGGCCGCTGCAGCTCCCCTCCCACCCCTCTGGCCCCAGCTCCTCGGCATTATTCCACTTTCCCTGGCTTCTTCCTTAGAGTTACAGTCCACAGCGGTGCTAAATGACACTGCCCTACTTTGCTTCTCTTTAAACCTCATACAGAATGGCCACACCACGTATCTCCCTGCACGCTTCTTTTCCCCTCAGCGTTATGAGATGCACCTATTAATATTATCTGGACACATGAGGCCTGGGGCCACGTTATTTACTGCATCACTACACTGCGTGCCCTCCACACTGTGCTAATGGAGATGTGCCTTTTTTCGGGCTTCAGGCTATTACAAAATGCTGCTGTTTCTCTCTCCTACTCATCTCCTGGGGACCGCGGGGCAGTCTCTCTAGCAAAGTGCTTCCTGAATTGGCACACATGGGAACCGAGGACATCCACAGGGCACGTGGGAGGTAAGCTAGAGGGGGTTGAGGGGTCTGCAGAGGCTGCAGCGGCGGCCCAGATTCTGGCCGCCTCGACAGATGAGGGAGCAGTCAGATGGAGGGCACCAGAGCCCCACGAGCGGGGTGGAGCCCTGGGGCACGTCACCACACTAGCAGAGACCCCCCCACTTCCTGAAGGGACCAGTCTGCATTGCGGCCCCCTGGCCATCACATCAGCGTGGCCCCCTCCTCACCAAACCTCAGCACTGTCAGACTTGTGGTCTTAATTCCCACTTCTCTCACCACTAACAAGACGCAGCGTCCTTTCACGCTACTGTCCTCTCTTATCTGCTCTTCTGTGAAATACTTAAGCATCTCTTTTGCCCGTTTACCGGGCTGCTTCATCTTTTCATAGACCCTTCTCCCCCCATTGTTCGTATCTCCTGGATTGTGACTGTCTGATGTATTATGACATCTCCGTGCTTTCAGCCTGTTTTCCTCTTTTCACTGTTCATCACTTGATAGAATAAGAGATTCTGTTTGTCAGTTTCTTCATGATTTTAGCTCTTTTGTGTCATCTTTAGGAAATTCTCTGTGCTGTTTATCATTCATTCCCAACTTAACTGTTTTTCGGGCTGCTTCATCTTTTCATAGACCCTTCTCCCCCCATTGTTCGTATCTCCTGGATTGTGACTGTCTGATGTATTATGACATCTCCGTGCTTTCAGCCTATTTTCCTCTTTTCACTGTTCATCACTTGATAGAATAAGAGATTCTGTTTGTCAGTTTCTTCATGATTTTAGCTCTTTTGTGTCATCTTTAGGAAATTCTCTGTGCTGTTTATCATTCATTCCCAACTTAACTGTTTTGCAGTCAGAGAACATGCTCCATGAATCAGGTAATTTAAAATACGTCCAAGCAAAAAGGAGAGAGAGTTTTACTTTCTGCTTGAACACAATGGTGTGTGTGTGTGTGTTACATGCCCGGTGTTTGACAATAAAATGCATTTTCTAGTTGTTGAGTGGAAGGTTCTATAACAAACGCCCAATAGATCGAGATCACAAGTGCCGGTGGGGAACGAGTGGCAAACCCAGCCTGGGCGTCTGCTGGCACGCGTCCTGCCCTGAGCTCCCTTAAGAGGCAGAGTTCTGCAGCCAAGACAGAGACCCTAGAGCCTCACAAGGCTCAGCACACTTCCTAGCTGGCCCTTTATGGGCTTCTGCAGTGGCTCAGGGGTAAAGAATCCGCCTGCCATGTAGGAGACGCAGGAGACTCCGGTTTGATCCCTGGCTGGGGAAAGTCCCCTGGAAGAGGAAACTGCTACGCACTCCAGTACTCTTGCTTAAGAAGTCCCACGGACAGAGGAGCCTGGTGGGCTGCAGTCCCTGGGGTCGCACCATTCCACCACCACCTAGCCCTTTACAAGAAATGTTTGCCAACTCCTACTGTGTGTTCACGGGGAAGGCAATGGCACCCCACCCCAGTACTCTTGCCTGGAAAATCCTTCCAGGGGATCGTCCCAACCCGGTGATCGAACCCAGGTCTCCCACATTGCAGGCAGATTCTTTACCAGCTGAGCTACAGGGAAGCCCAACAAGAGAGTCCATGCACCACAGTAAAAGGTTTTGTATGTTGCAACTAAGACTCGATGCAGTTAAAAAAAAAAAGACAATTGAACTGTGTTCTGGACTGCTATTTTGTCTTATTTATGCCTCTCTCTCCATGCCAGCCGCTGTCAGTTTAGGTTCCTGGCTCATTTGCTGTGTGGTTCCAGATAGTCCTCCTCTTCTCACTGCTTTTATTATTATTTTTAAAAATGCATTTATTTAGTTTTGGTGCTGCTGGGTCTTTGTAGCTGCACAGGCCTTTCTCTCGTTGCGGAAAGTGGGGATTAGCCTCCAGCTGTGGTGCACACGGTTCTCATCGTGGTGGCTTTTTTGGTTGCAGAACACGGGCTCCAGGGCGCCTGGGCTCAGTAGCTGTGGCTCCTGGGCTCTATAGCACAGACTCAGTAGCTGTGGTGCTCCGCAGCAAGTGGGATCTACCCAGACCAGGGATTGAACCCGTGTGTCCTGCATTGGCAGGCACATGCTTTACCACTGAGCCACCGGGGAAGCCCTCACCTGCTTCTATCATGTGTAAATGGAAAGCATTGGGCCTGGCGTTGTGCGCATTCTCCCAGCTCTAAATTCTCTGATTCACCTCTAAGGCTGGCTGCCTGCCTCACCCACTTTTTCTCATTCTTCAAATATTTCTCGATTGGAAGGCCACGCGTTGCCTTCATTTATTGGATTTCAAATCACTGTACATCTACTTTGGTGAAACATGCCTGCATTTTCTAGTACAAAAAGCTTTAAAAATTGTTTCAGGCCTGTAAAGAAATATCCAACTTAAATTGTGAAAAAGTGCACCATACTTACTGCTGCCCTGCAGTCATTTCTGCATTCCCCATGTTTCTTTTTTTTTTTTTTTTTTTTAATGGAGAAATACATCATCTCTTTTCAAAATAGCGCTTGAAAAATACAAGGAGTACAGATACTATAAAACAAAGCCAACTCCAGTCATGAGATACTATGCACACAGTATGAAAAAATAGTCCGATATTCAGGTAATGAAAACTAGAATTAAAAAACCTCCAACTTTCCAGCTTGGAAAAACAAGTACAATTACACGAAACATTTAATAAACTAATTTTCCCCCAATGTGTGAACAAAACGACAGGACTAAATTTCTTTTTTTTAAAAAAACATGAATTTATTTATTTTAATTGGAGTTTAATTACTTTAAAATATTGTATTGGTTTTGCCATACATCAACATGAATCCACCACAGGTATACATGTGTTCCCCATCCTGAACACTCCTCCCTCCTTCCTCCCCATACCATCTCTCTGGGTCGTCTCAGTGCACCAGCCTCAAGCATCCAGTATCATGCACTGAACCTGGACTGGCGATTTGTTTCATATATGATATTATACATGTTTCAAATGCCATTCTCCCAAATCATCCCACCCTCTCCCTCTCTCACAGAGCCCAAAAGTCTGTTCTATACATCGGTGTCTCTTTTGCTGTCTCAAATACAAGGTTATCGTTCAGTTCAGTTCAGTTCAGTCGCTCAGTCGTGTCCGATTCTTTGCGACCCCATGAATCGCAGCACAGGCCTCCCTGTCCATCACCAACTCCCGGAGTTCACTCAGACTCACGTCCATCGAGTCCGTGATGCCATCCAGCCATCTCATCTCTGTCATCCCCTTCTCCTGCTGTCCCCAATCCCTCCCAGCATCAGAGTCTTTTCCAATGAGTCAACTCTTCGCATGAGGTGGCCAAAGTACTGGAGTTTCAGCTTGAGCATCATTCCTTCCAAAGAAATCCCAGGGCTGATCTCCTTCAGAATGGACTGATCTCCTTGCAGTCCAAGGGACTCTCAAGAGTCTTCTCNCTTTTTTTTTTTTTTTTTTTAAAGAAAGGTATTTTGAATCTTTTGCAGGATGAACAAGAGTAGAAAGCTGACTAGATGTCAAGTACTTGCTAAAAACTTTTTATGTCTCTACATGTAAATTTCACTAACGAATTTTAGTAAGTCATTACAAATAAAAATTGATTTAAAATTCTAGAGAAAATGCTTTTGCTTACACATTTAAATTAGAAATCAACTTTACCATAAGCAGGTATTCTGTGGAGTACACGCATCTTCTCTTACGTGGAGACTGAACGGCCATCCAAGATGGATAACATGCTTCACAGGAATCACTTTTAGTAAAACCGCTGTGATACTAGCCAGGTGGCCACAGGACTGTTGGCTTCACATCATGGTTAAGGGAAACACTAGCATACCAAGTGTTCTGTGAAACAACATACAAGCGCGCCTTGTGCACAGAAGCAGAGAAGGCAGTGGGGATGGGGATACGAAAAGCTTTTTCTTGTTTTAAGACAAATGATTAAGTTATGGAGCTTTGTTAGCTCAATACAGTATCTGCTGTCTGACTGCTGATTGCTCGCACCCTGAAACAGTTCTACAGATAAAACCAGTGTCTCCTTTCTTGATCCTGTCCCATCAAAACCAAGCATTTACTAATTACTGTTCCAACAGCAAGTGCATATTCCTAAGAGTTGATACTTTGTCTGAAAGGGTGGCCTCACAGGGCTGAGCCAGGTGGCCTTGATGCCTCTGAAGCACAGTACACCGCTCACCACACCATGGGAACCCACCGCAAGACTCATAATGAACACCCTTCAGGAAAAAACTGAAACCCATCAGGCTGAAAAAGCTAAAATTAGTTCTACTTTCTAATAAAAATATACATAAAGTGCATCATCAGCATTAGGAATTCTGATACCAGTGTGTATTGCAAACTTCCCCCAACGATGCAGCCAACATCAATCCCGTCCAGATGTCAGTCATGGGTACAAATACAGCTGGAGGGGTTTTTTCCTCACTTTTTCCTCCTAAAGGGCAGGGGTCCTTTGAAATAGCCTAACTGTGGCCAACACGTAAGTCACCGGACACACGAGTAGCAGTACCTCCAGCTTCACATACTAACCTGGGCTTCTGATCAAGATTAGCCCATACGAGGAATCACCAACTACACCCAATAAACCTGTCTGGAACCGTAGCCAGTCTGGTGCCCTTCACTCTCCTCCATTAGCATGTGAAGACAGCACGCTGAGTTGGCAGACACTGTTTATGGACCCTCGAGGTGTTTTTCTCAGTTCAATCTGTTTTATTGAGTTCTTGATAACAGGAATAGGATCTGCAGGGAGAGCAGGGGTACTGGGGAGGTCTGCAGTGGGTGTTCCCCGTGAGGCCAACAGAAGCGGCTGTCTGAAGAGTCTTCACTCAGCGACACTGGTCTCTCTCTGAGAACATTCCTCTTCCGTTCCGGCTGCCTGGGCCCTTTCTTCTTGGTGACGCGACTCTGTCCTCTAGACTCCTATGACAGGATTAGCTATGCTTGTTGCTGCGCTCCCTGAAGGCCTGGGCGGATGGCTGACCAGCCGTGCTGAGGAAACGACTCTGGTGACCATGGGCTTCGGTGCTGGAGGAACAGCTGGCTGCGGAGCCAGCTGAGGGATGCTTTCGCTGGCCGCGCCCCCGGGGCTGTCGTTGGGATTTGCTTGCTGCGAGGAAACCTCAGGAAACTGTACGCTGGTCACAGACGCTGCCACTGGCGCCAGGGCAGAGCTGTTCCCGCCTGGAGCACTGCCAGTCACCGGGCCCGTCTGCAAAGCGGCAGAAAGTGATGACACAGGCGTGCTGCTCTCACCGTCGACAGACAAGTCACGGCTGCCATCATCCAAGGCTGTCAATCTGACACCTTCTGTCGAAAGTGTTTTCTTTTTCTGCAGCACATGATTAGGCAGTAGCTGATGCAGCTCCTTTCTCTTCAAATGCATCGCAGCAATTTTCATGTCCATCTCAAACATTTTACTATTTATCGCTTGCCTATACACAGTGTCTGTGAAAGACTGGATATCATAGGTGAGGTCAATACTGAGAACTTCAGAGTTTTCTGGCTTTTTTAACACTAACCCAATCACCCACATTGTACGAAATTCTTCCTTGTCAGGATTCTCCTTGGGTGCTGGGAACGACTGAGGGTTCACATGAGCCAGTGTGATAAATTCATTCTTTTCCAAGCTTCCAACCAGGATTCGGATTTTTGATTCCACCAAACCCACCCACTCTAGATGTTGTTTCTCTGTTGGCGCACTTGCCAGAAGCACAATATAATGCTTGTACTTCTGGAAGAAGCTGGGTGCTTCGAAAAGCTTGGACCACTCTGCCTTACTCAGCAAAATCTCATGTGTGATAGCAAGCCCTTGCTTAAACTCTTCAATCATGACCATCCGTGTTGAAACAGACACGTTGTACGTGGAGTTCTGCTGTGGGTATGCTGGTGTGATTATGGGCATGAGATGGTACCTATCACTGGGATTTACTCTTGGGTCCCAGACAGGCAAATTCAGATTCCGTTCTTCGGGCTCTTTCAGTAGCACTGGATTCGGCCATTCCCACTCAGAAAACACCAAGAAGAATTTACGGACAAGAGTGGATGCTATGGCATTTGGATAAAGCTGGCAAGTTCTTGCTACTAGCATGGCCCAGGAAACACCGCCGAGGAAACCTAGTATATTGGAATAAATATTGTGGCATTTGGCCCACAGCTTGATGGCTCTCAGAGTTAATCTGAAGTTGTCAATGTCTGGTACTAGATGTAAAATCTCATCAGTTACCCGGCAACCATTAAGGCTTCTTATGCATCTTATATCTAAGTTTTTGAGCAGACTGTCATCTCTTAGGTCCAAATCTTCAGGAATTGTCTGCAGTGCTAATCTTGCGAACAAAATATCAATCTCTATCCCATCGAAACACAGTTTGATAACTGGTACAAATGCCTCCTCAACAGCCCTTAAATCCTTTACTTCTTCATGTAGTTTCAATTTATCGTAGAAGGAGGTGAAAAAGTCGCTTCGATCAACGTGTCTCGGTGCCACGCACAACGCATCGATATCTGCACCTTTCGTATGCACCCCTAACCTGTAAGAACCAAATGTAAAGATTTTCCCTCCAACATTTTCGATTACAGCTTGTGGAAGACTCTTGCTTTCACTGATTTCTCGTATCCATTCCTTTACCAGATTATTTAATTTCTCCAAAATTAAAATCCTGCGCTGCAGTTCCTCTTCCTCTTCAAAAACCCCGAAGGGCTTCAGAGTGTCAATTAATTTCTGGGTAAGTATGCAGTCGGTCTCCCTGGGGGGTGCTAAACTGATGGGGGAAGAGATGCCGTAGTGCTTGGGCGGCGGCGGGGTCCGCTGTGGTCCCAGGGTGGTCACCGGAAACGGCATCATCTCTAGCGCTGGCCCCGCCACGCCGCGTCCCCCGCCACCGCGACCTCCGTGGCCGCCGCCCGGGTCATGATCCGCTGAGGCGGGAGGGGCGGGGCTCCTACCAGCCCAGGTCCGACCCGCTCCCGCTCCGCTCCCGCCGCTTCAAGCGCCTCTCCGCGGTCCCCTCGGCCCCAACATGGCGCCGGGGCCCTCGCCGCTGCGTTCTAGAACGCCCACGCACGCCACGCCGCGCGCCGCGCACGCCACGCGCCGCGCCCGCCACGGCTGCCACGGCGCATGCGCGCGCGCAGAGCCTCCTGGGGGCTGTAGTCCCGGGGGCTCCGCCCCGGCATCCGGCCGGTCCGCGCGGGCAGGGCTCTACCCCGGTTCGGGCCGTGTCAAAGCCGTGTGGGGCGTTTGCCCAGACCTACCGTCCATCTGCTCGCTCGCCACTTCCTCCTCGCCGGGTCTCCGTTGTCTCCCGCGGCACCTTCAGGGGGCCTCTGCCCTCAGGCCTGTCCTTGAGGACCCGGGCAGAGAGGGGCCCGTTGTGGGAGCGGCTCTGTCGCACCCCCACCCCGTGGTCGGCTGCCTGGGTGGCGGGGCAGCCGCGACCGCAGCTGCGGGTTCTCGGTCCGCTCCTGCCCAGCTCCGAGGGTCGCATCTGCTGAGCTCTGGTTTCTGCGGCCCCCGGCGCGGAGTCTGCAGCCGGCTAGCCTGCTGCTCGCCGGCCTTGGCTTTGTGACAGCTGTAAAGACCCGTCTGAGGTGTCCTGCGGCATCGCCACCAGGGAGCAAGGGGCGAACCTCCCGTTCATCTCACGCGACAAACGCCGAGTCACGCTCCCGGGTGACTCTCGGGCACGTCCGTGGGGTGCGTCCTCGCTCCATTCTCTTGGCCCTCTTCGTGGGGACATGTGACGGACCTTCCCATCAGTCCCCCGTGACTCTCATCCCGATTCTGGCTGCCTGATGCCGGGCCTACCTTGTTCTCTAGCCCTCTTCAGTCCTATTTAGTCGGCTGTTTAAGCCATCACCAAAGTGTCCCTTTACAAACTTGCATTTTTATTACTAAAGGCATCTTTTTCTTTTCCAAATCCTCCCTGCCTTTGGGGATGACATTTTGTTCTTTCTTGCTTTCTTTCTACCTTTTAGTTCATGTAATAGTTTAAATCTACTTACTCAATATGTTATAACTAGTGGTTCCAGTTCCCAGGTTCTTGAGAATTTGAGTCTACAGTTTTCTACTGACTCATTTCAAGCAGCATCACTAAATGTGTCTTGTTATTTGGGGTTGTGAGCTCATCTCCGGCCAGATTTGGGAGACCTGTATGGAAGGATGTCCTTCCAAAGAGTACTTTGCTCTATCAGATGTCCTTGTACATCGTCAAATTATGTACTATGTAATTTCTTATCCACATCACTTAAACAGTACAATTCTGAACTCCAAACATGTGAGAGGAAGAGTGATTTTTCAATTCTAGGAAGGAGTATTTAGTTTTTCCCACCCAGAGCCCAGGTCAAGAGAGAGAAGTCTTTGTCATCTCCTTTTACCAGGTAGCAAATTCTTCCTATTTTATCTTTCACTGAGTGTGTCCACCTTTATAGTTTCCAAATATATATGAGGTCTCAGCTCCAACTCCCTACATCTTTCTTGGACAGCTATTAAACTTAAGTTTCTTAGTTACAAAGACTGGCAAATACCTACAAGGCAACTGTAGCTTCATAATCAGTTCAGATTCTGATTGCTGTTTTTTTTTTCACCCCTAGGGATTCCTTTATTTTGGGAGGTTCTCAGCTATGCATCTAAAGGGAGAATTGTTACAATTCATCCAGCACTTCCAGGTACTTTACACAGAAAGATCTTCCAAGCTAATTAATCCCACATATTGCCAGAAATATAAGCACCACTTTCTCAACCTAGTTCACCGTGGTATACATGCTAAACGTTCCAGCCACATCGCCACCAGGAGGGCCTTTAGGGACCGCCACGTTGCCTAGCACCGGCTTTACTGGTCTGCAGCTCCTGACCTACAGCCGACTCCCACGCGCCTCCATGGCATCACGTGCTGTCTTGTACATCTCTGGTCTCCCCTCAGTGTAATTTGCGCCTTCATTACTTTCCCTCTCAAGTTGGAGCTCTTCCGGTTTCCTTGTTAGGCCCTTGACTCTTCTCACTGTACATGTATTTATTACCTGGGTCATCTATCAATTTTCACAGCTTAAGTATCACCTATTAACAGCTTAAGTTTTTATAACCTGCTCTCTTCTAAGCTCCAGATCCACACCATCTCACTTCCTTCCTGACACCTCCACTTGGATGTCACAAACTGGACACAGGCTACAGAGAACTCTTACTTTTCCCTCCATAAACTGTTCCCCTCCGGGAAGTCACCACTTTGGTAAATGGCACCTCCATCTACACAGCTGCTCTTATCAGAAATCTGGGCGTCATTCTTGACACCTCTCTCTCATCTGTGACGTCCAGTTCATTTATAAACATTGATGAGTCTACCTCCAGAATGTATCTGGCATTCATCAGCTTCTGCCTGTTTTTTCATAACTCTAGTCCAAGCTACCATCAACTTTCACCTAGACTCCTACAATAAAGTAATTGATCGATTACTGACTTTTCAAAGTATTCTCTACCCAGTGGCCACAGCAGTCTTTAACCCCTTCAGTGCCCCCCATTAAACTCAGTCTAAAATCCAAACTCCCTAACACCCCCTCACCGTCTTTCCAGCCTCCCCCGCCCTCCGGCTGCCTTGCCTTCTGGTAACTCATATTCATCTCATTCTCTCACACGTTAAAGAGCAGAGACGTCACTTTGCCAGCAAAGGTCCGTCTAGTCAAAGCCATGACTTTTCCAGTAGTCATGTATGGATGTGAGTTGGACCATAAAGAAGGCAGAGTGTCAAAGAATTGACACTTTCAAACTGTGGTGCTGAAAAGCACTCGAGAGTCCCTTGGACAGCAGGGAGATCAAACCAGTCAATCCTAAAGGAAATCAACCCCTAATATTCATCAGAAGGACTGACGGTAAAGCGCCAATACTTGGGCCACCTGACGTGAACGGCCAACTCGTTGGAAAAAGACCCCGACGCTGGAGGAGACGAGGGCGACAGAGGATGAGATGGCTGGATGGCATCACCGACTCAACTCTGGGAGACAGTGAAGGACAGGGAAGCCCAGCGTGCTGCAGTCCACGGGGTCGCAAAGACTCAGACACGCCTGAGCGCCTGAAGGCCAGCAACGACTCATTCCTGGGTCTCCGCAGCGCTGCTCCCTCGGCCCAGAAGGTTCTTCCTGCCCCACCTACTGTCCACTCCTCTCACCTGCTTAGTGCTGTCAGTTCTGAGAGTGGCTTGAATTTCATCTCAGAACATCCCTAACCTCCCTGCTAAATTAGCACCTATACTCTTATAGCACATAGAAGTCGTCATTCTGTGTTTTTCAAATCATCTTTTATTTCCCACTGTAGACTCTTAGCTCCATAAGAATATGATCTGTTTGTTGACTGCTGCATATCCAGTACCTACCTAGCCAAGTGCCTAACATACTAGCACTCAACAAATATTTGCTAGCAAATAAATGAGTGAGCAACAGAGAAATCCTTCAGGACTTCCCTTAGTCCAGTGGCTGAGACTCCGCGCTCCTAACGCAGGAGGCCTGGATTCGATCCCCGTCAGGGAACTAGCTCCCTCGGGCCACATCTAAGAGGTCGCATGCTGTGACTAAGGATGCCACTGCAACCAAGACCTGGCACAGCCACGTAAGTACCTGAAAAGGAAATGTCTTCACCTTTAAATCGCCGGCTACTCAATATCCAGAAGGCCCATCTCTTGAGTTTTGTTTTAGGCCGAGGGACCCTTTCAAAGTTACACTCTGACTCAGGAAAATCATCTCACGGCTCAGTTCACAGTTGCTCACGCCCGCCGGTAAGGGCATCTCTCTGGCCACATGACTCCAGCACCTGCCACCCTGCAGCACCTTCTGATTTTAACCTGTTTCTGGGAAGATTTCCATGGGGCGGGGGCTCATACTCAATGCTTAAGGATACGGAATGGCTTTACAAGAAAGCAGGCAGCCTGTCTGCAGAAGCTGCTGTCCCGTAGTAATCCAGAAGCGCCATGCCCTAGTGGGGACCCCCAAGGAACTTGGCACAGGCCCTGGAGAGGGTCATCGTGCCACAGTCTGTAGCAGGAAGAATCGGATGCAACCTGAGTCCCCGTGATTAGGAGAATGGACCATGGAGAACAAAAGCAAGTGGTGGAAACCACGCCTCAACAAAAGCAATGCCGCAAAAAAGAGCTGGATTTACACGCAGCACCGCGGGGAGAACTGAATGCTGTATCTTATCACACATTCAGTTCAGTTCAGTCCAGTCGCTCAGTCGTGTCCGACTCTTTGCGACCCCATGAATCGCAGCACGCCAGGCTTCCCTGTTCATCACCATCTCCCGGAGTTCACTCAGACTCACGTCCATCGAGTCAGTGATGCCATCCAGCCATCTCATCCTCGGTCGTCCCCGTCTTCTCCTGCCCTCAATCCCTCCCAGCATCAGTCTTTTCCAATGCTCTTTACAGCATCGGATCTTGCTTCTATCACCAGTCACATCCACAACTGGGTATTGGTTTTGCTTTGGCTCCATCCCTTCATTCTTTCTGGAGTTATTTCTCCACTGATCTCCAGTAGCATATTGGGCACCTAATGACCTGGGGAGTTCCTCTTTTGGTATCCTATCATTTTGCCTTTTCATACTGTTCATGGGGTTCTCAAGGCAAGAATACTGAAGTGGCTTGCCATTCCCTTCTCCGGTGGACCATGTTCTGTCAGACCTCTCCACCATGACCCGCCCGTCTTGGGTTGCCCCGCGGGCATGGCTTGGTTTCATTGAGTTAGACAAGGCTGTGGTNATGGGGTTCTCAAGGCAAGAATACTGAAGTGGCTTGCCATTCCCTTCTCCGGTGGACCATGTTCTGTCAGACCTCTCCACCATGACCCGCCCATCTTGGGTTGCCCCGCGGGCATGGCTTGGTTTCATTGAGTTAGACAAGGCTGTGGTCCTAGTGTGATTAGATTGACTAGTTTTCTGTGAGTATGGTTTCAGTGTGTCTGCCCTCTGATGCCCTCTTGCAACACCTACCATCTTACTTGGGTTTCTCTTACCTTGGGCGTGGGGTATCTCGTCACGCCTGCTCCAGCAAAGCGCAGCCAATAGTGCAAAATGTCTGTAGGTGGAAAGAAAGCTTAAACTTCAACACAGTCAAATTTATCTGCTTTTCCTCCACGGTTTGTGTCCTATAAAGAAAGCTGAGCACTGAAGAATTGATGCTTTTGAACTGTGGTGCTGGAGAAGACTCTTGAGAGTCCCTTGGCCCGCAAGGAGATCCAACCAGTCCATCCTAAAGGACATCAGTCCTCAATATTCATTGAAAGGACTGATGCTGAAACTCCAATACTTTGGCCACCTGATGCAAAGAACTGACTCGTTAGAAAACACCCTGATGCTGGGAAAGATTGAAGGCAGGAGGAGAAGGAGACGACAGAGGATGAGATGGTTGGATGGCATCACTGACTCGATGGACATGTTTTGAACAAACTCCAGGAGTTGGTGATGGACAGGGAGGCCTGACGTGCTGCAGTCCATGGGGTCGCGAAGAGTCAGACACGACTGAGTGACTGAACTGAAGCCTTATTCATGAAATCTTTCTTTTAGCTCTATAACTTTATCTCTGATGTGTGGGTTTTTTAACTGTTTGGAGTGAGGATCCAACTTCACTTTTTCTTCCCTACTTAAGCCAACTGCTCATAGGTTTTGTGTCTTTCAAACATTCTGCACCAGCTCTGATCTCCCGTTGTGTCTTGTGTGTTAAGCGGTGAGCCTTCAAAGGCTCCTTCGATGAAATGGCCTGAAGTCTCCAGGGGCGGCGGGGGAAGGTGCTGCCAGCCAGGCCCCAGGTGGGCACATCCGGCTCAGGGGACGGGGCTTCTAGGCTTCCTTCCAACACCCCGCCTCTATGTGAAACTAAAGGCTGTAATGGTTTTTTAGTCTAAGAAGTGAATAGAAGAATGAAACTGGTTTGTTAGCAGCTAACCAACTTTATGTTCTCCTTTGAATTAAGAATCCTCAAGAGCAGACTCCCCTCATGGTACAGTGGATAAGACCCCACCTGTCAACGCAGGGGACATGGGCCTGACCCGTAGTCTGGGAAGACACCGCATTCCTCAGAGCAACTAAGCCGGTGTGCCTCAACCACCGAGCCCGAGAGCCGCCCCTCCTGAGCCTGCGATCCTGAGGCCCATGTGCCCACGAGAAGCCACCGCAGTGAGAAGCCCACGCGCCGCGCCAGAGTAGCCCCGCGACACAACCAGAGAAAAGCCCACACACAGCAGCAGCGACCCAGCACGGCCGCAGATAAACAATGCAGGTCCTCAGAAGTGTCTCCTAGGCTCGGTCGGTTCTCTAGCTTTAGAAGATGGGAAAGCTGGCCATTGTTTTGCTTGTACCCAACCGCGTAAACTAAAGCTTTCCCACAGTGACTGTCGCTGAGAACAGGCTCAAGGGGAGTCTTGTTCAAGGCTCAAGAGGCAGCTACTCTTCAGTAAGAGAGAAAAGAATCTAGATCACCTCCTTCATCCTGAGACAAGTGTTATGAAATGTCAGATTCGTGGCAGGAGGGAAAAGAGGTCAAAAGCAAACAGCACCGAGAAGCTGGGGGATGCGGGACAGAATTCACAGCACACAGCAGCTGAGACAGCAGCGGCCTCACCAGACGCCTGGACACCCCAGTTTAGTCAGGGCTCAGGCCTGTCCCCCGCTCCGTGGACAGGGTGGGATGGCAAACACAACCCCAGCCGGCTGCTCAGATGACAGGCCCGCCCCCGCCAGCCCCTCCAGCCGTGGTCGGTGCCGGAGCAGTGCGTTCCTCCTCACTCTAGCCCCAGCCCACGCTGGTGGGCACCCAAGCCCCCTGAAGGCCACCCCACCACCCACGCCCCACAGAGAAAACCAGTCCCACCCCTGCAGCCTGGGGTGAGCCTTGAAGCCCAGACCTACAGAGGAGCTCGCCCTTCTAGTTTCCATCAACCCTTAAACAGGCACTTAACGAGCACCTGCTGTATGCCAGACCACGCAGACACTGCAGAAGGATGGGGACAAGCCCAGGGCTGATGCAGAGACGTCCCTGCAGACAGAACCTCGTGACACGGCAGCTTTAGAAACCCTCTCAGCCTCCCTCCAAAGAGGGCGCCCAGAGCCAAGGAGGCCCTGCCTCTCAGACAGGAGCAAGGCCAGGCAGGCCGCAAGGAAGGCACCCCAGTCCCTCAGGTGGGGCCCCAGTGCCCAGCCCGGCTGAGGGCCCAGGACACCCGGCCTCAGGAGCCCACAGGAGGCGCCGGCGTGGCTGGAATGCTGAGTTCCTGCCTCATCCAGGCCACCACGTCCAAACCAGCGGTTCCCACTGGAGGGCAAACTTGCCCCCTGGCCACCCAGCCAGGCCCAGAGACATCTGTGGTTGTCACAACGGGGGGCAAGGCTAGGACGAAGCTAAGCGTCCTACTGGGCCCAGGGCGGCCCCCACAGCAGAGACCTGCCGGCCTGGAGTGCCCCGGGGCTGCGGGTGAGAACCCAGCTCACAAGCTTGCCTCCGACCCAGGACACAAAACAACCCCACGCTCTTGCCTTCCGTCGCCAATGATGAAAACCCCATGGCCCGCACTCCTCCCCTGGGGTCAGCAGAAGTGACTGCCGCCTTTTTCCAGAGGACAGGCCCAGAGCCCTCTCCGCGGGGCACAAGCCCTAGATGCCAGCCTCTGGGAACAGGCGGGAGCGGCTCTGGCCCCCACATGCGCCACATGGGGCTGCCATCCTCTGGAAATAGTGGGCAGGCTGACAGCTGGGAAGAGGCAGTATTTATGGAAAACACACAGCAGCTCTGCCCCAGGACACACTACGGGCGCGCGATGATGGCCGGACGGTCCCGGAGAGCCGGGTGAGGTCTTCCTCCAGCGCCCTTGGACAGCCCCTTCCGCCACCTGGCCAGGAGCGGCGTCCCGGTCACCGGAGGGTGCCTTGGGGGCTCCTGGAGCCTCCAGGATGCACGAGAGGGCTTTTAACCTGAAACCAGCGCAACCAATGAGCCCCCACGCACCACACAGGCGCTCTTCTGACCTGAGAACAAAGTGGGAAAAAACACTATCGCTGTGACTGAAGTAACCTGACACCTAGGGAGGTGGGCGCCTGTTCACAGCTGCACAGACGCCCACGCGCACACGTCCACACAGGCGGTCCATTCGTCTCGCACCCTTCTCCCGATGAGGTGGACCGTCCACTCCCGGGGGCTCTAGACACCGTCACCCATCCTCAGGGAAGGAGGCAGGGAATCTGGTGTCTGGGTGCCCACCGCAGCCCACACCGCCTCACAGCCTTCGGTGACACTCGGGGCACCTACAGCATCTCGGGGCTCATCACGGGCCAGGAGGTGGGGCGCCCCTTCTCTGGAGACGCAAGTGTTAGGAACAGGGGCAGAGGCCGCCAGGGAGGAGCGGCCAGAGGGGCTCATCGACCACCTCCCGACAGCAACACCTTCACTCTTCAATCTCTCTGCAGGCCGCGCCATCGGGAGGAGGCAGGGGCCCCGGACCCCGGGGTGCACCAGGAGGTAAGGGGCACCTGGGGACCCAGGGGCTGCAGCGGACTCTATGCGGGGGAACAGTGCAGACTGTGATTCACGCGTGCGAGCGTGTGCACACAGCTGGCTATCCCCAGGATCTCCAGACGCCAGCCAGCACAGGGGTCCTGGGCTCTGGTGAAGCTCCACCGCCCGTGCCCGGTGGAGCAGGGCTGGATGGGGCGGGCCCGCCTGCAGGGTCCTCGGGGCTCGCTCTGCGGCGTGGTCACTGGCTGGGGGGACGGTCCAGCCAGGAGGCACAGGGCACCCAGGCCACACCCGAGTCGGAGGCTGGCCAGAACGGCCGACTCCCTGGGGCCCGGGAAGCGGGTAACACAACCCGCTTCCAACCCGGAGAAGTGTGTCAGTGAAACCCCACCCAGGTCAACAGACTCCTTCTCTGAAAACCACCCCCAGACTGAATAGGCCGGGCACCTTCTCCTGCCTCAACAGTGTAAAAGGAACAGGTCTAAACAGTGTCGCAGAACAGGAGACAAAACCCTGCGCCCCCAGATGGCGTCCAGCCCCGTGGCTGCGCTGCTCCCCCTCCGCTCGAGCAGTCACCCCCGTAACACAGAGCGGCCCTCAGGGCCCACCCGGAACCCTCAGAACCGGCGAGGCCGGCCCAGCCCACATGCTCTCTGCTCTCCGTCCAGCAGAGGAAACCCTGGGCAGGATGGTGACCGTGAGCCGAACGCCCACCCCTCCACCCAGGTGACGTGCTGCGGCCCCTTCCAGGCCTCCAAGAGCGAGGCGGGCAAGGAGCCGGGGCCTCGGGAGCAGGAGGGCAGGGCTGGGCCGGCACAGAATCCACAGCCTTCAGCCAGGCCTGTGGGTGGGGCGTTTGGGGCACTGATCCGAGGAGAATTAGAAACAATCACATTGAAATTAACACAACACTGTAAATCAACTCTACTTCAATAAAATTAATTTTTTTAAAAAACAATAAAAGAAACAGCCCAGTAACATCAGCTACTCATTGGGCAGCTTCTCATCTCCCAGGCGCCTGCAAATCCGCACAACATCGAGACAACACCTGGCCTGTCGGGGGGAGCCCAAGCCCATCACAGGTCCCCCTCCGCTGTGAACTCGCAGAACAAACCCCAGACAGACAGTCACAGTCGGGAACTCGGCACACACCCCTGCACCCTGGGGGCCCCGAGAGGCGAGCACCCAACCTCCAGATCACAAGACCGAGGCCAGAAGGGGTAGCGGGCTCCGCTGCCGCCCACCACCACCTGTGGCAGCCCTGGAGCTGGCCCCCGGCCATCAATCCGCCTGCCACACCCTCGTCCCCACACCCTGAGTGTGCAAGGCAGGCTCCACGCCAGAGGAGGGCCAGAGCACACGAGCGTTCAACACACCTGGGGACACACACAGGATGTCAGCAAGGGCTTCAGCCTCCCGGCCCTGCGGGACCAAATGATGGGTCTCCCAAAGCCACTGAATGACCTCTGCTCTGAGCCGCGTGAGACCACTCCACTTGCTCACATAAAGCCACCATTTTCATAAGAAACAAAGGAGAAGTCAAATACGACCCGAGATACGTTTAAGAGTCTTTTGGCATTTGAAAAAAAACGTCTATTTTTTATGGCGCTTGCTATTAAGATAACCAGGGGTTATCTTTCCACCAAGTGAATAAAAGCCAGGCACAAACCAACGGCCCTGCCGACCCCAGAGGCTGCGGCCCCTCAGGGGCCCGGGCTGCCCCCGCGAGCCTACGGCAGTGACCCACCGCCTCCAGGCCGGGCCTCCTCCGGCCCAGGCCCCGAGCTCCGGCGCGTTCCCCCGTACACCGCAGCTGAGACCCCTTCCTCCAGCAGCACACAGGCCCCTGCCCAAGAGGCCCCTTTCTGCCACGTCTGCCGCCTGCGCGGGCCGAGGTCCTCCCTGCCCCGCGACACCACAAGGTGGCAGGAGGCGGCACCAGCAGGCGCCCGCCGTGCGGACAGGCCCTCCCGCCTCCCCGCGCCCCGGCCTTTGCCACCGCACCTGCTGTCATGGTGTCCACGTCCTTGGCGGCCAGCTCCTCCACCTCCGACCTCTTCCTGAGCTCGAACCTCCGGGACAAGCCTTCTCGGGGCTTCCATAACTCCTGGATCAGGAGGGGCTTCTCGTTGTCGCCGAACACCCGGAAGCCCTGAGCCTGCCAGGCGTCCCCGCCGCCGCCGGCCTGGCCCACCACGTCGCACAGCACGAACTGGGCGGCGCACTCGGGGCTCAGTGCGTAGCGCTCCAGGGCCTCCCTCACCAGCTCCCGGGCGCTGGACGTGCCAGTGGCCAGGACGCTCTTGTAGTGGGTGCCCGAGCATACGCTGGCCCCAAACACCTTCAGGACCCCGGGGGCCGAGAGCTGCGTGGACAGCTCAGCGGGGTCGTCGCCGGCACCCAGGCCCGAGTAGGGGGCGTCCAGGTCGCGGCACTTGTAGCTCAGGGTCCGGGACAGCACGCTGGACAGCAGCTGGCCCTGCCGCTTCAGCTTGCTCTTGGCGGGCGGGGACATGATGAAGTGGGTCCCATAGAACATGGTGGGCCCGTCTTCACCGAGCACCCAGGGCTCCGGCCAGNCGTCCAGGTCGCGGCACTTGTAGCTCAGGGTCCGGGACAGCACGCTGGACAGCAGCTGGCCCTGCCGCTTCAGCTTGCTCTTGGCGGGCGGGGACATGATGAAGTGGGTCCCATAGAACATGGTGGGCCCGTCTTCACCGAGCACCCAGGGCTCCGGCCAGCGGCAAGGGAGAGGCCGCGTCCTGGGAGAAAACGAAAGGCAGGTGAGCACCGACCAGCAGGAGCCCGCGAGGCTCAGGAGAACTTCCCCAGACTGGACGGCTGCCCAGGGCCCGCGGCCCCAGCAGAAGCCGCACGGAAGCCGCGGACACGGCACCTCGGAGGAATCCAACAGAGAGGATACAGTCGAAGCCCGTGGGACCGCAGGGCACAGAGCAGGTCTGGAGCGGCTGGGGCTCCCTTCAAGGAGAGCCGGCACTAGGAACCCTGCGAGGCCACCCAAGGGCGGAAAAGAGACGTCCAGAGCCAGGGCAGAGTCCGGCGTGCCTCCCCTAAAAGCCACCTGTCCCACCTGTGCTCCGGGAGACTCAGTGCACACGGCAATGCAGCCAGCCAACACACAGAGTCAGCCACACGGGCCGAGCGGACAGGCGCCCGCCGTCAGCACACAAGCCCCCGACACGCTGCTCCGGGCGGACCGGCCCTGGTTTGGAGGAGCCACCTCCCCGGACGGCAGCGCTCGAATGGACACGTGACCGCAAGGGGCGCAGAAGGGCTCTCCCAGAAGCAGCGGAGGCATGGCTGGAATGCCAGGGTCCACCCACGGCGTCCAGCCTGCTGCGGGCCCTGGCCAGGCCAGAGGGCCCATCTTGCCGAGGAAATCAGGACACAGTGCTGAGACGCCGAGGAGCGCCCTAAAGTCACGACTCTCGCGCACTTGGGGCCCCAGAGGCCTAGAGTTCCAGAGAGCGGGGTCCTGGGCCCTCTCCCCACGAGCTCCGGGCGGGCGGAGGGGAAGGAAGACATCCTCCTCCACGACCACTGGGGGAGCCCGAACACCGCCAGTCCCGACTCGCGCCCCCTCCAGGCAGGCAGACCTGAGAGGACAGGTCCACTTTCTAGAAGGCTCTGGAAACCCAGGCCAGGCCCTGGTGAGAGCAGCTCTGGGCACCGGCCCCGTGACCAGCGTCAGCACGGGACTCGGCCGCGGTCATCGCCTCAGCCCTGACTCACGGGCGCTGGGAGGGGCTTCCCGGGGGGGAAGGGGACCGCCCCGGGCGGGAGAAGTGACTAGGGAGCCCCCCGAAGACGAGGACCCACGCCCACACCGCGGGACCCAAACCGGGCCCGGCCCGGGCACGGACATCCAACCGCGTTCTTCCCGGCGGGCTGGCCCCTGGGCCTCGGTCCCGGCCTGTGAGGTCATCACCCCCACCCCGACCCCAGGGCTGTGGGAACGAAGGCTGAGCAGCAGGCCTGCCCTCACGTTCCTCCAAAACCATCCGCAGAGGACCCTGCACTCTTCAAAACGCTCCTGACAACATCACACCCCGAAGACGGGCTTCCGCACGCCCACGCGTGCCCACCGGGTGGGCTGAGAGCCCGCTGCGCAGGCTCACCACCGCAGAGCCCCGCGCTTGGACCCGCTTTCAGAAGCCCCAACCTGCTGAAAACAGCCAGGGGTCCTCGGCCAAGGCGCGCACGAGGTCTCTGGGCTCGAGTCCGGCTGGAAAGGAGTGACTCCTCCTCCCCGAGGAAAGTGCACCAGCCTCTCAGTCAGAGGCTGCGGAGCCCAGAGCTCGCTTGGCTCCCCTCTCGGACCTGTCCGAGGCCCCGACTGAACCTACCACGGAAGCGTTTCCGCTGGGCCTCACGTGACAAGCACACGGCTTTGGTTCGCACACCACACGAGTGCCTTCAAACCACCGCGCCTCCGGAGAGGCACACCACGCGCCTCGGAAAATTCCAGCTCGTGCCTCTGGCCACCAACCACTCTCTGTGGACCTGACCCTCCACGGACGCACGGCTCACCTCGAGCACAGCCCCCACGGTCCTGACCCAGCCCCGCGGCCCGCCAGGGGCGTCTGGCAGGAGAACCTCTGTGTTCAGAGACGATGTCCAAGTATAAGAGTAAATAAATACAACGCTAAAAATGCCAGAAGCCGCGTCTCAGCAGAAGGCCAACTCACAGAAAGTCAGGAAGTAATAAATGTGGGGATTTAAAAGGCCCCAGATACAACAGAGCCTTCCCAGGTGGCTCAGTGGTAAAGAATCCGCCTGCCAACGCAGGAGACACGCGTTCAATCCCTGGGTCAGGAAGATCCCAGGCAGGAAAGGCCACCCACTCCAGTATTCTTGCCTGGAGAATCCCACGGACAGAGGAGCCTGGCGGGCTACATTCCCCGGGGTCAAAAAGGGTTGGACACGACTTAGCAACTGAGCAGAGCAGATAAAACAAAGAAGTAAGAAGCTATTTTGCACCAGGGAGTGCACCTTTACAGGTTCTGCAAGGCTCCTACATGTTCTAAAGCTTATGTGATTCTGCTTTAACTAAAAACAGAAAATCACAGACACACAGCTGTTACGTGTAGAGTCATGGAAGGGAGCCCCCCCTGCTCTGGGGCAAAGTTAGCAACATCAACAAAAAAGGGGCAGAAAAACGGAGGAGACACTGACTCACTCCCTTCCAGCAACTGCCTCTTGAGCCCCAAGAAGTCCCAGTAAACACAGACCCTGATGGGCTGGACCCATTTGACCAGGAGACTCTCGCCTCCTCATGGTCATTCCCCCTGTGGCCACCCTCAGGGAGGGGCCACGGAGCGTGGCCACTTGCTCACAAGCACCCTTCCCCCACAGTCACACACAGAATGCAGAGTATAGCCTGTTTGTCAAAATGGGGCACGTGAGTGTTTTGCAAAGGGCAAGAGGCGTGCAGGAGCTTCCTATGGAGCGGAGCTCGACCGGGGTGACCAGATCTGGTTTTTGGAAGCGTGACCAGCCTTTTCCTCTGCTCAGTCCCCTCCTCTCACACAGAAACTTGGGGAAACAGGGCCCGAGACTGCAGGTCGCCTGCTGTTGCTTCTCCTGGAGAATGTTTTTCTCTTGTTCTCAAGAAAAGAGTCCAATTTCTGATGAAAACAAGCTCAAGTCACAGCAGCGAGTGAGGTCAGTGCAGGGCTGACTGAATGGGTGGAGGGACATGACCGTTCCAACACTGCAATGTGGGATCCATTAGCATTTCCACCGGGACAGGAAAGGAAGAGGGTGGATTCACAGGCTCTGATTCTGACCAGCCATAAATCCTGCACTGACAGCTCCGGCCAGAGCCACACTTTTAAAGATGAAAATAATCTAATCAGATTTAATTCAGCCTCCTAAGAGGGGTCTGACTTTTCTGTCTGTGGGATTAAGGACTCTCTC
>SJYX01022519.1:15940-30148 GCA_006410675.1 Oreotragus oreotragus | reverse complement strand
AAAAAAAAAAAAAAAACAAGAAAACCCACAGAATACATGTCTAACCACAACTCCCAATGGACAAGTGGCCCAGACACTTGCATCGGCCACCAGCAAGCAGGGGCTGGACAGAGAAGAGGGGGTTGCATGCTTAGGATAAGGACCAGGCCTGAATTCCCTGAGGACAATCTGAGGGAGCTAATGTGAGAAAGCAACCCAAACTGTGGGATAGCCAGAGAGAGAAAAAAAGAGAGAGAGAAATTTTCCGCAAAAAGCTCTAACCTAAGGCACAGCCTGGCCCACTCACAGAACAAAGGATTGAGCGAATACCAAAGGAGAGCTAGCCGGCTGCGGACTGGCCCCTCCCCCGGCTGGAGTCAGAGAGGCAGGTATGCGAGAGCAGAACCAGAAGGCAAGAGGCAATCTCGGCCCCAGAGATGGCATCCTACACCAACTGTGAGCAGGCTCCCAGTTGCTAACCAAGTCTTCCTGGGATCCTGAATGGTTGACATCTGCCAGGAGGGCTGCAGCCTGAGACCAGTTCCCCAGAGGAGACACACGGCACACCTGAGATGGCACTCTTATGGTGTGCGCCCAGGAAACTGAGCGGCTGGGGCTGGCGGGGTGATTAAGACACACAGCCCACCTAGGACAGTGCACTCGCCAAGCACCTGGTCGCCTGAACTGCTTAGACCTGGGAAGGGCACGAAACGCATGCCTAACCAAGTCTGTGCCTTTGTGGAGAATCTGAGAACCTGAGAACCTGAATCTGAGCAGCTTAGACCTGGGAAGTGCACAAAACACAGGGTCTGCTTTGGACAGTACCCCTGAAGAGCAACCTGGAGCCCAAGCAGTGTAGACTGGGAAAGCACACACTGCCATGAGCTGGGGCAAACCCAGTACGGTCCATACACTGCAAGCACTCCCTACACATGGCAGTGATATTTGTTTGCAGTGTTCCTCCCTCCACACAACACAACTGAACAAGTGAGCCCAAATAAGTGATCACCTTCACCCCCTTGTGTTAGGGCATAAATTAGACACTGAAGAGACTTGCAAACAGAGGAAACCAACAAAAAAAGAAAAGAAACCAAGAAGAAGAAGAAATCGCTCTGGAAGTGACAGGAGCAACAGATTAAAACTCTGTAGTTAACATTGACTAAGCATTGGAAGGGGCCTATAGACCTTGAGAAGAAGTATAAGCTGGAACAAGNGCTGGGAGGGATTGGAGGCAAGAGGAAAAGGGGACGACAGAGGATGAGATGACTGGAT
Organism: Oreotragus oreotragus; assembly: GCA_006410675.1. NCBI lineage: Eukaryota > Metazoa > Chordata > Mammalia > Artiodactyla > Bovidae > Oreotragus > Oreotragus oreotragus. The sequence continues at coordinate 28,897 of SJYX01022519.1, read as the reverse complement.
GGTATCACTGACTCGATGGACGTGGGTCTGAGTGAACTCCAGGAGTTGGTGATGGACAGGGAGGCCTGGCGTGCTGCGATTCATGGAGTCGCAAAGAGTTGGACACAACTGAGTGACTGATCTGAACTGAACTGAAATTAATAATTGTATGAGAAATTACATATGCTAATTTTCAGATTTTGATTTTTTCTTCCACATTATTAACCACATGTTTTCTGTAAAATAGAATTTTTTTTATCATCTGGGACTATTGGTTTGTTCTCCTGCAAAGACTAGATAAATAAATTCTTTCACTTAGTTACATATTTTTATCAAAAAATGACATCAGTATCTTTTCTGGCTTTCTCCTTTTCTGAATGTTATTATAGACTCATGGATTTTTATTGATTCACCATTTCAGTCAATGTCAGTCATAGTTCTCACAACTTTGACTTAATGGGGAAGGGGGACCTTTCAGAATGATTTCTCTGAGAAGCCTTGATTGTTTTTATTTTTTTTTCCTGATTGCTTAAAAATCTGGGTGTAAAGGTTATTGAAAGTTTTTAATGGGTTTTTCTTTATTTTTCCATCATATGCCTCATCATAATGGTAGTCTGCTAGTTCTATAAGCAGGTCTTTTGGGTCATTGAGGAAGGGTGCATCTCAAAGAAGGACAGAAGCTTTATATTTCTGTTTAAATTGGTCTAAATGTTAGGTATAGCTGACAGATAATTCAAAAGTTGCCACATAAATGTTTTTAATGGAGGGCTCTTTTTTTTTTATGAAACATCAGTTATTATTATCAGTTTGCCCATGCTGCTATATAAGGAAATCCTCAGTTTATAAATACGTGACTTATGAAGATTTGCTTGTTCCACAGTTTTTTGGGTTTTTTTTTGTTTTTTTTTTGTTTTTTTTTTTTCATTCAGCATGTTTTCTCATAGTAAATGCAGATGATAAAGTATATTATTGGATTCCAGCTCTTACAATCTGTGTACGATTTCCAAGTTGGATCAAGCCCATATCTTTGCCTCCCTTCCCTCCTGTTGCCCCACTGAAATAAAATATATAGAAATAAGAAATGAAGTCAATAACAAGAAGACCACAGAATGATAATCAAACATATTTCTGGATTTCTTTTTGAGTACCTGAAGGCACAGCTCTACCCTCCTCCTTACCTCTTTCACCCCTGCACTTGAACTGCAGATAGCTGACATGTGTGCATGCTAAGTTGCTTCAGTCATGTCCTACCCTTTGTGACCCTGTGGACCATAGCCCGCCAGACTCCTCTGTCCATGAGATTCTCCAGGCAAGAATGCTGGAATGCACTGCCATACGCTCCTCTGGGAGATCTTCCCAACCCAGGGGTCGAACCCACGTCTTGCCAGGCTTTCTTTAGAGAAATTGGAAAAAGCTAAGGCTTCTAGAGTACAAGTTATGTCCCCAGAACAAAATAAAAAGTCATCTTCATTCTAGCATCTAGAAGGCCTGCTGGGTCCCCACCCACACACCCTAAAGGAACAGTACCACTCAGCCTGTACCTAGCCCACACAGAGCTCCTCTCTGGAGAGAGGTCTAGCTAGAAATCAGACCATCTTCACAATAACAGAGGAAATCTGTGTTGGCTAATGAGTCATTCAAGCCTAAAGATGAGTGAGTAACCAAAGATCACAAGCGTGTCAGGAAAGCTAATACTGTGAAAGAGACTAAAATAATCAGGCAGATTACCACTAAAGAACATAGACATATCAGAGAGAAACTTACAAGAACAGAACTCTAACATACTCAGAGCTACAAAAGGATACTACATCTGCTGAATAAGAATAAGAGAACACAAGGTTTCAGATGGAAAGAGTATACCATGTGCTGAAACAGTGAATTAAATATTATAGACATATCAGAGAGAAACTTACAAGAACAGAACTCTAACATACTCAGAGCTACAAAAGGATACTACATCTGCTGAATAAGAATAAGAGAACACAAGGTTTCAGATGGAAAGAGTATACCATGTGCTGAAACAGTGAATTAAATATACTGTAACACATTCTTGTAAAACTGAAGAATTCCTAGGGTAAACACAAAATCCAGAGGGAAGTTATGCACAAAATGACATATATCAGACTGAAATCAGACCTCTCATCAGTAGCTGGTAATGCTTTAAGAAAGTAAAATATTGCCTTCAGCATTTAGAAAGAAAATCATATGCAGCCCAAGGATTCTATATCCTGCCAAACTGTTAATCAGAGGTGAGAGCAGAATAAAGTTGCTTTCAGACATGCAAGGGCTAAGGGTTTACCTCCTCTTGGAATTAAAAGAAATGAGTAAATTACACATTCATCATCAGCTTTCCTGAAAAACAGAAAATCATTATGTAGTTTTTCATTAAACCTTTTCTTTTAACAGTTTGATTTTTTTAAAATCTCATTGCTGCCAGAAGGGTTTATTGAGAGGAAAAGGGGAAAGAAGGATTACAACCATTAAATGAGTAGCTGTGGATTTACACCATGAAATAAATTAGAGCTACTGTAGCAAACAGCAATAAGCCTAGCCTCTTTACTTTCAGGGTACTGAGATACTCGATATGTTGCACATATAACTAACCTATAGTTTTCCATATTTCCCAATGACCTCAGCAACAAGCAAGCCAGGACTACTATATACAGTCACAACTGGTTGGTATACCACAAGACCGGTAGGGGCAACAGCATCATCTTCTTCTCCCATCGTGACTGGAATGGCATGATCTGGCTTATATTTAAGTGCATCGTTCTGAGTGCTATGTCGAGAGTAGACTTTGGGGTAGAATAGTAGATCAAGGGTAAAAAGCAGGGAGAGCAGTTTAGACATCATTACAGTGTGCTCAGTCACTTGGCTGTGTCCAGCTCTGTGACCCCATGGACTGTAGTTTGCCAGGCTCTGCTGTCCATGGAGTTTTCCAGGCAAGAATACAGGAGTGGGTTGCCATTTCTTACTCCAGGGGATCTTCCTGACCCAGGGGTCAAACCCATGTCTCCTGCATTGGCAGGTAGATTCTTAACCATTGCAACAGCTGGGAAGCCCCCATCATTGCAGTATTCTAAGTGAAAGATGGCAGTGGCTCTGGTATGGTGTTAACAGTGGAGTTGGTGAAGATGATTAGAATCTGGATATAATTTAAACGTGGGGCCAACCGGATTTCCTTACTGGTTGGATTTGGGGTGAATAAGAAAGGACTCAGTATTTCTGGTCTGACCAGTAAAACAACAGGTTGAGGGGAAAGCTTAGGGAATAAATTTTGAATGTTATGTTTCAGAAATCCATTTGACTTCCAAATAAAGATGTCAGTTACTTGGATTGGCACATACACATGTATGCCTGCAGTTCTGAAGAAAGATCTGGCCTGGAGATAGAATTTGGGGAAAAGTCAGCATATAAATTGTATTTAACGCCATGTGATTCATGAGTGAGATCACCTGGGAGTGAACAGAGATTTAAAAAGAGGTCTGAGGACTTGGACCCTAAGACATTTCAACATTAAGATTCAGGGAGATGAGAAGGAATGATCAAAGATGACTAGGAGGAGCATCTAGTGGGGTATAAGGAGAACCAAGAAAGAATGGTGCCCTGGAAGTCAGGAAAGAAAGTGTTTCAGAAAGGAAAGAGCCATTTACTATTTTATGCTCCTGAGAGGTAACACAGAATGAGCACTGTTGGATTTGGCACCATGGATGTCAGTGTTTACCTTGACAAGACCTGTTATATTTTTTCAAACAGCTTATTCAGTTGTTAGGACAAAAGCATGTGTTAAGTTGTTGGAGCCCACCTATTTCATAAATGGAAGGAATAGGTATTTCTTTTGACATAGGGGCTTTGTGAAAAAGTTATTAAGAATCCAAGGGAAGCACACACAGGGAAAGTTTGGGAATCTTTGCTTTAGAGGATCATGCTAACTGATCATGTTAAGAGGGGGAAGCATCTCTTCCTTTTCTTTGTCTCTGCTGAAAAGTTTGAGTTAGTAATTTTAAGTGTGATCAGATTACATGCAGTTAATAAAACTGCCGTAGTGTGGCGGTTTGGTATTAAAAAGTAAGCCTTATCCTGTGAAATGTCAGTAGTACATCTTTGTGTGAATTTTTCTTCTTGCCTCCATAGGTATGGTCTGAATATGCGTTGCTTGGCAGCTCGGGTCAACTATAAGACTTTGATTATCATCTGCGCACTCTTCACTTTGGTCACAGTACTTTTGTGGAATAAGTGTTCCAGTGACAAAGCGATCCAGGTTCCACGGCACTTGAGTAGTGGCTTCAGAGTGGATGCCTTAGAAAAAAGAGCAGCAGCATCTGAGAGCAACAACTATGTGAACCACATGGCCAAGCAGTCTGAGGAGGCCTTCCCTCAGGAACAGCAGAAAGCGCCCCCTGTTGTTGGGGGCTTCAGTAACAATGGGGGAGGCAAAGTGTTAGGGCTCAAATATGAAGAAATTGACTGCCTCATAAATGATGAACACACAATTAAAGGGAGACGAGAGGGGAATGAAGTCTTTCTCCCATTCACCTGGGTAGAGAAATATTTTGACGTTTACGGAAAGGTGGTTCAGTATGATGGCTATGATCGGTTTGAATTCTCTCATAGCTATTCCAAAGTCTATGCACAGAGAGCCCCTTATCACCCTGATGGTGTGTTTATGTCCTTTGAAGGCTACAATGTGGAAGTCCGAGACAGAGTCAAGTGCATAAGTGGGGTTGAAGGTTGGTATCCGTCTACTCCGCTGCGTTTTTCTATCCAGATTGTGTTGAGAAATAAGTGACTGTAAGTGTTCATTACGTAGCAAGTACTTACACAGCTTATTAAAAGAGACCTATCACCACTCTGACTTAGCATGGAGGAACAGGTTAAACCTGAAGCTTGGACAGCCTTCTAGATGGTGATTTAAGGGCTCCAATAAGATCATACCTGATTAAATAGGATTATGCCATTAACCTGCCCCGGAAACTAAAATTATCAAAGTCAAGACACAGCATCTCCAGAAATTTTGCATTAAAGTATACAGTTATTATCCTATGAGAGGAGATGGGAATGGGAAATAGACCATCCAGTGAACCCATCAATGTACCAGTGCCATCTTGTTATCAAATTAGCCAGGTATCCTCTCTGGTTGAAGGGTTAAAGTTCTCAGAACAAGATAATACATAGTACCATTTTCTCTGAAACTATATTGGAACTCCTACAGCTGTCTCTTATACACATCTAGATGTGTATAAGAGACAGATATAGTACCATACTAATTGGTTTAAAGAATTATTAATGTATATACTTTCCATTCATATTCTCTTTACCCCTTGTAATCTGAATTTGACCTCAGTCAAATACTTTTAGCTTCTCAAATTATTTATTATGTGAATTAAATTGTACATACTCATATCTCAAATGATTGTATCAAAATATCTTATCATAAAAACTTTGTGTATAACAAAAATATTATTGTGGACAGATCCTTAGGTGACTACTGATAATTTCTGCCTGCTGGTCTTCACACCCTGTTGTATAATCCCCTTTCCTGGCGTATGGGCAGGGCATATGACTTACTTCTAAATCAGAAAATTTAGCAAAGATGATGGATAGCACTTCTATAATTATGTTTAGTGTTTTGTGTGTGTGCGTAGTATGAGGATTGAATCTAATCTTACATTTTTCCAAATGGTTATCCAGTTGTCTCAAGTACTGTTTAAGAGGATGACTATCTTTTTACCCCAGTCATTTAAAACACTGCTTTTATCATACACTAGGATTTTAGTAAATAGTAGCTGTACCTATTTCTGGAATTTCTGTTCTGTACCATTTATCTTTTTATTGATGTTCAGTTCAGTTCAGTTCAGTCGCTCAGTCGTGTCTGACTCTTTGCGACCCCATGAATCGCAGCACGCCAGGCCTCCTTGTCCATCACCATCTCCCGGAGTTCACTCAGACTCATGTCCATCGAGTCCGTGATGCCATCCAGCCATCTCATCCTCAGTCGTCCCCTTCTCCTCCTGCCCCCAATCCCTCCCAGCCTCAGAGTCTTTTCCAGTGAGTCAACTCTTCTCATGAGGTGGCCAAAGTACTGGAGTTTCAGCTTTAGCATCATTCCTTCCAAAGAAAAATGCCATATTGTTTTAATTATATACATGTTGAGTATATTTTAATATCTTTTCAGTCTAGGTCCCCTCAAAGCCCTTCCTTTCATTGTTGCTTCTAGCTCTTCTTGTATGTTTATTCCTGCATGTGAACATTAAGATCAACTTTTCTAGCTCCTTTAAAGCTCATTAGAATTTTTCTTAGATCAAATTAACCATTATCTTTGAAATTAACTGCCAACTTGATGATCTTGAGATAGCCTAATGAAAAACAAGGAGAACAAGGAGCATCTTTCAGTTTATTTATATCTACTTTTGTGTTTTTCCAGCTGAATTTTATGTCTGCAATTTCATTATGTTTCCTTTGCAACTATTTATTTTCTCAGTTGTTTGTAAACACTGGTGAGTCTTTAAATGAAATCTGAAATTAAAATGCCAAAAACTGGTGTTTATACTCAGCTCATATTTTGAAAGTAATTTTAATCATTCAAAAATTTTCAGTAATGATTGATATAAAATCTTTTAGACAATGTTGTTTCTAATTTACTTTTTTGAGTTTGAAAATGTAAAGAGAATGTCATTTTTATATTGAATACCTTCAAGAACTCTGTAAAGCCTTTGAGTTTTATTCTTATCAAGGTCGTGTTAATTTCTTATTTCTCTTAAAATTCTAAGTTTGGGTAATGAAAGCCAGCAGAAGTTATTTCCTAAACAGAAACATATAATTTCATCCTTCTGAGAAAATTTGTGGTTTAGAGAAAATAAAATTCTAAATATTCCTTGTCAAAATTATGTTGAAGGTATACATGTTATAATTATATTGATTATTTGAAAAAATGAATTATTAATAACAAAAATGAAAACTTCATAACTTCCATATTGGAAAATAGGTTTGAGTTGGAGCTTTTAAAGTTAACTCATTGATAAGTTAAAGAGTATTTGAAATCCCTTGTCGTTTGTCAAAGTTTGTCATGTTAAATTGCTATGGGAACTTGAAAGTCCTCTACTCAATATTTAGGCAATAAGATATGCAAGGAATATCATGCATAAAAATGCAGGGAGTATTATGTTGAATGTTTTCCTATTCTGAAAATGCGACCCGATGGACTGTAGCCCACCAGGCTCCTCTGTCCATGGGATTCTTATGGCAAGAATACTGGAGTGGGTTGCCATTCCCTTCTCCAGGGGATCTTCCCAACTCAGGGATCAAACCCTGGTCCTTGTGCATTGCAGGCAAATTCTTTACCATCTGAGCCACCAAGGAAGTGCAGTATTGAGTTACCCATTTACAACAAGTCAAGTTTACTTTTTGTGAGAGAGAAGGAATTACAGCAGTATTGTAAATCAGTCCTTTAGCATATGTATATATTAGGTATAAAGTGGTAGGATTTAAGGAGCTAAGTCTAAAGAAAGGAACTATAATATAGGAATAGTATGGATTCTGAAGTGCTTAACCCAGCAGTAATGGCTTTCATCATTTTCTAAAGCTAGAAAACTACTATATATCACACATTTAAAAAGTACCTTTTGGAGAAGTCACCTATACCCTGAAGAAAACCTATATGCCAAAGTTTCTTTTTTTGAGAGAATAAAGTTAGTGGTATAAAGGGCTATATAATAATTTTGTAGTTAATGTAGAAAAATATTTACTCTTCACTTCATTTTTTTTTCATGGATACAAAATATTAGCATGACTGAAAAATGCATTCAGAATGTAACTGATTATTTACTTTATTATTCTCAACTGTTCGGACCTTCTTTGATTAAAATATATATGAATTCCTTGGTTCTAATTGGCTCTACTAAAACTAAAGACGTTTTTGGAAGAACCTTCTTGCTTTTTAAAATTCTACATATAATTTAATATTGAGGCACTTTATTCAGTTACCCATGTGTATATATTTTATAATAATTAAATTTGGAGGACATTCCAAGATGTAGCATTATGCAAAACCAAGCTATATCTCTTTTAGGCATTAATTGTCATTTTAACTGAATTCTGGAAACAGGGATTGGAAAAATACAAACTTCAGAAATTTTCAAAATACTTATGATTTTCTCCTACTGTTGTAGTTAACTATATTTTTGAAGAATTTAACTTAGAATTCTGGAGCCTGAATGCTCACATGTTCTTCCATTTCATTATAATCCACTTACAAGACTTCAAAGTTTGAACTCCTGAATTTAATCTTGGTGATTTAAAGAAAGCTTTTCTCTATGATACAATTGAGGATGTCTTTTAAAAATACAGATTAATTGGCTTAGAAACTGGGGAAAATATATTAATTTTGATTACCAGAAGTAAGAAAATGATATTATTTATGAATTCCCACACTTTCTCATATAAAATATCTTTAAATCTTTATCCAGACTTGAAAATTCTTCCTCATGTTGTTAAGGAAGAATACATATCCCCTAAATTCATAATTTTATCCCATCCTCTGTATTCCTTTTGTGTGTTTTTTTCCACTTACTCTCTCACTTATGTCTGTATATAGGCTTTCTACATAAATTCTTTTGAAGATTTGCTTTTAAAACTTTAATTAATAGTATAGCTTTGAATATGTTTTAATGTAGAGTTTAATTACTTGTTTGCTTGAAGGAAAAACATGAAGCTTTTGAATTTTGTTATTTAATAGTAAATGAGTTTTTTGTTTTCCTACAGATGTGACTCTGAAAATCGCTATGTTGGTAATCCACTTAGAGGAACATGTTATTGTAAGTATTTGTGTTTTTTATTTTAGATAATTGGTTTGTTTTATTGGTTTCAGGTGATTTTACAGGTAATAAAATTCATTTTGAATAACTAATGTTGTCATTAATAGTTTATCATTTCTATTTTTGAATCTTAATGCTCCATATATTTTGCTAAGGAAGTCAGTGTCTCTTTGCTATATTCTCTAACTATATTAATATTTAGTGCATTTTCTTCCACTCTGAGGAGTAAAACAGCAGTAGATCATATTTTGAACATGCAACAAAGAACAAAACTTAAGTAACTCAGCTGGATTTTAATGTAATCTTATTTCATTATGGTTAAATTTTGAACAAATAGAATTCTGTGATAGATATTTCTGGGAGGCATTTTTTGTTTTACTAAAAAGCAGTACTGATTTTGTACTGAAAGATCCTGTTTTGGGTAGTGATCTTATGGAAGATATATGGTTAGCTTTCAAGAAACAAGCAAACGATTTCTCAGATGGTTGTACTATTTTCCATTTCCACCAGCAGTGTATGAGAATTTCAGTTCTTCAAAAACTCTCAGCACTACGTATAGTCTTTTACATTTTAGCCCTTCTAAGTGTGGTTTTTCGTTTCTAACTTCATTTTGTGTAACCATGGTAGTAACTTTCAAAGATGAATTTGACAAGATTGTGTTTTAAAACAAGAATAGCTATTGTAAGTAAAAAAGGTAATAATAATAAATAAATAAATAAAAAGGAAAAAAAGAATAGTTAAACAGTATGAAGTGAACGTCAAAGATTAGCTAAATTCAATTGAGATCTCTGGATCTGGCGGTTTTTTAATTGGGTACATTCTTTGTTGTTGCTCATCTTCTTTTCCCCCATATATAAATGTGGGTTTTTGGGTTTATTCAGTGTTTCCACTGATTTTGTTTTCTAGTTCATCTGTTTTAGTTTTCTCCTAGTGATGTCCTTCTCTTTTATAGTTTCTAATTGTTGGTTTTGCCTCCATTTGATTTAAGGTTTTTTTTCTTTAATGTATGTAATTAATTTATTTATTTTTTAAAGTTTAAATTTATTTTAATTGGAGCCGAATTACTTTATTGTATTGGTTCTGCCACACATCAACATGAATCCGCCATGGGCGTACACATGTTCCCCACCCTGAACCCCCCTCCCTCCTCCCTCTCCATACCATCCCTCCGGGTCATCCCAGTGCACCAGCCCCAAGCATCCTGTATCAAACCTGGACTGAAGATTCATTTCTTATATGACATTAGTATAACATGTTTCCATGCCATTCTCCGAAATCTCCCACCCTCTCCCTCTCCCACAGAGTCCAAAAGACTGTTCTATACATCTGTGTCTCTTTTCCTGTCTTGCATACAGGATTCTCATTACCATCTTTCTAAATTCCATATATATGCGTTAGTATACTGTATTGGTGTTTTGCTTTCTGACTTACTTCACTCTGTATAATCGGCTCCAGTTTCATCCACCTCATTAGAACTGATTCAAATGTATTCTTTTTAATGGCTGAGTAATACTCCATTGTGTATATGTACCACAGCTTTCTTATCCATTCATCTGCTGATGGGCATCTAGGTTGCTTCCATGTCCTGGCTATTGTAAACAGTGCTGCGATGAACATTGGGCTACACACGTCTCTTTCAATTCTGGTTTCCTCGGTGTGTAGGCCCAGCAGTGCGATTGCTGGGTCATATGGCAGTTCTAGTTCCAGTTTTTTCAGGAATCTCCACACTGTTCTCCATAGGGGCTGTACTAGTTTGCATTCCTACCAACAGTGTAAGAAGGTTCCCTTTTCTCCACACTCTTTCCAACATTTATTGCTTGTAGACTTTTGGATTGCAGCCATTCTGACTGGCATGAAATGGTACCTCACTGTAGTTTTGATTTGCATTTCTCTGATAATGAGTGATGTTGAGCATCTTTTCATGTGTTTGTTAGCCATCCGTATGTCTTCTTTGGAGAAATGTCTATTTAGTTCTTTGGCCCATTTTTTGACTGGGTCATTTATTTTTCTGGAATTGAGCTGTCGGAGTTATTTGTATATTTTTGAGATTAGTTGTTTGTCAGTTGCTTCATTTGCTATTATTTTCTCCCATTCTGAAGGCTGTCTTTTCACCTTGCCTATAGTTTCCTTTGTTGTGCAGAAGCTTTTAATTTTAATTAGATCCCATTTGTTCATTTTTGCTTTTATTTCCAATATTCTGGGAGGTGGGTCTTAGAGGATCCTGCTGTGATTTATGTTGGAGAGGGTTTTGCCTGTTTTCCTCTAAGAGTTTTATAGTTTCTGGTTTTACGTTTAGATCTTTAATCCATTTTGAGTTTATTTTTGTGCATGGTGTTAGAAAGTGTTCTAGTTTCATTCATTTACAAGTGGTTGACCAGTTTTTAAGTTGGCTTTTTAATATTATTTTCTGTATAGTTTGTGGTTCAATTTTAACTTCTTTCTGAAATTTTTTCAGAATTTTCTTAATTTCAATTAACTAAATCTTACTAAAACCCAGTTTTAGTTATTTTTTATAATTTTATTGATAATGTAGCATCAAAATCCCCAAATTTAGTAAGATATTTCTGTAGCCTGTGGGACATTTGACAGTATTTACAAGTGGTTGACCAGTTTTTAAGTTGGCTTTTTAATATTATTTTCTGTATAGTTTGTGGTTCAATTTTAACTTCTTTCTGAAATTTTTTCAGAATTTTCTTAATTTCAATTAACTAAATCTTACTAAAACCCAGTTTTAGTTATTTTTTATAATTTTATTGATAATGTAGCATCAAAATCCCCAAATTTAGTAAGATATTTCTGTAGCCTGTGGGACATTTGACAGTGTTTGTAGAGGTTTTTATGTATCACAAGTAGGCATGGGGTGTGGATCCTGTGGACTAGTAGTGGGTAGAGGTTGCTATTGATACATGTCCTACATTACACATGAGAGCTCCTTAGAACCAAGATTCATCTAACTGAAATTTCAACACCATGAGGGTTGAGAAACTCTGATTTAGAGGTTTCATCAGATTCAGATATGATTTTGGAGGGAATATTTTCACAGGTGGTTTTGTGTTCTACATGTAACTGAAGCACAAAATGTCTGCAAGTCTCTTTTTTTGTTCTTAGCAGACACTGATACTCAATGTTAGACTGCAACTGATTTAGGGGTTGTAAACTGGTATTCTTACTCCTTTATTTCTTGATTGGAAAACTTTTGTGAAAACAAATTTCCTTGAGCGAGGCATTTGCTTACTTATTGCTACAGGCACATAAGAAAGGCATGATAAATTTTTAATATATTTTTAAAAATATCAGTTTTCAAAATAAGGAACACTTTGCTTAATAAGGTTACAACTCGGTTTGCTGTGTTTGTATCATAAACTTATGGACACATGCGTATGTAATATGTTTCAGTCCACTTACAATTACTATCCTTACTGATGTTCACATTGTTTATTTTCTATTTGTTTTAATTTATCCTCCTTCTCTATATTTTCCACATGAATTTTATTTACTTCTCTCAAACACCCTGGATTTTATGAGGACATATTTTTGTCTGAGTTTTTAAAATTAGAAATTCCTGTTTGATTCTTCTTAAAATTTAGTGTTTATTATATCCCCAAAATTCAGCAGTGGCCACAGGACTGGAAAAGGTCAGTTTTCATTCCAATCCAAAAGAAAGACAATGCCAAAGAATGCTCAAACTACTGCACAGTTGCACTCATCTCACACGCTAGTAAAGTAATGCTCAAAATTCTCCAAGCCAAGCTTCAGCAATATGTGATCCATGAACTCCCTGATGTTCAAGCTGGTTTTAGAAAAGGCAGAGGAACCAGAGATCAAATTGACAACATCCGCTGGGTCACTGAAAAAGCAAGAGAGCTCCGGAAAAACATCTATTTCGGCTTTATTGACTATGCCAAAGCCTTTGACTGTGTGGATCACAATAAACTGTGGAAAATTCTGAAAGAGGTGGGAATACCAGACCACCTAACCTGCCTCTTGAGAAATCTGTATGCAGGTTAGGAAGCAACAGTTAGAACTGAACATGGAACAACAGACTGGTTCCAAATAGGAAAAGGAGTACGTCAAGGCTGTATATTGTCACCCTGCTTATTTAACTTCTATGCAGAGTACATCATGAGAAATGCTGGACTGGAAGAAACACAAGCTGGAATCAAGA
>SJYX01022517.1:277739-289787 GCA_006410675.1 Oreotragus oreotragus | reverse complement strand
GAAGGAGATCAATCCTGGGATTTCTTTGGAAGGAATGATGCTAAAGCTGAAACTCCAGTACTTTGGCCACCTCATGGGAAGAGATGACTCATTGGAAAAGACTCTGATGCTGGGAGAGATTGGAGGCAGGAGGAGAAGGGGTCGCCAGAGGATGAGATGGCTGGATGGCATCACGAACTCGATGGATGTGAGTCTGAGTGAACTCCGTGAGTTGGTGATGAACAGGGAGGCCTGGCGTGCTGCGATTCATGGGGTCGCAAAAAGTCAGATATGACTGAGCGACTGAACTGACCTGAACTGAATGAGAACTAAAAATATATTAAGTCATCAGGAGCTCTGTGTGTCCTTCGTGCGGTGATTTGCAGGTTTACCGACATTCTTTGCGTGTTGTTTACATGTAATTGAGGTTGGCACTATTGCTTACCTACTCAACAGCTGTTCCCACCACTACCAGCTTCTTAACAAACGTCTTCCTGTATGACACAGACCACCTTCCTCTCAAGAGGCTCAAACATCAGAAACTCATTCTCTGAGCCTCTTTTGCAGTGATCAGGATGTGACAGTTCATCAAATCTTAATTTTAATTAGAATCTGAGGGTGAGTTTAAGGGAGTATACCTGGAGAAACATCCCCTCCTTAATGAAAAGGGACACAAGAGAAAACTCTCCTGCCTTTTTCATTCTCCTAAATATTGCTGTGTCCCTAAGTTTGTCTGAAAATCCTACCCTTGCTTTTTGATTCTGATGGTTCAAACCTGAAGACCAAACCCACATATTGAGAATAGAAAGAATCTGGATCTAGAGTTGCCATTGTAGTCCTGATATCCACCCATCCTCTGACTTCTTCCATGAGATGATACACCTCTTTATTGTTTACATCCCTTGACCTGATGTTGGAGAGGAGATGCTTCTTTGAGATTACAGATGTCCCTTTTATCTGCAAGACACTCTTGTCTTTCCTTGGAGCTCCCCAAATCTCTCACCACCATAATCTGATGAGTGACTGGAAAAGATCAGGTAGGACATATCAGTCCTTCCCTTTCTTTTGGAAGTAGCCCTCTGCACAGAGGTCCTGTGCTGTGCAAGGGGAGAGGCCAGGCCTAGCCTGGGGGGCTAGAGTTTCCCAGCATTCCCTGTGAATGGGGATGGGGACCAGTCCAGTATTAACATATTGCTGCTGCTAAGTCACTTCAGTCGTGTCCGACTCTGTGACCCCATAGATGGCAGCCCACCAGGCTCTGCCATCCCTGGTATTCTCCAGGCAAGCACACTGGAGTGGGTTGCCATTTCCTTCTCCAATGCATGAAAGTGAAAAGTGAAAGTGAAGTCGCTCAGTCGTGTCTGACTCATAGCGACCTCATGGACTGCAGCCCACCAGGCTCCTCCATCCATGGGATTGTCCAGGCAAGAGTACTGGAGTGGGTTGCCACTGCCTTCTCCGACTAACATGGTATCCACGGTCAATTTTTTTTTTTAATCAGAAATGGAGGTGCTATTACTAAACCACCACCATATTTTTATCTCTGTTTTCTTCTTATCTGACTTTTACATTTTTCTTGGGCAGGGCAAAGAGATGTTACTAATGTCCCTCTCAAACACCAAGAGTTGGCATTTTGTTATTTACAGCAGAAAGTGATTTACATTGTACAGATTTTCTGATTAGATTAGATTAGGACCACCTTCAAAGCTGGGATAATGCCATTTCTTAAGTTTCCCTGTCATTGAGCTCAGGACTCACAGTAATTCTGGTTGCTGATGAACTGACTTAATTGCTATGAAGGCCCTGTAAATAAATTCCCCCCATCTTAGACTCCTTTCAGTATGATGAGAACATCATTCGTTAGGCATCTGATAGATGTATGAAGAAGGCCGAACAGTTATGCTTCTCTATATCTTCTGGTGGTGATGCCCCTCCCGGCCCATCGGAACAGCTGGAAGGCGTCCAGGGTTGAAGAACATCTTGGCTGAAGAAAAGACTTACACAGGGGGATGGGGATGGGGGATTTGCATAGTTTGGCTAAGTGACAGCTGAGAGGCGGTTATGACACTAGATATATGTTTCCCATACTAAGAAGAATGATTACCCAGGCCTGCTGAAGGGAGGCAAACAGAAAAAGACAGACAGAAAAAAAGATACATTCAGGCTGAATATCATGGAATCTTTCAGAAAGAGACTTCTCGGAGGCTACACTGTCTTGTCCTGGAGATAGAATGACACACTGAAAATAATATAGCCATGGAGGGAGACAGACCTCTGTTTAAGTACCAGCCTTATTACTTAAGAGATATCTGACCTTACAAAGATGACTTTGCCTTTCTGAATATCAATGTTCTCATCTTTAACATGGACATGGTTTTACCTGATCTCCTTAGGTTGCAGGGTGGTGAAGGTCTAATGAGTTAATGAATGCAAAGGAAAGTTTTAAATCATAAAGAAGTATATAAATGTCATGGACCGCTTTGACAGCAGTTGTACAAATTTACGATCTCAGCTCAAGGCCTTCCTCACCCTCTTCCCAATCCCCCCAGCAAAGCAGCTGGAGTGGGACTCAGAAGTTCCCATCAGGGGCCCATGAGATACTGTCCCATTGCTCCATAGCACAATCATGCCAGGATTCTCCGCTATTGTCACAGCTGAACCAGATTCTCTGTCCTGAGGATGTTTACAGGAAGGACTCATTCTGCATGGATATCATTCTAACAGCCCGGCCCAGATGAGCATGACTATCGCATGTTCATTTCCAGAGACAAGCTCTGTCACTGTAAACCTAAACTGTAAGCCTAAACTCTGTAAAACTGTAAACCTAAAAAACATATTATGCCCTCCTATATACATATCTATAGCATCTAAGAAATGTCCCCAGTGTTAACAGAAAAACAACAACAATGGTTTTGATTTGACCTGTGCTCTTAACAAATATTCTACGACAGATTTCCCCATGTTATGATGTAGACACTATGTTTTATGCTTTTAAATGTATTTCCTTCCTTTCTTAGTCTACTGACATTTTAATACTTCTGCCATAGGGTAATTTTTTTTAACAAAGTCAAAGATGAATTTTTTTTATTTTTCAAGATTGTTTTTAGGTTTCTTGTCTTGGGTTGCACCCTAAAACTAAATATATATATATATATATATATATACACTAAGTATATATATGTATAAATTTTCCTTAGAGGTTATTTTGTTATTTTAACATTTAAGTATTTAATCCATGTTTTAAATTAATTTGGATTACTTTATTGAGATAAAATTTACATATCATAGATCTTAAGTGCATAATTTCATGCATTTTGAAAAAATATATATTCTTAGGTAACAACCATCTAAAATAAGTATCGACTAGTTCCTCATAAAGTTCCCTCATAACTTTCTTGCATTAGCAGTGAGTATTTTTATTTCTATCACCATAGACTAGTTTTACCCATTTGAATGACATCTCTATGGCCTCAAAGAATATATGCTTACTGTGTCTGACTTCTTTAACTTAATCTAATGCTTCTGAAATTTTTCTCAGTAATATATATACTGGCAGTTCATTCTTTTTAAATTTTTTTGCAAAGTAGTATCTCATTGTATGACCACATCATAATCTGTCCACCTATTCTCCAGTTAATGTATATTAGGCTTCTCTTGTACCTTAGTCGGTAAAGAATCTGCCTGCAAGGCAGGAGACCAGGTTCGATTCCTGGGTCAGGAAGATCCCCTGGAGAAGGAAATGGCAACCCACTCCAGTATTCTTGCNGACCACATCATAATCTGTCCACCTATTCTCCAGTTAATGTATATTAGGCTTCTCTTGTACCTTAGTCGGTAAAGAATCTGCCTGCAAGGCAGGAGACCAGGTTCGATTCCTGGGTCAGGAAGATCCCCTGGAGAAGGAAATGGCAACCCACTCCAGTATTCTTGCCTGGAGAGTCCCAGGGACAGAGGGACCTGGCAGGCTAGAGTCCATGGGGTCACAAGAGTAGGACATGACTTAGCGACTAAATCACCGATGTATATTTATTCTATTTCCAGTTTGTTGTTTTAAAGAATAAGGCTGTTATAAACATTTTCATATCCACCTGGAATGCAGGAGACCTGGGTTCAATCCCTGGTTTGGGAAGATCCCATGGAGATGGGAATGGCAACCCACTCCAGTATTCTGGCCTGGAAAATTCCATGGACAGAGAGGCCTGCTGGGGTACAGTCCATGGGGTCACAAAGAGTCAGCCATGAATGAGTGACTCACTTCACTGCACTTCACTTCAAACATTTTTATACAAGTCTCTTTGTGGGCATATGTTTTTGCTTTTGGAGTAGAATTTCTGGGTATTGAAAGAGATGCATCCTAAACTTTATAATAAACTACCAAATGTTTTAAAAAACACTGTACTTTTTATACTCCCCCAAGCAATGCATGAGCATGACATAGTCTGCATTTTCATCAACACTTGGTGTTGCCAGTCTCTTCACTTTCTGCCAGCCTACTAAGGTGTCTCGTGGTGTATTCTCTGAAGTAGGAGAACACACTCACACACATATACACATGCATACACACATGCATCCTTTTTGTTTATCCTTGTAACAACACATTCTCTCATATTCCAACTGTTCTTTACAAACACAATGACTACACACAAGCCGTGATTTCTTTACTAATCAGAATAACATGCTTTCTACTGACACAAATAACAATGCGATGAACATCTTTTCACACTGACATTTGGGTTTTAATCATTTCTTTAGTCAAAATTCACAGGTGTGTAATCACTATCTTAGGAATAAGATTGTTTCAGTGGTCTTAGGTACAAACAGCACATTGCTTTCTAAATTAATTTATACCCCACTGATAACCTATGACAGTGACTTTTCCACCATAACTTTCCCCACTATGTTTTTAACGTCAATGTAATGACTGATAAACAGCAGTTTGATGTGTAATAACTTCCTGGGTGAATTAGTTTATTTTTGCATACAAGCATGTGTTAAAAAACGTCGTATCCTCTTTCAAAATACCTATTCTTATTTTTAAAAAAATTCATGAGTGTCTTTTATTTTCCTTAAATCAATTATCATTGCCTATTTAGAGGATAATGATATTAATCCTATGCTTAGCATATTTGCAGTCAATAATTTTTTCCCAGTTTTCTTAACTGTTTGGTTTTGTCTTAAATAGAACAACTTTCTGCAGAGTAAAGATGACAAGATGACATAAACTGAAGAATGTGATGAACCCAATGCTGCACCTGGTGCCAATTAAAAAAAGCAAAATAAAGCAAAAATAAATTTTTAGGTGTTTCTGACATTTTAAAAGGATTTTGTTGGTGTAATAATATAAAAGAAGAGTAGCTATGTAGTAGCATTGTGTTACTAATTTTTAAATCATCTTCAGAGTAAACCCTAATTTTTATACATAATAAAACATCACTAATGCAGATTATGCCAAAGCCTTTGACTTTGTGCAATAATAATTGTGCAACAATAAATTGTGCAAAATTCTTAAAGAGATGGGAATACCAGACCACCTGATCTGCCTCTTGAGAAGCCTATATGCAGGTCAGGAAGCAACAGTTAGAACTGGACATGGAACAACAGACTGGTTCCAAATAGGAAAAGGAGGACGTCAAGGCTGTATATTGTCTCCTTGCTTATTTAACTTATATGCAGAGTACATCATGAGAAACGCTGGAACAGAAGAAACACAAGCTGGAATCAAGATTGCCGGGAGAAATATCAATAACCTCAGATATGCAGATGACACCACCCTTATGGCAGAAAGTGAAGAGGAACTAAAAAGCCTCTTGATGAAAGTGAAAGAGGAGAGTGAAAAAGTTGGGTTAAAACTCAACATTCAAAAAACTAAGATCATGGCATCCAGTCCCATCACTTCATGGGAAATAGATGGGGAAACAGTGGAAACAGTGTGAGACTTTATTTTTCTGGGCTCCAAAATCACTGCAGATGGGACTGTAGCCATGCAATTAAAAGACGCTTACTCCTTGGAAGGAAATATGGTCCATCTAGTCAAGGCTATGGTTTTTCCTGTGGTCATGTATGGATGTGAAAGTTGGACTGTGAAGAAAGCTGAGCACCAAAGAATTCATGCTTTTGAATGTGTTGGAGAAGACTCTTGAGAGTCCCTTCGACTGGAAGGAGATCCACCCACCCAGTTCATTCTAAAGGAGATCAGTCCTGGGTGTTCTTTGGAGGGAATGATGCTAAAGCTGAAACTCCAATACTTTGGCCACCTCATGTGAAGAGTTGACTCACTGGAAAAGACTCTGATGCTGGGAGGGATTGGGGGCAGGAAGAAAAGGGGACGACAGAGGATGAGATGGCTGGATGGCATCACCGACTCAATGGATGTGAGTTTGAGTGAACTCTGGGAGTTGGCGATGGACAGGGAGGCCTGGCGTGCTGTGATTCATGGGGTCGCAGAATCGGGCGTGACTGAGCGACTGAACTGACTGACTGAACTGACTGAATACAGATTAAACTATACTAGAGATGAAATATAAGTTAGCTGATCCTATTTCAGGGCATGCTTGTACACAGGCATAAGGAGGAAGTTTATTGTACTTGCTGCTGCTGCTAAGTCGCTTCAGTCGTGCCCAACTCTGTGCAACCCCATAGACGGCAGCCCACTAGGCTCCTCCGTCCCTGGGATTCTCCAGGCAAGAACACTGGAGTGGGTTGCCATTTCCTTCTCCAATGCACGAAAGTGAAAAGTGAAAGTGAAAGTTGTCAGTCGTGTCCAACTCTTTGAGACCCTATGGACTATACAGTCCCTGGAATTCTCCAGGCCAGAATACTGGAGTGGGTAGCCTTTATCTTCTCCAGGGGATCTTCCCAACCCAGGGGGTAAACCCAGGTCTCCCACATTCTTTACTAGCTGAGCCATCAGGGAAGTCCCTTGTGTAAATCCAATCATTTCATTTGGGATGGTAGATTTATTTATCTCTCACATTGCTGCCATAATAATTCTTTCAGTAGATATACAGCTTTTTCTTGTCATTTATGTATCTTATATTTCCTGTTGCTAAGTTCTTTAAGCAATTCAATAACCATTTCTCTGTAGTCTGACACCAAAATATTCTCCTAATTGCAAAAGATATATAATGGATCTGCTTAGTTTTCTTTCTAGATTTATGCTTCACTCTCTATTTATAGCCTTTCAATGTTGGCAGGTGTGATGTTTCATCACTTGAATATATCATAAAATGAGTTGTTTTTAAAAGAGTGACTATATATATAGAGAGAGAATGTTTCCTTTAAAATGTTCTGTATGTCAGATATTTTCAGAAAAAGAAAAAAATGTGAAAAAGTACATCATCGAGAACCCAGGTAGCTTGATCAGTTATATCTATCTATCTATATCTATTTATATATATATACACACACACACATATATATATAATGAAAGTGAAAGTGTTAGTCACTCAGTTGTGTCTGACTCTTTGTGACTCCATGGACTGTAGCCTGCTAGGCTCCTCTGTCCATGGAATTTTCCAGCCAAAAATACTGGAGTGGGTTGTCATTTCCTTCTCCAGGGGATCTTCCAACCCCTGTACACACACACACACATATATATCATGAAAGTGAAAGTGTTAGTCACTCAGTCGTGTCTGACTCTTTGTGACCTCATGGACTGTAGCCTGCTAGGCTCCTCTGTCCATGGAATTTTCCAGGCAAAAATACTGGAGTGGGTTGCCATTTCCTTCTCCAGAGGATTTTCCAACCCCAGGGAATGAACCTGGGTCTCCCGCATTGCAGGCAGTTTCTTTACCATCGGAGCTACAAGGGAGGTTCACATGTCTCATATCATTGAGCAATGAACCAGCTATTTGAATTCTAGACACACTGTTACTTCTTCTGGTAGATTCGTTTATTTAGGCCATGTCAAGATGCCCTTAGTAGATCATTATTTCCAAGAAGAAAACCTATTAATACAGATAAGCTGATTTTTCACTTTTTACCAGACCTTTCCCCTATCTTCTGTTATACTTTATTCACGATAAAGTATGTATTTTTAAAAATCAAAATCTAGTGAATTAATCATATTTCTCTCCCAGCAGAAAATCCTTCTGTGGTTTCCAAATTCCTTATCTGTGTATTGGATTCCCCATAGCATCTGACTTTTGCCTTTTTGTCTGGCTTTATCGCTCCCCATATGTTCCTGCTATGCAAAGCTCCTTAGCATTTCTCAGATAGGCCAGGCTCTGCCACAAGTCCAAGCCTGCCATGTCTGTTCTCCCCTGTCAGTTGGAATTCTTTTCATTCACCCTTCCAGAATCTTAGTGTCAACCGTTCTCTAAAATGTTCCCAGTTGTCCCTATAAGGAGATGACTATTTCCTTTCCTAGGCTCTATTGCACCCAGTTCATACATGTATTAAGATGCCTGAGATACACTGTCTATTGACATCTTTATTTTATTTGTACCAAAGACTATACGGTCCTTAAAGAAAGGAACTGCGTGGAACCTGGTGCCTCTCTGTCAGAAGGAGCTCAATGAAGGAAACACACGGAGACAGGTAACGAAACACCTAAATAAAATACAATGCAGTAGGTGTTACAGAACTGCACCCGATTTGCAGGGAAAAGACAGATCACAGCCTCAGTGGCCCTGTCTGGGGGCATTTCAAATGGCCATGGAGATACCTACGGATGGCAAGTCAGGACTTGCGACAGATGCCTGCAGGCAAGGCAACTGTCCCGTTTAGTATTCACGCCACACACACCTGTTCGCGCTCCCCAATGCCAGGCACCGCGCTGGGTGCTGGGCTTACAGAGATGAAAGGCCCAGTGTCTGACTCCAAAATCAGACCAGACACAATGCTAAGCAGACACGTGTGGTTCTAGCACGTATGCATGGGATACGGCAGCTTACAGAAAGGTCACCTAACTTACCTTCCAATTTCAGAAAAGCTTCCCTTTCTGAACACAGGACACCTGCTCTGCATCCTGAAGGCATGAGCAGGGCTGCTGCCACCAGAGGCACCACTTCCTGCCTTGGCTCCAAGGCGTGAAGATCATGGTGGTGACTTAGGAGCAGGACAGGAGTCTGGCTGATTTTAGGGCTGGAGTAAGAGGAGACCCTGGAGCCAACAGAAGTCATCAGACTCTGCTCAGATCCCAGGGGACTTTCTGTTAATAAAACGTACACCTTTTCACATGCCCACTCTGTGCAAAAGCCTACAAGAGCTCTCCCATTGACATCAGTGTTCGGACAACTGAACACCATGCTGCAAGGTCACCATGACGTCCTGTGAAGCAGAGGCTGAGAAAAGTGAGGCAGGGGGAAAAGCAGAAAAGTGAGGGGAATCTTGGTAAGAAGTAGTCACTTGTCTCGAGGCACNCGTACACCTTTTCACATGCCCACTCTGTGCAAAAGCCTACAAGAGCTCTCCCATTGACATCAGTGTTCGGACAACTGAACACCATGCTGCAAGGTCACCATGACGTCCTGTGAAGCAGAGGCTGAGAAAAGTGAGGCAGGGGGAAAAGCAGAAAAGTGAGGGGAATCTTGGTAAGAAGTAGTCACTTGTCTCGAGGCACTGGTTTCAAATATTTGTTTAAAAGGTATTTAGGTAATTTGAAATACTAGAAATATGGATTTAAGCACATTGGTGATTGTTTGTATTTGGAGGAATAAGAGAGAAGGAGGGAATCTGAAATATGGTTCCCTGATTTCAGTAGGGATTATGATTATCAGATAAATTATCCACTAAGTCTGAATTTAAATATCAGATAGTGTTGGTCAAATGATACAAGCTTTCAGTTATGACAAATAAGTAAAGGGGTCTAATGGATGGCATGGTGATTAAAGTTAACAATTCTGTATTGTAACAAAAATATATTGTACACTCAAAATTTGCTAAAAGAGTAGATCTTAAGTATTCTCACTGCACAAAGGAATAGTAACCACGCGAGGGTGTGTTATACACATCGAGTCATCACACGAAACTCCTTGAATACATACAATTTTTATTTGTCAATTCTACCTCAATAAAGAGGGAAGAAATAAAAGGACAAAAACAAAATCGTTGAGTAGATATACTAAAAAATGATCTGTTACTTTTCTGAAATTAAAATTTAACTGATGTTCCATTGCCGCTGCTCAACCCTGCAGCTCTCCTCGGTGATCATATAGACCTGAAGGAGGAAAAAGAGGAGGGGGAAGGCAGTCACAGCGCTGAGGGGGTCCTGCTGGGCTGTTGGAAAGGAGCTGATCCACACCCAGGGGTCTCTGCCTGGCAGACAGCTGCTGAGAAGTTCAAGGTAAACATGCAGGCTCTGGAGCTACTTAAAGTAGAAGCAGTGAGATCAGTCTGAGGCCGGGCAAACTGCCTGAAGGTGGGCCCTGGACAGGATCTCCTTGAAAGGTTTCACTGAGGCAAGGCATCCTTGAGAGAGAACCAGAATGACATAGCAGGCAGGTAGACAGCTTGAGCAGAGAGCAGTGTTGGGGTGGGAGGTGGGGGCAGGGGTCACGTGGCAGGAAAACACTCATCTTGCAAACAGTTGGGGTCTTTGGACAGACAAACCAAAACAGGAACCTCTGGACTGATGGGGCTTCCCTGGTGGCTCAGATGGTAAAGAATCTTGCAATGCCTGTAAGGTAGGAGACCTGGGTTTGATCTCTGGGTTGAGAAGATCACAGAGTTTGCAGACTGACAGGAAACCACAGCTTTGGGGTGATAAGTGTCCTAGAGGCAGACAAAGAAAGTGGGAGAAAGCAAGAATCTCCAGTATTCAAATATAACCTGGCTCATTGTGCTCTCGTTACAATAAAATTAGCCTTGAGGATATGAAGTTCCCATCATGCACTGGGACATGACACCTCCCATTAAGGCTAAGTAAGGATAAAAATCTCTTCTCCCCTTGGGAAGACAGAGCTGTGATCAAAATCAGGGAGTAGGACCCCAAACCCCTCCCTCCCCAGTGACTGTTCCACCCCATTCATTTCTATGCCTCAGATAACCAACTTGCCAAAGAAACTCAGGGCAGCTGTGCACCTGAGTCTGCCTGCTCTCCTCTTCAGTGGGCCCTATGGCTTAAACAAACCTTCACTATGCTTTCTTGACCACCCTGTCTTGCTTATGCATTCCATCTGTGATAAGATAAAAGCCTACCCTTCAGTATCAGGAAGGAGTGAGTAGGGGCATGCAGAGACCACAGGGAGTGAGTAACCTTATAGAAACAAGAGGGTTTCTATCAGGAGAGAGTGGCAAACAGCTTCAAAACCTACTGAGGGGTGAAATGTGAGAAGAAACACAGCAGCTACTTGGAAGTTAATGGTAACCTTGACATGAGTGGTTCCCACAAAGTGGGGCAGAAACCAGTTGTACGTGCTCTTTCTACCTCCTCTGGTCTCCTAAACACGTGAACTACTTGCTGAACTCATTTGCCTGTAGCTGCCTTCATGTAAATCATAAGGTTATTATTTCCATGAGAGGGTAGTTTTCTTAATTGATAGGTTCAGCCTTGCAAATAAATTATGAACAACAGTTGGAACAGTAAATTGCAAATATTTATTGAGTGCCTGCTATAATCTAGCCAAAATGCTAAGTGCCACAGTTAGGCTAAAACAAGGCCGAAGTAACTCCTAGCTTTACTAAGTCTGGAGTCTGTAACTCGTGTAAGTACCAATATATGTTAAGTTGAAAACAGCAATCTGTCCAACACAACTAACGGTCATCAAACACCAACTTTTTAGTGTGTGCATAAGCTCTGAAATTTATTTTGTTTCTGGCAAGGAACACGGGATGGATCAGTGAAAGCGAAAAGAAATCTTTTCTTTCTTAAGCAAAAGACTAATTATGAAAAAGCGATTTGTTTTTCTTGTCACATTTTCAAGTTCTAACCAGTCCCAGCCGTCCAGATTGACTTGTATGAGGAAAGCTGGACCTAGGCATATGTGAGCAGCGGCAGCCCTGGGCTGTGCCTGTCTCTTATACACATCTAGATGTGTATAAGAGACAGAAACTATACTAGAGATGAAATATAAGTTAGCTGATCCTATTTCAGGGCATGCTTGTACACAGGCATAAGGAGGAAGTTTA
>SJYX01022517.1:219594-275473 GCA_006410675.1 Oreotragus oreotragus | reverse complement strand
GTATGGTACCCGGCCCTTCCAGATTTTCTCGTTAAAACAGTGTATATAATAAAATGAAAATAACGATGTTACACCTACTGTGTAACCACCTGTCAGTAAATTTATGAACAATTAGAAAATGAAAGTACTTTCCAGGGAGCAATTTGTAGAAGCAATAAGATGCTCACTTTTCAGAAATATAATAGGACAACAACTTTTCTCTTTTTTCCCCCAAAACAGCTTTTGCAGTAATTAATCAGTTCTGTTTTGCTGTTGTTTTTAATGTCTCAGTTCTTCCAAATACATCAGGCAGGCACAACTGCGGGTGATGAAGGAGCCTTTTAATGTTTCCAGCTGATGGGGAACTTGGAGCTCAGCTCTTTATGGTCCACTGGCAGCCACGCCTCTCTATAAACCAGGGTGTATGCACGCTGTCTCCAGGGTTTTACTACTCAGACACAGATGCTGGCATCTTCCTTGTGGAGCAAACGTTCAGTCCAACACAACCCTACGCTATGAACATGCTTTTTCCCTTTAATTTGATATGTAAGTGACCCGAGGTCTCATGCAATGTCCTCAAGCAACAAATCTGGTCATAGTAACTCCTGAAATGTCTACAGTGCTTTTTGTTGGATGAAGTCTTTCGTCCAGATCAGTCCATTCAAAGGACTTCCAGAAAGAGCGTCAGCTTTCACTTACAGCAGAAGATGAGGCTCAAAGAAAGAAAATGATTTGCCCGAGCCTTCGTAGGGTGAGACATCATGCCTAGGTTTCCAACTCCCCTCCTCCTTGCTCCATGGTAGGAAGAGACGATTCAATCAGGTTCACGCTCTCATAGAAATGAATGGGGTGGAACAGTCACTGGGGAGGGAGGGGTTTGGGGTCCTACTCCCTGATTTTGATCACAGCTCTGTCTTCCCAAGGGGAGAAGAGATTTTTATCCTTACTTAGCCTTAATGGGAGGTGTCATGTCCCAGTGCATGATGGGAACTTCATATCCTCAAGGCTAATTTTATTGTAGCGAGAGCACAATGAGCCAGGTTACATTTGATCAACAGAGGGCAGGGCACTACAGACCCTGAACTAAAATGTGGTACCTTGGACAGAGAGGGAGAACTCTCTTCCTGGGACCCCAGGGCTCATCCCAGGCCACAGAATCCCAGAAGCACTCTGGTCATCTCTGTGGACATCCTGGGCTGGACCTGCCAGGACCATGCTGGCTGCAGATGAGCAGGGCATGGTTGGAGCCCTTGCCCCTCTGCCCTTGAAAACTCCCATTCCGCAGCCTTGTTTCTCTTCAGAGCAACTGGCTAGTCCCTTTCCTTCTGCCGTTTCACCCCTTCCTTTACATCTTCTTCATTTTTATTTTTCATCTCAAGTGCTTCTTTTCTCATGCTTTCCCTTCCTCGGAGGCTTGTTACAGGTCGCATGTTTCTCTCTCCTTTTATGTCTGGCCCTTTTGTAAGAGGCTCTTTCTTCCCCGTCTTTGTTTGTCTGCGTCCTCTTTCTAGGCTGCCTTCCCCTCTATTCACTGCAATTTTCCCCAAGATCCTTCCCTTGTCACTCCAGGGACGTGAATTTTGATCTTTTCTGCTGGACTAAAGCTTTGTCATCCTTCTGTGTTTTCTTTGTGAGTCAGTTTTTTTCCTCATCATTTTTCTTGGTGCAAAAAGAAAATATCTCTTAGCAGTTTATCTGATCCATCTGGTGGCTTGTGTTTTGACCTAAATGTTTGCTCTCCCTCTGATAATTCATTATTTTAATTGTAGCTGTGAGGGCTCTAGGGCTGGAAGAAGACAATGGGTCGTCCTTTTTCCAGTCACTGAAAACCCTTTCTTGTAGTGTCTACAAATTCCATGGAGGACACACTTATTCCATGTTTTCTAAACAAAAGATTTTAATGGACAAATCCCCAAACTGTGGGTTTTGATGTTCTGTATCTCTGTGTTTTCATACCAGTTGAGATTTGCTTCATAAAATCTCAGGAAAGGAGAGGTTTGGTGTGTGTGTAATTAAGGTGTAATTTAGATACAACAGAGAGATTTGAAATGCACAGCCAAGGTGAGCCTGTATATCTGTATTCATCAATATAGCCACCATATAGATCAAAACATGAAACACGGTCTCATTCCAGAAGTTTCCATCATCCCCTTTCCTAAGGGGACAAGGCTTCCCTGGTGGCTCAGATGGTAAAGAATCTGCCTGCAATGCAGGAGACTCAGATTTGATCCCTGGATCAGGAAGATCCCCTGGAAAAGAGAACAGCTAACCACTCCAGTATTTTTGCCTGGAGGATTCCATAGAGGAGCCTGGTGGGCTCCATAGCATTGAGCCAGACATTACTGAGTGACTAACACTTTTATCTCTCCAAAAAAAGCGTTATGATTATGACACTCTTGAATTCCGTAAAAATGGAATTCTATAATAGGTACTATTCCGTGCAAGGCTTCCTCTGCCTAACAGTGTCTGTGACATTCCCCTGTGTTTTGGGAGGTCTTAGGAGTTTCTTTTTTCTTTATTACTACGTATTTTCAATGTATTTATTCCATAATCTATCCATTCTCTTGATCAACACTGTGGTTTCCAGTTTGGGGATATTAAAATAAAGCTACTGTGAACACTCTTGTTCACGTCTTTTACTGTACACATATACAAATCTCAACCGGGAAAATACCCAGATGTTATTTGGGGGCCATGTTTAGACGTGGCAGAAATCACTAAGTGATTTTCTAACATGGTTGAGCCAACTCGCAGCCACAGTATTTGTTTCAGCTGATACCCATCCAGTGTTGTCAGTCAGCTTCAACTGTCCCCCTCTGCCCAGGGTGAGAGGAGGTTAGGATTGAAAAGGTAACTACACCAAATACTCTAGTCTTCCAGAAGCTGTGCCTACCGAGTACCTTCAACCGCCCCTCACATTCTCTTGGCCTCCTTGACTTGAACACCCTCAGCTGCCAGCCTCTGCTCCCCTGGCTGAGCAGCAAGGGTACCCTTGCATTTCTGCCACCTGCATCTGATAAGCTGAGCCCATGAGGGCTCTGGGTCCTCAGCCACTTCTGACCTCAGAGGTAACGCTGTCCAGGACGTGGGGCCTGCCTCCCTGGCAGTGGCTGCAGAGGGCATACAATGCAATCCTGAAGTCTCAGGAGCTCACTCCCTGCAGAGTAAACTTGTACGAAGGAAGGCAGGGGTGGAGGGAGGCAGGAGTTGAGCTGGGATCCCTCTCCATCCTGCCTGATGATGGGCAGTTTCCAGGCACAGGCTCTCCCTGGAGCTGGTCTGCAGACTCCAGCGCCACCGAGCGGAAACACTGCCAAGTCGCCGGCTCTCCCTCTGAACTGCTCATCACTGATCACTGCTCATCAGTTATCTTTATCCAACATTGACCAGCCACCCCCTCCTATGCTTTCCATCCTTCTCTTCTTCATTCCTTTTCTTTCACTTTCTCTGCCCTGGGGTTTTCCACAAGACAGTTCAGTTCAGTTCAGTTCAGTCGCTCAGTTGTGTCCGACTCTTTGCGACACCATGAATCGCAGCACGCCAGGCCTCCCTGTCCATCACCAACTCCCGGAGTTCACTCAGACTCACGTCTACCGAGTCAGTGATGCCATCCAGCCATCTCATCCTCTGTCATCCCCTTCTCCTCCTGCCCACAATCCCTCCCAGCATCAGAGTCTTTACTAATTAGTCAACTCTTCACATGAGGTGGCCAAAGTACTGGAGTTTCAGCTTTAGCATCATTCCTTCCAAAGAAATCCCAGGGTTGATCTCCTTCAGAATGGACTGGTTGGATCTCCTTGCAGTCTAAGGGACTCTCAAGTTACTCCTGGAGTTCACTCAGACTCACATCCATTGAGTCAGTGATGCCATCCAGCCATCTCATCCTCGGTCGTCCCCTTCTCCTCCTGCCCACAATCCCTCCCAGCATCAAAGTCTTTTCCAATGAGTCAACTTTTTGCATGAGGTGGCCAAAGTACTGGAGTTTCAGCTTTAGCATCATTCCTTCCAAAGAAATGCCAGGGTTGATCTCCTTCAGAATGGACTAGTTGGATCTCTTTGCAGTCCAAGGGACTCTCAAGAGTCTTCTCCAACACCATAATTCAAAAGCATCAATTCTTCAGCGCTCAGCCTTCTTCACAGTCCAACTCTCACATCCATAGCTGACTACTGGAACAACCATAGCCTTGACTAGCCGACATCAGCATTTATTCTCTGCTCCCGGATCTGTTGCTGGGCTAAAACATTTGTGAAGATTTGAAATGGGTTTGGTTGATATTCTTAACCCATCCAATTTCTAGAGAATTGAAGTGTGAGGGTATTAATGGAGAAGCCAGGACCAAGAGTGGGACAAAATGCAAAACAAAGCCAAAGGCGAACCAACAACACTCAGCTGAGAGTACGGATGACTAAGCCCCAGTCTCCTGTCTGGTTTTGGTCCATCTGTTCCGTGGCTCTGAGATGCAGTTTCACGTCTTCTTACAGCTCTCAGGATGTAGTACCCGTGTCAAAGATACTCAGTTTGATCAATGTAATATCAAATATTTGTTGATGCTGTTGTCTAGTTGCTAAGCTGTGTTTGATTCTTTGTGACCCCATTAACTGTATCCTGCCAGGCTCCTCTGTCCATGGGATTCTCCAGGCAAGAATACTGGAGTGGGCTGCCATTTCCTCCTCCAAGGGATCTTCCTGACCCAGGGATCAAACCTGTGTCTCCTGCATTGGCAGGAGGATTCTTTACCACTAAGCCACCAAGAAAGATGATGTCAAATACAGTATCATGAAATTCATTGCTCAGTACTTATTACTCAACAATATTGCTTTTTTGTCCCCTTTCCAGCAAAGAAGGGTGTATTCTAGAATTCAGAAATATCATTCTTTTTCAATATTATCCTGATTATCACTAACATTTAAAAAGAAGTGAACATCCTAAAAAAGATTTAATAGGAAATGAATAAGGAATAAGATAGAAAACTAATTAGGCTGTCTCATTCGGGGTGGGGGATGAGGGCTGGAATGTCTTCCTCTTTGGTATAGGTTGATTTTGCCAATGTTTCATGCTCCTTTCTTCCAAGCCACCTACTGAGTAACTCTGGTTTCAACTCGTCCTGGTGCCAGTAGCCCTCATCTGTTCATTCATCATTTATTCATCAAGTGCCTATTAGATGCTGGGCACTGCACTTGGTATCAGAAATGAAACTGTGAACATAAATAGCACAGTCTCCACCCTAATGGAACTTAGGGCTCAGTGGGAAGATATATGTTTATTATAAAATTAAAAGAAAAATGTGTGTAATGATGCAAGAAGTGTTCTGAAAAGAGAAGGGAGAGGCTATGGAAGGGACAAGCATGGTTGGGAGGGTGAGAGTAGATGAAGGGAGTGACAGATGAGAGGAAATCTGATGGATGATGGAGTAATGGAGAACACTGGGAGCTAGAACAGCAGCTGCAGAGACCCCAGGAAGGAGGGGACGTGGAAACACCCAGGGCAGAGTGAAGAACACCGTGAGTGCCCGGAGACCAGAATCCGATGGGAGTGTGTTCATCGTGGCTCAAGGTGGTGCCTGATCAGTGCCGGACACAGATCAATGACGAACAGGTTCAGAGGCAGAGCTGGCGACATGATAGGTGTTTTTGCTCAGTGGTCCAGGAAGTTTACAGATCAGCTCCAGAGGGAGGCAGCTAAGGACCAGAGCTCTCAGGGAATGTGGGCCACCTCAGGGATGCTTGTAATCTTGCTGCAAACAGTGGACAGTCAGGTAATTCTCTTAGGAGATCATTCTGGCTGCACGGGCAATGGAGCAGGAAGCAGGCAGATGTGGAGGGGGATCCAGGGTCCGGGGCAGGGGAAGCGATGAAGAGTTACTGCTTAATGGGTCCAGAATTAGGGAGGAGGAAAGTGTTCTAGAGGCTGATAGTGGTGACGGTTGCATGACATTGTGAGTGGGCTTAGTGCCTCTGAATTACAGACTTTAAAATGGTTAAAATACTACATTTTTTTTCTTATATCTAATACTCTGAAAAAGTTGAAGGACAACGTGGATATAAACCTTACTAAGATTTTGTAGTAATTCAAGTGAGTGACAATGGTATGTTGGCTAGTAGAAGCTGAAGGAGGTGACTAGATCTAAGACGTACTTTTGGTGACTGGTGAATGGACTTGGTACCACAGAGGTGGGCTAGCTACTCAACATCTACCCTTCTCTTCTTGGACACACAGCTGGACCGTGTTTCCAGCCAGAGGAACAGAAATTAGAAGTGCTGTGCATACTTCCATGAAGCCTGGACCATACAACAAACACACAAATGCAAGCCCTTCCACTAACAAACCCTCATCTTTTCATGCCCGTCTTTACCCCCCTCTGCAGGCAGCCTGGATGTCTGTGGCCAGCGGTGACACTGTCAGCATGCTCTTAAGGGGGCAGAGTCTCAGCCAAGCGTTAGCCTTGAAGGATGCCCTGGAGCCTGCAACTGCCCTCCCTCTGCTCCCAGGTAACAGAAATTCTGAACAAGCAGCACCATTTTATTGTGTTAAGCCACTGAGCTCTTGCACTCTGAGAAGTTGGTTACCTCGGTTGGTATCTGCAGTGGAATTAATTATGCACTCCCCCCTTCACGTGTTGAAATCCTAGCTCCTACCTCCATTTGACTGCTTGGAGTTGGGGCCTTTAAGGGCATAGTTAAGGTTAAACGAGGTCATCTGTATGGGGCCCTGACCTGAGAGGACTGGTGTCCTTATAAGAAGAGGAAGGGACACGACAGTGTGCTCTACACATACACACACACAGGGGCCCTGTGAGGACACAGCTGGAAGGCCATTTGCTGAGGCCAGAAAGAGAGCTCTCTCCCCAGAAACCAGCCCTGCTGGCACCTTGAGCTCAGACTTGCAGCCTCCAGACTGTGTGCCAATGAGTGTCGATCATTTAACCCTCCACCTGCGCTCTTTTGTGCAGCAACTCCAGGAGACTAAGGCTGTCCTGTTCACTACAGGGGCTGAGGACAGAGGCATCTAGAAGGATGCTCAGGGCTCTGGTTCAGGAACTAGACGAACAGTGAGTGCCAAACCCCAAGAGCAGTGACGCAGGTGCAGGACAGATGTGAGTTCAATTCCGGACACGTTGACTTGGAGGTGCCCCCACGACAGCCCAGAGAAAACGTCATGTCAGTCTGCCGGGAAAGCGACAAAGCACAGCCAGCCAAACTTGAGTGCGCTTTCCCGAGTGCTCGGTGTAAACAGTTGCCTCTAGTTGGTTCTTGAGGGTATATTCTGTCTCCCCTCAAGGATGAAACCTTCCCTGAACATGTCTTTCCTTTCCATAATTCCTAACACATCATGGATATAACGACACTCAACAAATGATGAGGTAGTGTAACTGATTTTTTAAGGAGCCATTGTTTGCTTACCCAGGAGATAAAACCCACCGGTAGTATCTTAGAATGTTTAGGGTAACATGGACCAGTAGGTCGACCATTCACCTGCTGCACCATTCCCCAGAGCGTTCCTTTAATTAATGGAAAGGAAAACTCCATAATTTAAGAGTGACTCTTCTTCCTTGTCAGTGTCCTCTTTTTCCATTAAAAAAAAATACAAAAGTAGGGCAAACTTTAGAAAGAAAGTGGGGTTTGTGTTAACTCTGTTCTGCAAACATTGTTGCGTGTTAGCATCCCTATCATACACTGCAGGCTCTCAGCTTGGCACAAGCCATCTCTTCCACCAAGGCTTAGAACACAGTGGGAGGAAGTGTCGATGTAACCCTAGGAGAGGCAGATCTGTGCTCTCCTCTGAAACGAAGTGCCTAATACAGGTGCGATCCTCAAGACTTGTCACGGAACATGGTTTCACACAGTCGGTGTTAAACATTCAGTGTGTGAACAAATGAAACAATGGACAGACTACAATATAAAACCATCTGTAGATGGAGAAAAAAGACGTACACAAAACACGTAGCCCCTAAAATAAAACTCTAGCGTTGTAGAGTGGGAATGAACTTCCGAGACCGTCCACTTCTGCTTGCTTACTTTATAGACTAAGGCACAGATCCAGGGAGGTGGATCCGGGCGCCTCAGGGTATAAATCATGGACACTGACATGTCTTCCAGATCTTTGGACTCACCACACAGTGCTCTTATAACCATGGGGTTATTTTATGCAAATGGAATCTGGCAACCTGGCCCTACTTCAGGGCCCTACCTGGCTCAGAAGAAATAGAATGGACGAGGGCTATTCAACACCTGATGAAAAGCCAGGCTGGTGGCCTAAGAACTTCTTTCAGCAAATAGACCTGCTAAATTTACCTAAAGGGAGAAGCTGAGAATGTCTCAGCTGGCCAGAGGGCACACTTTCTGCCTTCTCTCTGAACTTTGGGCAAGGTGACACCCAGGGAGAGGCGCACATGGCGAGGCCAGGGCCTGGGTGGAAGAATTATGTCCTTGGACTTGACCTGCTGACATCTGGTCCATCAGTCTCTCCAAATCTACCACATTCACGCCCTCCTCTGAGGGAGAGCAGGGGCTGCGCCCTTTCATTCCCAGCTGTGTTCTGTGTAATCGAAAGTTCCAGAATTCAAACAGAATCTTCCACTGCTGAGAACCTTGCATAATCAACCTGTCTGCAGGCCAACCAGATGTAAATGTATGGAGATGTACTGGCAACATAACCGCCCTCAGGCCTTCCCTGATGCTGGAGGTGGGTGAGGAGGGGCCAACGTGGGGTTGGAGGGTGCAGGACAGAGGAAGCTGAAGAGAGGAAGAGGGACATAGGACACTTTAGGATGCAGTAAAGACAGGGCTTCCCAGGTGGCTCAGTGGTAAAGAATCCACCTGTCAATGCAGGAGATGTAGGATTGATCCCTGGGTCAGGAAGATCCCCTGGAGAAGGAAATGGCAACCCACTCCAGTATTCTTTTCTGGAGAATTCCATGGACAGGGGTCACAAGAATCAGACATGACTGAGGGACTAGACAATAACAGCAACAAAGTCAGGACAGGAGATGTTAGCAGGGCCCTCGTGGAAAGAGGTGAGAAATGACTCAGTGACAAACCCTACTCAGCCGGTACTGAGATGGCTCTGAGTCACATAGTTGCAGCTCCAGGAACATTCACGACTGGAGACAGAAAACCACTTCAGGGATACAGCTTCTGAAGAAAATGGGAGCATGTTCCAAATTATATTACACCTGGAAATGGTTTTCGCCTTCCTAACGACAGAGAAGTCTATAAAACCCCCCTCGCTGCGGCCACACAGGGCACTTTGCAGCTGATGCTGTTTCTGCTAGACAGCTTCCGGGAACCTGCTCTCGAGGCCTGGTCATGGCTCCCCAGGCTCCTGCAGGAGCAGATGGAGCAGAAAGGCCTGGGATAGAAAGATCTGGAGCCTGGGCACTGTGGGCACCCTGAAAACTCCGAGCCTTTTAGAGGCCACCGAAAGGCTTTAGGGTCCTCTAAAGGGAAAGGGACTGAGAGAATGGTGGGGATGGTGCCTGGGGGGGTGCAGGAAGGACCCTGCAGTCCAGCACCAGCAGAAGAGAAAGCGGCCCAGCTGCCGTGCAGACAAACACTGCCTCACCCTCTCTTGACTCAGGAATTCATCCTCCGCCCACTGAGGAAGGAAGTGCTGGTCAGCACAGTACTCACTGCATGGCTGTACATGTCCAGGGTGAGCTTGGGGTTGATTTGGGAACACACGTGCCAACATCTACTTGTTCCCTCCTCTGAACATTTCCATCATCTCTCATTTAATGCTTATTGATTGCTCATTACACACCAGACACATTTAATAAACATCTTTAGCATCTAACCCACGTTAGGCCCTGTTCACATTTGTAAACATTTGTGTTCACAGAGAGGTGGAAACTTGGTCTCCGACTTCAGGGTGTTTGTATCTTGGTGGGGAAATCAGATGTATGACCAGAGGTATTGGCACAGTGTCACAGAGCGACGTCAGGGCAGTGTGACCCGTGGAAGATCTGAGCTCCTGGAATAACACCTCCGGGTCTTTGTAGGGGAGGTCTTGCAACAGGGCAGGCATGGAGGCGTGCCGGGGTTGCTCTGAGAAGGAGGGAGCAGGGCTGGTCACCATCGCCTGGCGCTCTCTGTGACCAGCCAGCCACAGCTCACAGCCAGCAAATCCCCAAACCAGAGACAGCTCTCAAGCACACGTGTCTCTGGAGCTTCCAATGGGAGGTCAGGCTCCTCATGAGCAGATTCGTTCAGCTCAGCCTGGTCCCTCCGATGGAGCAGAGGCGGGGGTGGGTGGGTGTGAGTCTCACCTGGGCTCCACACCTGCTCTTCTGGGTCAGCAGGTAGATGTGAACCTGAATGTGTCTAAGGAGAGGAAGGGTGACCAGGGGGCCAGAGTGAAACCCACGTGATGCCGTACCTGCCCTTTGACCACCCTCCTGACCGTGAATGTCCCACAGGGACACATTATCCCAAACGGGGCCAAGGGAAGACAGGACTGGGAGAAAGGCGCGGGCCATCCCAGGGGCCCCGAGAAGCATGGATTCCCCTCTGCCTTCCCTCCGCATCTCACCGGGCCTCCATTCAGGCTGTCCCTTCCCAGGTCCTTCTCCCCGCCTGGGGCTTTTTCAGTGAGTTTCCTGGGCTCATGCAGGCCGTCTCCTGTCCTTTCTCAGCGCCATCCTTGGGCAGCTTCTTAATGGCCTGACCTTAATTACGTTTTCCTGTCTGCGCCAGGGCAACTGGCATGCAGTTTAATAAAAGACTTTTCAAGCTGCTGGGCTCTCTCTCCCCTCCCCACCTACATCTTATGCAGCGGAAGACTGTAAGCCTTATTTTGAAGGTGATTGATTTGGTGTGTTTTCCACTTTCTTTCCTGCTGTGGGGACATTTTGCCTCCATGCATGATCACTTTTTTTAAAGGGACTTTGATTTTCCTGTCCCCTCACTTTCCACCCTGCTGCTGGGGAACCAAGGGCTGAGAAGCTTTATTCCTCAAGTAGCTATTCTGTGCTCTCTGATTCTGCTGTGAGTTGTCAGTGCTCTGGATTAGCCACGGCCAGGGCGCAGACCCCTCAATTCACACTCCCGTTGGTGGGGCGTTTAAAGTGGGCACGTGGGGACGTGTGCACAGCAGCCAGACATTTTTTTTTTCTTTTTCCTATTGAAACGCAAGCATAGACTTCTCTTACTTTATTTTGGATGTGAGAGCAATAAGGATAATTCATCAGAAATGAAGCTATGCCTTTTGGTATATGGTGCCAGTGTTTGTCCCTCAGTTGTATCTGACTCTTTGTGACCCCATGGCCTGTGGCCCACCAGGCTCCTCTGTCCATGGAATTCTCCAGGGAAGAATTCTGGAATGGGTAGCCATACCCGTCTCCAGGGGATTTTTCCTGACCTAGGGATTGAACCCGTGTCTCCTGCATTGCAGGCAGATCCTTTACCCTCTGAGCCATGTGGGTTTCAGAAATATCTTTAAGTTTTGCATATTTATGTCAGATGCAAGGTTCCTAAGGAAAACAGAACCTTTGATGATGATTTTGTGCTCTTTCTCTTTTGACTCAAAGTGGTCTACTTCTTAACTCTCTTTCAATAAGCCTAATTGTAGATGTTTTATTCAGAAGTACCTTTTGGACATGAGACTATAAAATTATGACAACAATATA
Source organism: Oreotragus oreotragus (assembly GCA_006410675.1). Classification (NCBI taxonomy): domain Eukaryota; kingdom Metazoa; phylum Chordata; class Mammalia; order Artiodactyla; family Bovidae; genus Oreotragus; species Oreotragus oreotragus. Next base: position 263,870 of record SJYX01022517.1, on the reverse strand, counting down.
AAAATAGTTGAGAGAAGAATACTTAAATATAACAAGAATGACAACTGCTTTACAATTTTGTGTTAGTTCCTATTGCACAGCAAAATGAATCAGCTATATGTATACATATACCCCCTCTATTTTGGATTTCCTTCACATTTAGGTCACCACAGAGCACATTGTAAAGCAACTATACTCCAATAAAAATTAATTTAAAAAACAAAAATTATAAGAAAGACACCAAACTTCAAAAATAGGGATATTGAACACATTCAGATATATTCAGAAGATGCCTTGGTTTTTCCATTATTATCCATAAAGCCCAGCATAATTTATTAAAATATAAGGGGTCAGTGGCTATATTTTAATGTGACAAGACTGTGTAAGGATGAGTAGAGGGTTCAGACTTCTAAGTATTAATGAATTACCCTAGCATAACACCAGTCATGCAAACTCAGAAGGTAGGTTAATTAACCTAACAGTCTAAAACAAATAATTTTAAAAGTTGCACAGGACCTATGATAGAGTTGGTGTTTAGGCACTAAGTTGTGTCTGACTCTTCTGTGACACCATAGACTGTAGCCAGCTAGTCTCCTCTGCCCATGGAATATAGTGGGTTGCCATGCCCTCCTCCAAGGGATCTTCCAGATGCAGGGATTGAACCTGCATCCCCTGCGTCTCCTGCTCTGGCAGGCGATTCTTCACCCACTGAGCTGCCTGGGAAGCTCCTGCCCATGTTTCTGTCCACTTAATGTGGAACAACCCTAAGAAGAAGGAAGGTAAGAGCAGGCTTTATTTCCCCAAATTTAAAATGAAGACCCTGAAACTCAGCCTGATTAAGTAACTCATTTAAGATCACGGAGCAAAGAGTCAAACCAAGAGTTGAATTTTTCTTGCCTCTTATTGAGAAGCAGCTTGGTAAGTGCATTTTGTTCCATATGTGTTTGAATTAAGGCTTTGCTTATCAGTAACATTGTCTTTTCTGTTGGATTAGCCTGGATATCACAGCATGTGGGAAACACAAGCCCCACCGTGAGTCGGCAGAGATGTGATCAGTTTTCATCGGTGTGGAGGAAGACGGGAGAGCGTGAGTCAGAGACTTTCTGAGCCTGCGTTCCACACGGTGCCTGCATCTACTCCCCCTACCGCTCAGGAGGCCACGCTGACCAAATGCGACAAGGCAGTGGGGGAGCAGTGGAGAGGGGCCACTGGCGGAGAGAGCCCAGGGCATCCAGGCACAGAGGTGCTTGTGCGAGAGGAGGCTGGACATGGTTCCCCATGTTCCCTGGGGACGTGTCTGCAGTGTGCTGAGCCCCGGGTTGGTCTCTCTGGCCTCCTCTGCCCCTTTCTCTCCACCCCTCCCCACCTCCTCTGCTCTCTCGCCTCCCTCAGCATCCTCTCTCTGTACCCATGGCCCTCTGCAGGCATCTCCAGGCCTTCTCCCAGCTTCCCCTTGCACCTTCTCTTCTAAACCATCCCGGCCTGAGTCCCACACCCCCTGACTCCCACTTCTTTGGGCCACTTAGATGCCTATCAAGAGAAACAGCAGGTGTCACCCTGCCCTCCTGCCCCTCATTTCAACAAGCCCAGTTTGACCTGAACTGGAGAGCTTTACACCAAGAAGTTCTGTGCATGTGCACTGTTCACAGTAAATTGAGTATAAAAATCTCTATCCTGAACCAAACATTGACTGTTCATCCTGTATCTGAGGGCTGTTGTTGGTTAGTTACTAAGTCGTGTCCAATTCTTCGCAACCCCTGTGGACTGCAGCCCGTCAAGCTCCCCTGTCCATGGGATTTCCCAGGTAAGAATTACTGAAGTGGGCTGCCATTTCCTTCTCCAGGGGTCTTCCTGACCTGGGGATTGAGCTTGCATCTCCTGCGTTGGCAGGTGGATACTTTACCACTGAGCTACCTGGGAAGCCCTTGTATTTGAGGAAGGGATGCCAAAATTCATCTTGAAGCTACTTGTGCCTTGAAAATGGCCAACATTAGGATGGTTCCATGATCTCTGGCCATGGCCAAGCTCTTATACAGTAGGAAGTTCCATTTAGATACCTCCTTTGGTGTAGACACAGAGGGTCTCTTCTGCCAACCTATTCATTCACTTAAAATCTGTGTTTCTCCCTGAAAAATTCTAATAACTGAAAAAGTCAACAACAACACTGGAATTTATGATTATCTCTTAGAAAGTGAAATAAAGTGTTAGTTCCTCAGTTGTGTCTGACTCTTTGTGACCCCATGGACTGTAGCCCACCAGGCTCCTCTGTCAATGGGATTCTCCAGGCAAGAGTACTGCAGTGGGTAGCCATTTCCTTCTTATTTTTTTTCAATACTGACCTCAATTAAGGTGACATAATGAGAGCCACTTTTCTGCAGCTCTGTTAATCACCATTCACTCATCAAGCACAGGGAACTCCCCTCTGCTTTCAACTAACAATCAACCAGTAATAAAACTCCAATTTCTGGGGGACACATGGCTCCCTTATCTGGGGATTTTAGATCACCCAGGTAGCTGTTATGTTGTTTTTGAGAGGGGAAAAGCATCTATCTGAGCAGAAATTAAGGAGGAATTAAGAAGCTCGAAAAAGAGAAAAAAAAAAAAGAGGAAGAAATGGAAGAGAGGGTAAAACTCTCTCTTCCAACAGAATCTTATTCTAAAGCTGTTTATGATAAGGGGAGGATTAGGGAGCTCACATTCCAGCTATATTAAATTAAATCCCAGGCCCCTTTTCTCAGACACACACAGGCCTGAGAACATCAATCCTATCACGACAAAATAGCCCTTGGGAAAAGGAATCCTCCTGGCGGTGTGCCATCCGGCTCTTACAAACTGTGAGCCGTAGTAACAAACCCATCCAAGAGGCATATTAATAATGACATGAAGAGACACATTTATTGTTGATTGTTGAGATGGTGGCAGATTTATTGCCAGTCTGCCAGGAGGGAGGGTCTGGCCCAGCAATGGTGCAATTAAAAACAAATTGAATACAGGGACAAAGAATCAATAATCTAACAGGGCAACTTTCACTTGCAAAATACAAATATAAATTAATTGACCTGAACACAGTTGCTAACTGGTCATTAATGTGTACTTGCTGGCCAATCAGCATGTGGCAGTCACTCCATCAACAGATTGCTGCAGGATGGTGGGGAAGGGTGCCTTCCAACCCTGCCTGCCAGGGCTGCCCTCTGGGCCATCTTGTTTGGGGTGATTTCTAATATCACTAAAAAAAGTGTCTGAGTCACATCTTTCCCCTGAAGTTCTAAATTTTGGAATTTTTAAAACAGTTTCACTAATAACTTCCTTATTCAGTAGAAATAAATGTTTTTTGATGCTTAACTATACAGCAGTCTATCCTGAGCATGAGGAGAAGGTAATTAATCTAAGCTCGGTGATATGTTTTTGTGGTGTGTGTGTGTGTGTGTTTGCACGCTCAGTCACTCAGCCTTGTCCAATTCTTTGTGACCCCAAGAACTGCAGCCAGCCAGGCTCCTCTGACCGTGGGATTCTCTGGGCAAAAATGCTGGGGTCGGTTGCCATGCCCTCCTCCAGGGGATCTTCCCAACCCAGGAATTGAACCTTTGTCTCCTGTACTGCAGGCAAATTCTTTGCCACTTAATCACCTAGGATGCCCTATTTACATGGACTACTAACACAATATAAATTTGTTGAAGAGTTATCTATATGGTCCTGCCAATTCAGATCGCAATCCCTAAGTTTTGACTATATCAAAAATGAAAGAGCCAAATCTGGCTCTTGCTTTCAAGGAAAAATCTAGGAGAGGAAAAGAGTTAGGCCCACCAGTAGCTGAAATAGGAAATGGGAAGTTTCAGGGACCATAGGCAAGTGCAGGTAAGGTTTGGAATTACAGAGAGAGCCTTTGGCTTTGGGGACTTAGCAACTCTAAAACTGCACTGTTCAGTATGACAGCCACTAACATGTATGACTGTCTTAAATTAAGTTTTTTAATATAAAATACTGAAAACTCACTAGCCACACTTCAAGTTCTCAACAGCCCCCTGTTCTCAAGGTGGCTAATAGCTGCCATGTCGGACAATGCAGGACATTTTCATCAGCACAGAAATGTCCACTGGATAGTCCTGCTCTACAGGGTCTGGAGAACTTAGACATTCAGAGAAAAGTGCATTCAAGACAAGTTGTTTGAGAAATGAAAATGAATGCAGGGCATTAGGGGCGGAGGTTTAACAAGGACAAGTTTGGCTAAGTTGTGTGTAGGATATAAAAACAGAACAATAGAAAGTAAGACTGAGAAAGGAGGTCTGCCCCTGAATTGTTTAGCACTTGGAAAAGTGATATAAGAGGTTTTGACTTGACTGCATTGTCAATAGGGAGTCATTAAAATTGCTAGCAGGGGGAAGTGACACGATCAGATGTGTGCACCAGGAATATTTAGACAACGGTGTTAAAATGAATTATACAGAGGCAGAGACTGAGGGTGTGGTAGCAATTAGGACGTGACAGTGAAAAGTCACTGGAGGGTAAGATGCCGCACTTTGGTGGCTGTGGTTGTGGGAACGAACAGGAAGGAAGAGAATGACTTTATTGGACATGACATCTGTTTTGATGGCGAATCAAGCAAGAGAGAAAGTCAGCACTGAAGCCAAAGTTTTATACAAGGATGATGTGTTGGTGAATAGAAATGTGAATTAAAAGAAGAGGAAGAGGTTTCGGAGTGAAGAAGAGAAGTCTGGGGTGGAGCACATAAAGATACCTACGGGGTACCCACCTTGGAGAGTTCGGGAAAGAATCAGGAATAAGAGGCTAGAATTAGGGAAGAAATTAAGAAACAGAAATGTAGATTTTAGTGACAATGATATTAACTCCAAGGAAGAAGTCACTAAGATTCATAAGGTAGAAGAGAGAGAGGTTTAAGGAGGATAGATCCTGACTGCAGAGATATTAGACTGAGATTCTGTAAACCAAGATAATCTGGCAAAGCAAGCGTGTGCCTTGCAAATGAACAAGTGAGTCAGTCTGGTCTGAGACTTACTGAAAAGGTAGGGAACCCAGAGGAGGTTCCACAGAGAGGTTAGGTGCTGGTTTCCCCACAGATGAAGCAGAGCTCAAATCACAGCTCTTCTCAGCTCCTGACACTCAGACTCTCTGAGCCTCAGTTTCCTCACTCAAAAAATTAGGAAAATGCATCCCGCCTGCTTGGGTTAACTGGGAAACAGAATTGGATCCTGTCTGTGAAGAGACGGTCATGCTTGGTGCTCAGACATGACAGCCATGGTCTCTAATTATTCAAAGGCATATCTTTGACTGCTTTTCCTGGGATTGTTTTACTTTGTTTCTCTTGTTCTTCAATTTCTGAACCTACAGAGAATGATGAGTGGAGAGAATGATTAGAAAGAAAACAGTCAAATGGTTTTTGCTACCCTGATGAGAAGTCAAAGCGGGAAAAAGTGCAGTGGAGAGGTATTGTTGCTCAGACACTGTGTTTCCGGTAAAACTTGGTAACGAGGGGCTCGAAACTAGGCTTGTGGTTACAAGTCAGAGTCTTCAAATAAAGGCCCACATGCTGTGTGTAGGAAAATATCTCCATTCTAAATTCACAGATGACTCTGTTGCTAGGCTATGGTTGACTAACCCTGTGGTAGTGAAGTCTGAAATCTTAGGTGGGATCCTGACTATAGGAGAGTCCTGATGAACTTTCAACTATGACGAGGATTGATGAATATTTACTAACTTTCTCTTCTTCTAAAGTGCCGCTGCTTCCCCTGCTGACAGCAAGAGGAAAGATCGCTTCATATTTACTTGAGCTAGTGACATCAGCTGAGCTCACCATGCAAATTAACTAGACCATAATGGGCATTTCCATTTTCTCCCACATCTCCATATCGGTGATAATTCTGAGGGCAGACTTCATGATGCTCTGTTTAGTTCCACTGCAAATAAGCAAATGGTAGCTCCGGATCCTGCCACTTCTCTTCCTGGCTCCTGTATGTGTCCCCAAACCACGTGCCAGGACTGGCAGCACCACCTTGGATCACAGAGTCTCTGCAGTGTGCTCCAAACCGACTCACACACTTGGACGGACCCACCTGAAGCCAGGGCTCCCATATGGAACTGGTGCCCTCTTGGCAGACAGGCTGAAACTATCTCCAGCCCTGACTTGTGTTCATCCAGCATCAGACTCTGCCTTGGTCTCATTCAACTTGGGAAATCCTAGCTCTTCCTGGTCCTGCAATTTAAAGATCATGAGTGTTACTGGAGGAACTGAGCATATAGTCTCCAGACCCAGGCTAGTGGGAGGCTGGACCTGCGTATTTCATGGAGAGGAGGATGGAATTCCATGGGCCACAAAAGAAGCAATTATGAAACCCGAAAACCTGTGTATGTTATCATTTTAGTTTCTAAGCAGAGCTGAACATAGTCCCATATTCCTTCTCACAACCGGGAAAGTAGAGACTTGATAAATTGAGAAATCTTTTTTTTTTTTACTGTTTTGTACTGTGTTGTCAGCAACTACACATGGAGTGAGGAAAGACATGATAATGTAGAAGATTGAGTGGAGATGGCCGCCANATTCACTCATCAAGCACAGGGAACTCCCCTCTGCTTTCAACTAACAATCAACCAGTAATAAAACTCCAATTTCTGGGGGACACATGGCTCCCTTATCTGGGGATTTTAGATCACCCAGGTAGCTGTTATGTTGTTTTTGAGAGGGGAAAAGCATCTATCTGAGCAGAAATTAAGGAGGAATTAAGAAGCTCGAAAAAGAGAAAAAAAAAAAAGAGGAAGAAATGGAAGAGAGGGTAAAACTCTCTCTTCCAACAGAATCTTATTCTAAAGCTGTTTATGATAAGGGGAGGATTAGGGAGCTCACATTCCAGCTATATTAAATTAAATCCCAGGCCCCTTTTCTCAGACACACACAGGCCTGAGAACATCAATCCTATCACGACAAAATAGCCCTTGGGAAAAGGAATCCTCCTGGCGGTGTGCCATCCGGCTCTTACAAACTGTGAGCCGTAGTAACAAACCCATCCAAGAGACATATTAATAATGACATGAAGAGACACATTTATTGTTGATTGTTGAGATGGTGGCAGATTTATTGCCAGTCTGCCAGGAGGGAGGGTCTGGCCCAGCAATGGTGCAATTAAAAACAAATTGAATACAGGGACAAAGAATCAATAATCTAACAGGGCAACTTTCACTTGCAAAATACAAATATAAATTAATTGACCTGAACACAGTTGCTAACTGGTCATTAATGTGTACTTGCTGGCCAATCAGCATGTGGCAGTCACTCCATCAACAGATTGCTGCAGGATGGTGGGGAAGGGTGCCTTCCAACCCTGCCTGCCAGGGCTGCCCTCTGGGCCATCTTGTTTGGGGTGATTTCTAATATCACTAAAAAAAGTGTCTGAGTCACATCTTTCCCCTGAAGTTCTAAATTTTGGAATTTTTAAAACAGTTTCACTAATAACTTCCTTATTCAGTAGAAATAAATGTTTTTTGATGCTTAACTATACAGCAGTCTATCCTGAGCATGAGGAGAAGGTAATTAATCTAAGCTCGGTGATATGTTTTTGTGGTGTGTGTGTGTGTGTGTTTGCACGCTCAGTCACTCAGCCTTGTCCAATTCTTTGTGACCCCAAGAACTGCAGCCAGCCAGGCTCCTCTGACCGTGGGATTCTCTGGGCAAAAATGCTGGGGTCGGTTGCCATGCCCTCCTCCAGGGGATCTTCCCAACCCAGGAATTGAACCTTTGTCTCCTGTACTGCAGGCAAATTCTTTGCCACTTAATCACCTAGGATGCCCTATTTACATGGACTACTAACACAATATAAATTTGTTGAAGAGTTATCTATATGGTCCTGCCAATTCAGATCGCAATCCCTAAGTTTTGACTATATCAAAAATGAAAGAGCCAAATCTGGCTCTTGCTTTCAAGGAAAAATCTAGGAGAGGAAAAGAGTTAGGCCCACCAGTAGCTGAAATAGGAAATGGGAAGTTTCAGGGACCATAGGCAAGTGCAGGTAAGGTTTGGAATTACAGAGAGAGCCTTTGGCTTTGGGGACTTAGCAACTCTAAAACTGCACTGTTCAGTATGACAGCCACTAACATGTATGACTGTCTTAAATTAAGTTTTTTAATATAAAATACTGAAAACTCACTAGCCACACTTCAAGTTCTCAACAGCCCCCTGTTCTCAAGGTGGCTAATAGCTGCCATGTTGGACAATGCAGGACATTTTCATCAGCACAGAAATGTCCACTGGATAGTCCTGCTCTACAGGGTCTGGAGAACTTAGACATTCAGAGAAAAGTGCATTCAAGACAAGTTGTTTGAGAAATGAAAATGAATGCAGGGCATTAGGGGCGGAGGTTTAACAAGGACAAGTTTGGCTAAGTTGTGTGTAGGATATAAAAACAGAACAATAGAAAGTAAGACTGAGAAAGGAGGTCTGCCCCTGAATTGTTTAGCACTTGGAAAAGTGATATAAGAGGTTTTGACTTGACTGCATTGTCAATAGGGAGTCATTAAAATTGCTAGCAGGGGGAAGTGACACGATCAGATGTGTGCACCAGGAATATTTAGACAACGGTGTTAAAATGAATTATACAGAGGCAGAGACTGAGGGTGTGGGAGCAATTAGGATGTGACAGTGAAAAGTCACTGGAGGGTAAGATGCCGCACTTTGGTGGCTGTGGTTGTGGGAACGAACAGGAAGGAAGAGAATGACTTTATTGGACGTGACATCTGTTTTGATGGCGAATCAAGCGAGAGAGAAAGTCAGCACTGAAGCCAAAGTTTTATACAAGGATGATGTGTTGGTGAATAGAAATGTGAATTAAAAGAAGAGGAAGAGGTTTCGGAGTGAAGAAGAGAAGTCTGGGGTGGAGCACATAAAGATACCTACGGGGTACCCACCTTGGAGAGTTCGGGAAAGAATCAGGAATAAGAGGCTAGAATTAGGGAAGAAATTAAGAAACAGAAATGTAGATTTTAGTGACAATGATATTAACTCCAAGGAAGAAGTCACTAAGATTCATAAGGTAGAAGAGAGAGAGGTTTAAGGAGGATAGATCCTGACTGCAGAGGTATTAGACTGAGATTCTGTAAACCAAGATAATCTGGCAAAGCAAGCGTGTGCCTTGCAAATGAACAAGTGAGTCAGTCTGGTCTGAGACTTACTGAAAAGGTAGGGAACCCAGAGGAGGTTCCACAGAGAGGTTAGGTGCTGGTTTCCCCACAGATGAAGCAGAGCTCAAATCACAGCTCTTCTCAGCTCCTGACACTCAGACTCTCTGAGCCTCAGTTTCCTCACTCAAAAAAATTAGGAAAATGCATCCCGCCTGCTTGGGTTAACTGGGAAACAGAATTGGATCCTGTCTGTGAAGAGACCGTCATGCTTGGTACTCAGACATGACAGCCATGGTCTCTAATTATTCAAAGGCATATCTTTGACTGCTTTTCCTGGGATTGTTTTACTTTGTTTCTCTTGTTCTTCAATTTCTGAACCTACAGAGAATGATGAGTGGAGAGAATGATTAGAAAGAAAACAGTCAAATGGTTTTTGCTACCCTGATGAGAAGTCAAAGCGGGAAAAAGTGCAGTGGAGAGGTATTGTTGCTCAGACACTGTGTTTCCGGTAAAACTTGGTAACGAGGGGCTCGAAACTAGGCTTGTGGTTACAAGTCAGAGTCTTCAAATAAAGGCCCACATGCTGTGTTTAGGAAAATATCTCCATTCTAAATTCACAGATGACTCTGTTGCTAGGCTATGGTTGACTAACCCTGTGGTAGTGAAGTCTGAAATCTTAGGTGGGATCCTGACTATAGGAGAGTCCTGATGAACTTTCAACTATGACGAGGATTGATGAATATTTACTAACTTTCTCTTCTTCTAAAGTGCCGCTGCTTCCCCTGCTGACAGCAAGAGGAAAGATCGCTTCATATTTACTTGAGCTAGTGACATCAGCTGAGCTCACCATGCAAATTAACTAGACCATAATGGGCATTTCCATTTTCTCCCACATCTCCATATCGGTGATAATTCTGAGGGCAGACTTCATGATGCTCTGTTTAGTTCCACTGCAAATAAGCAAATGGTAGCTCCGGATCCTGCCACTTCTCTTCCTGGCTCCTGTATGTGTCCCCAAACCACGTGCCAGGACTGGCAGCACCACCTTGGATCACAGAGTCTCTGCAGTGTGCTCCAAACCGACTCACACACTTGGACAGACCCACCTGAAGCCAGGGCTCCCATATGGAACTGGTGCCCTCTTGGCAGACAGGCTGAAACTATCTCCAGCCCTGACTTGTGTTCATCCAGCATCAGACTCTGCCTTGGTCTCATTCAACTTGGGAAATCCTAGCTCTTCCTGCTCCTGCAATTTAAAGATCATGAGTGTTACTGGAGGAACTGAGCATATAGTCTCCAGACCCAGGCTAGTGGGAGGCTGGACCTGTGTATTTCATGGAGAGGAGGATGGAATTCCATGGGCCACAAAAGAAGCAATTATGAAACCCGAAAACCTGTGTATGTTATCATTTTAGTTTCTAAGCAGAGCTGAACATAGTCCCATATTCCTTCTCACAACCGGGAAAGTAGAGACTTGATAAATTGAGAAATCTTTTTTTTTTTTACTGTTTTGTACTGTGTTGTCAGCAACTACACATGGAGTGAGGAAAGACATGATAATGTAGAAGATTGAGTGGAGATGGCCGCCAATTCTATTTCAGCTATGAGATGTGTCTAATTCCAACAGATGTCTGCATAACACAATGTGAAGGGAGGGACAGGACAGCTGCAGAGACTGTGAGTGTGAGTCTCATTCCAGCCCTGAAGCCGGGCTGCAGGGACCTGCACAGGACACCCTCCTTGTGAAGGACAACTCGTCAAGTGCTTCCCTCTGCTGGGGACAGAGGGCCTGCTGCAGGCACCAATTTCAGTCCTGAAGCTTCTAAGTTGTAATTGCTTTCTTGGTTTACCCAACCCTGAAATTAGGAATCTGAGCATATATTCAACATTTGATGTGAGTTTTGGGGTTTCCAAATATCAGGTGAAGCAGGAAAGAAAAGGATGTCTTTCATGCTGGTGGTGCTAAGTCGCTTCAGTCGTGTTCATATATACCAGTTAATACACACACACACACACAGGAGGAAGGTTAAGTGTGCATGCGTGTATCTGGAGGAAATAATTTACATTCACTCGTCTTCTTCACCGGGGATAAGAAGCCAGGAAGGGGACATGCCAGGGACACAGAGGAGCAGAGCTCAGGCTGGGGAGGGAGTGTTTTGATGCCTGGTCTTGTTCTTTTCCACGTTCCCACTCTGCCTCTGTAAAGAGCAAGTGTGATTACAATTTAAAATACAGGCCGAACAAATTAAATGGATTTCAGGTTGACTGCCTGCTTTTCTTTAGGCCCACAATTATGCATGTTAATTTAAATGACTATTTAAAGAATATTTGGGACAAAAGGGGAAAACAGAGGAGAAAAAGAGGTGCGTAACAAAGGAAGTTGGAAAGAGGTAGGCCCTGGCAGAAAGTAGGCACCCCTGGGCAGGTGTGCCTGGCTCACTTTTTGGAGATGGTCCACCAGGTGCCCAGCCCCCATCCACCACAACCAGCCTCAGCCAGGACCACTCCGCCCCACAGCGGTCTGAGGAGCCACCCTTCTCCATACCACCTCAGAACTTCTACATCTTTCTCACAAACAGTAACATTTACCTGCCCTTCTACTTAGCTATGAGTTAGCAATCTGGCATGTGGACCCAACACTTGGTCTAGAATTAAAACTCTTTCATCGCAGCACTATTCACAATAGCCAAGATAAAGAAGCAACCTAGGTGTCCATCAGCAGAGGGATGGATAGAGATGTGGCACAGATATACAATAGAATATTGCTCAGCCATAAAAAGAATGCAATAATGCCTTTTGCAGCAACACGGGTGAACCTAGAAATTCTCCATACTAAGTAAGACAGAGACAAATATCATATGATATCTCTTATATGTGGAATCTTAAAAAAATGATACAAGTGAACTCACATACAGAATGGAAATAGACCCACAGACAGAAAACAAACCTATGGTTACCAAAGGAGAAAGGGAGGAGTAAATTAGGAGTTTGTGATTAACATATACATACTACTGTCTATAAAATATATAATCAGTAAGGACCTACTTTACACCACAGGAAACTATACTCAATGTTTTTAATAACCTATAAGAAAAATAATCTACAAAATATAAATTTAATCTAAACATATATATATACATAAGATATATATATGTACATATATATGTACACATATATGTATATACATACATATGTAACTAAGCCACTTCACTGTATGCCTGAACCTAATACTGTATTGCAAATCAAATCTAACTCAATAAAAACAAAACAAAATAAAAAAACAGCTCCTGGTATTTGGGCTGCTATGACACTGGCTAGCCAGTATAACTTGGAGAAATCAACTCTGAATCTCAGGTTTTTTTCTTGGAATGTGGAGACTTCCTGTTCGGTCTCCCAAGGCTTCAGTGAAGAATAGTCAAAAGATATCATGCATGCAGAGGACATTCACTGTGTGTATTTTGAGAGCTTTCACCTAAAGACAAGCCTAGCAGAGGGAACTGAGAGCATTTAGTAGCTCCATCATCTTTGGGCAAGTTTTTACTCTTCCTGCGCCTTGGTTTCCTTATCTGTGAGATGTGAGTATGGTCTGAACTCTGCAGGGAGGTTACGAGGATCAGCTGAGATCAGTTTACACTCATGTGCCCTGTGCAGGGCCTGGCTGACACCCAGTGGAACACAGGACCAGACTGGGTGGAGAATCAGACTTCTTTCCCTGCGGAACTAAACGTGGGTACCACGCAGTCTCACCTGAACTGACTCCAGGCTCAAAGCCCCAGAGTCTTTGCAGATATAGAAACTGCACAGACTTGTTAACACAATTCATCATTTGTAGCCCTTTGCTTAAAACTGGGTTTAGCAAGAGGAGTTTGATCCATGAAAGCAAGTGTCTGGCAGTCAACAGATTTTTGAACTAGCCGGGAGAGTAGACAAAGATACCAACATCCAAAGAGCAAAGATGCACCAGATTTTCCTATCTATGGATCCCTGGCAGTGACAGAAACTGCAACAGGAGGATGTCCATACAGTCCAGGATGCTGAAGAGTTTGTGACAGTCAGAATGACAACTGGATCCTGGATCCTCTAAGGGGCCAACATTCTCAGTACTTACACAGCATAAAGAGGTAACACTTAGAACCTGTATCCCTGGAAGGATGAGCTACTGGTAAGTTAATTATCATTTCCTTTGTCTTTCAGCCTCTCCATCTTTTATGGCTCCCACTCCTGCTTCTTCCCGCTCATTTCCTTTTTTGAGCTCTGTCCCCAATTTCTGTTTATACAGTGAAACATCAGTAGCAGGAAAAAGAGGGAAAAAGAAAGGAGAACTGGTAAGTCCCCATGGTTCTAGGTTAGAGAAATCACTTTAGATGTGGCTGCCAGTAGAGGGAGTGGCAGGTGCTGGAGAGACACTGATTGTGGAGTCACATGGTCGAGGTTCAGACCTGCTCCACTGCTGACTCATGGGGGACCCTGGCTGGTCTCTTAAACTTCATAAGCTGAAGTGATCTAATTTGCAAAATGGAGATACCAGTCGCTGCCCTGATGTCTCGAAGGGCTTGTTGTGAGGGTCAAATGAGACGAAGATTGTGACCAGCGCTGTAAAGTACTAAGTAAACTCATCTGATCCTTGTTAGAACATGTCTCTTGGCTTGTCACAATGATGACCTCATCCCTCCAAGGACCTCTTTCCAATCACTGTCCACTCTGAGTCATCTGAACAGCCTGACTATTCCCTGCCTGCCCCTATCTGCTTGCAGGGACTTCAGGATCACTGCCTTCTTCTGCCATTTCATCTGCTGCATCCATCTGTCCTTTGCCTGTTTTACAAATGTTTGCTGAAAGCCTAGAATGCCTCTAACAGTGTGCTGTGCCTACTGTTGTCTAGTGCACATTCAGTCTCTCGGTCGTGTCTGACTCTGCAACACTATGTACTTCAGCCACCAGGCTCTCCTGTCCATGGGATTTTCCCAGAAAGAATATTGGAGTGGTTTGCCATTTCCTCCTCCAGGGGACCTTCCTGACTGAGGAAGTGAACCTGCATCTCCCGAGTCTCCTGCACTGGCAGGCAGATTCTTTATCACTGAGCCATCTGGGAAGTCCCACTGTTCTCTAGTAGGAAGAGTTAATCTCACAAAACATACCTACTCTCATGCTAGTAAATTTATGATGAATCTCAAACATACCCTTCTTGTCCTGCATTATACCCGTTTCTTAGTTCTATAACTCCTGTGTAACGTCTGTGTTTTCTTTATTCCTACAGCTCACAACCCTAACACCTTCCTTTCCCAGTGGCTGAAGAGCCTAACTCCAAAGTTACTAGCAAGACCATCTAACATTTCCCCAGACTCTAAAAGGGAGGCGATATCTTTTTAATTCTTTCTCTCTCAAGGTCTTGGGATTAACTGTCAAGGAACCTCCTCCATTTCAACAGGTAAATCCACAGCCTGCTGTCCTCACAGCTTGAGTGATCAGCCTGACCTGATCACTGTGCCCCTCAGCTCCTCATCACAGGAGGAGCATCCCTCACCCCATCCCACACAGGACTGCTGGATTGGTTTTCCCACCCTGGCTGTCTGAGCCCCGTGCTCTGAATTCCCTTAACGCTTGGGTACACGCTCTCAGACTGAGCATCATACACCAGGTACACAGTCTCAGCTACACTGTCACACACCATCACGTGGTGCCTTGAAGTCATCCCTTCAAGGTGGTCAAGATGTATCTCGGGGACCAGTGAAATTCTTTTAATAAATGCAGCTTCTTGCCTTAAAGAGGAGGACTTGGAAATCAATCCCATCAGATATGTGGAGAGGCCACCTTATAAAACAGGGACAGACGGACTTCGAGTTTAGTGATACAGCATCTCTCAGTTACTCCACTTTGCAGGAGGAGGGAACAACAAAGCCCAGAGCCCACGGGATTGCCCTTTGGCTCAAGGCACTTGTCTGCTAGAGGTGATGAGATTCTAACACTCTCAAATGGACAGGAGATAAATAAATACCATATATATATGGACAAGTTGCAGCTCGGAAATTTCTCAGTTTTTCTCATTGCAAAATCAATACCCATCAGCAGTTGGAAATTAAAGGCAAGATTAGGCCTCAGTTTTATACATGCCTTATTGTATTCCAAAAGCTTTCTACTCGGTCAGATAAATCTTCTTTAAGAGGATTAGGAAACTTTCATTATCTTTATCTAACCTGAACTAACACTAAGTCTGAAAAATTAATCTATAGGCTGGACGAAAGCTGACCGCTGCTGGGAAGGGAGAGACTCCCGGGCTTCCTTCTAATAGAGCCCTGGGGTCTCTGCTTCCACCTGCTGGAAACTCAATGGTCCCCAAAGGAAGACAAGTCAGCCATTGTTCACCAAGATGGAGGAGGAGACAGCTCCCTAGGTACCTCCATTTAGCCTCTCTGTGAATGTGAAGCCCAGTCTGCTAAGATTTCCAAGAGGAGGCATTTCCCTTCCTCCTCCACCCTCCTGATCTCTGAGTTGAATGTCACAGGAGCTGCAGAAGTCACTTGGCCTGAACTGTGGAGACTTGAGAAAGTGACCTCTGGGATGATGGACTCTATTGCTCTGCTTTCTGCTTCTTCCCAGACTCTTTCTGACCCAGAGATCTGAGGCCCATGGGGAGACCCCACTGGCTTCCACATCCAGCCCCCAGAACTGCTTCCAAGCTTCTTATGCAGTATTATGCCTGCAGCTCTGAGCCATGAGCCTGTTACGGCCTGTGTTGACTTTGACGTGCTTGTACAATCTGTCTTCTTTCCTCAAAAGCGAGAGTCTTGTTCTGTTTGAATCTGTTTCCGTATAGTGCCTGACAGTTCTTTTTATTTCAGCGCCGAGTTTCCTGAATTTGTAGATAACTTTGCTGTCAAGGCCATGGACGTGCCATGGAGGCGTCACTTCCTAGGCTGAGAATTTCAGCTGCTCTGGAACCAAGCCCAGGTGGCAGGCGGGTGGTGAGAGTTCACACTTCCTTGTTTTCTGAAGATGTCCCCACTCATTTCAGATGACTGATCCTGGGGAGGGCCTCACCAGAGGAGAAGCATCAGACGTGGTACTTGTCTTTATCTCCAGATGGCAGGCTGCCTTGTAGCTCCCAAGACATGATCATCCCAAGCCATACCGCTGGTGGGATGTGGATGGAGAAGAGACACAGCAGGGGGCATAAGTGTCCTTGTGTAGCATCAGATGTGGGAGTCTGGGGGCATGTGGGTCAGAGAAAGGCTTGGAGGCTGAATGGAGGCAAAGCTTCAAGTGCTACATCAGCCCCAGGGCCTGCCGGGAGCAGGAGCTGCAGCAGACACAGCCCCGGCCAAGCTCAGGCCACTATCTGGGCTCTGATGGCCCGCGAGCGAAGACCTCCAGCCAAAAGAAAAGAATGGTCCCCTTGAAACTGTATACGTGACTGAAGCATGAAAAGACTTTACCCACTACTCAAACTCCCCATGAAACCAACCGAAATGAGCAAAATTATATATTTTAGAAAGGCAGGGATGAGGGAATACATACTAGCTAAGCAAGAATGCCGCACACAAATCACAACCTAAAAAAAATCCATTAAGCTGACTGCAGATGGGATCTGATTAAAGGCACTTACTGATGCTAAGTCACATGGATGCTTCCTTCTGAGCTCAATGCATGGTTCCAAGACACAGGACTAGGAGACACTGAGAAGACCCCGCCCTTTGGTGGAGGGAGGCTGTGCCATTGGGGGCTGGGGGCTGGTCTGCTCAGTACCTCTTTGGCACCATGAATAGATACCTGACAGAAACTGCTTTGCACAGTCATGGGAGTGTTGGCAGGGTATAGCTCATCCTAAGGTCATCTGTAGGGCTGCCTTACGATGCTTCCCCAAAGCTTATGGCTGCTCTCTGCATGAGTTTTTAATTCTTAATATTGAATAGTTGATATCTGAGATTCTGATATTTTTTCAACCCCATTTTTCTCCAACAAAGTAAAATTCAAGTGGAAAACTCTTAAGTACTATGCATGGGTTATATTAATTCAGATTTTTTTAAGGAGAACAGGAGAGGAAGTTAGGGAGCCCTCTTTTAATTATATACATTTATTTCCAACATAGACCTAGAGACATCTTGACTAATATCCCTCTTGACCTCAGCTCCACTGTGGAGCTAAAAGGGTGTAGACAGATACAACAGCAATGCCAAACAACACTGAGAACCCCTTTCCAGATCACACATAACCATCAGCTATGCAAGAACAGCCATACAGCATGTGATTTTACATCAATATCATTAACCTTTTATCACGAGCTAAGCCTCTGAAAAATAACAGGCACAGAGAATAGTACAATCAATTTCCTAAAGTATCTTGCCCTAACTCCAGAGTGCTAAGTAACTAACATATGATATATTTCTATATCTTGTCCAAACCCCAGAAAGCTCAACCAACTCAACAATACCAAACAACCTATGATTGAGAACAGAAGGACCAGAAATAAACCTGAGAAGCTCTGTGAAGATCCTCAGCACTTAGTCAAGACACCCACAAGCGGAAGGGATCCAGGACACACTCAGTCTCTGGATCCTGCAGAGAAACGGCTTTTTGTGTATTTCTGCAGGAGGTGAAAGTGCAGGCTGAGGTCATGTGCCCTCTGCATCGCTGACGGGAACACCAGCACCCTGTCCAATCAACTCACCCTGCACAATGAGGTGGACGCGGGAGGTCTTCGGGTGGTTGTCCGTCTGCACAGAGCAGGTGTAGGGGCCCTCATCGTACACGTCCACGTTCTGGATCATGATGCTGTACTGGGTCGGTGTGTTCACCAGGATGATCACACGAGGGTCTATGGACCACTTGTCATTCCCGGCGTAGAGGATGGTGCTGCGGTTCAGCCAGGCCACCCGGGTGACCCGATCATCTATGGTACACCTGTGAGTGAGAGTGGGGAGGGGAGTGGGGAAGAAAGGGGAAAGGGAAAGCGTGGGGAGAGGGGAGGGGAGGGAGAAGATTTGGCCACTTGATGTGAAGCGCTGATTCATTTGAAAAGACCCTGATACTGGGAAAGATTGAAGGCGGGAGGAGAAGGGGATGACAGAGGATGAGATGGTTGGATGGCCTCACTAACTCAATGGACATAAGTTTGGGTAGGCTCCTGGAGTTGGTGTTGGACAGGGAGGCCTGGAGCGCCACAGCTCATGGGGTTGCAAAGACTCAGACACAACTGAGCAAAGATGTGTATAAGAGACAGGGGAGAGGGGAGGGGAGGGAGAAG
Organism: Oreotragus oreotragus; assembly: GCA_006410675.1. Taxonomy (NCBI): domain Eukaryota; kingdom Metazoa; phylum Chordata; class Mammalia; order Artiodactyla; family Bovidae; genus Oreotragus; species Oreotragus oreotragus. The sequence goes on along the minus strand of SJYX01022517.1, from coordinate 245,527 downwards.
AGGGAGAGAGTGTTAAGAGATTCTATTATAAATGCAGCTGTTGTTGTTTCAGGAGTAAATGAAATAACATAACCCAGTGTTAAAAGGGATCAATTATTGATAAAACTTCTTAAATAGAGGGCAACAGTGGCCTGAATCATCCTGAAGACCTGATGCTACAAAATCATTTCTATTTGATTTTGAAACATATTATGTGAATATCTTTGCTGTATATTTGCTTTCTATCTTATTTTCCCCCTCAGGCTTATATGAAAATTAGTTTACATTTCTCGAGCGCATTTACCACCTTGTGGGAAAAGTGGCCCAGGGCCAGAGGGGAGAGAAAGTGTATCAGTATTTCAAACAGATCACGGCTAATCCATATGGCAAATGCTTCACTTGTTGTTAAGTCAAAAATGGGACACATTCACCTCCATACCCACCCCACTGCACTGTCATCGCCTGTACCCGAAGCTGCCCCAAGCCCTGCAAGTACAATCTATAACACGGATCTTGAAATTCACTGTAGAAAGCCAACAGTCTGGAGGTGGAAGTAAGGCTAAATCTTCAGATTTCAGGAGAGGGAAGGAGAAAGTGGCCAAGCAGAATTCTTCCTCCTGTTCACACGCCCCTGCCTACCCCTGAGAACAATAGAATTGACATCAGCTGGTTGTCACTAAGATCACCAAGGTAAGAAGGTAATCTCTGCCTCACATACATTCACCTACCCTTCCCAACAGTTGGAGGCTGTGACTATTGGTGGGAATGTAAACTAGTATAAATTATATGGAGAACTGAGTTACCATATGATCCTGCAATCCCACTCCTGGGCATATATCTGGAGAAAGCCATAATTTGAACCCCTACATTCATAGCAGCACTATTTACAATAGCCGAGACATAGAAGCAACGTTAAGTGTCGGTAAAGATGTGGTATATACACAACAGAACGCTATTCAGCTGGCTTCCCTGGTGGCTCAGTGGTAAAGAATCCACCTGTCAATGCAGGAGGCACAGGAGATGTGGGTTCGATCTCTGGGTCAGAAAGTTCCCCTGAAGGAGGAACTCCAGGATTCTTGCTGGGATGATCTCATGGACAGAGAAGTCTGGTGGCTGCAGTCCATGGGGTCATAAGAGTTGGACACAACTTAGTGACTTGGTGATTAAACCACCACCACCACCACTATTAAGCAACAAAATGAAATACTGCCATTTGCAGCAACATGGATGGACCCAGAGATTATCACACTGAGTGAAATGAACCAGGCAGAGGATGGTAAACACCATGTGATATCACTTACATGTGGAAGCTTAAAAAACGGTACAAATGATCTTAGTTACAACACAGAAACAGACTCTCAGACACATAAAACAAACTTAAGGTTACCAAAGGGCAAGAGGGGGGATAGATAACGCACACACACTACTATATATAAAACAGGTAGACAACAAGGGCCTACTGCAGAGCACAGTGAACTCTACTCACTATTTTGTAATAACCTATAAGGGAAGAGAATCTAAAAAAGAATATATATATATATATGAGAAGAATATATAAGAATATAAGTGAGAGAATACATAGGTGAGAATATGTAAGAATATAAGTGAGGATATATACACATGGAACAACAGATTGGTTCCAAATAGGAAAAGGAGTACATCAAGGCTGTATATTGCCATCCTGCTTATTTAACTTCTATGCAGAGTACATCATGAGAAACGCTGGGCTGGAGGAAGCACAAGCTGGAATCGAGATTGCCGGGAGAAATATCAATAACCTCAGATATGCAGATGTCACCACCCTATGGCAGAAAGTGAGGAGGAACTAAAGAGCTTCTTGATGAAAGTGAAAGAGAAGAATGAAAAAGTTGGTTTAAAGCTCAACATTCAGAAAAGGAAGATCATGGCATCTGGGCCCATCACTTCATGGCAAATAGATGGGGAAACAATGGAAACAGTGAGAGACTTTATGTTTGGGGGCTCCAAAATCACTGCAGATGGTGATTGCAGCCATGAAATTAAAAGAAGCTTGCTCCTTGGAAGGAAAGTTTTGACCAATATAGATAGCATATTAAAAAGCAGAGACATTACTTTGCCAACAAAGGTCCGTCTAGTCAAGGCTATGGTTTTTCCAGTAGTCATGTATGAATGTGAAAGTTGGACTATAAAGGAAGCTGAGTGCTGAAGAATTTTGAACTGTGGTGTTGGAGAAGACTCTTGAGAGTCCCTTGGACTGCAAGGAGATCCAACCAGTCAGTTCTAAGGGAAATCAGTCCTGAATATTCATATCCTGCTTATTTAACTTCTATGCAGAGTACATCATGAGAAACGCTGGGCTGGAGGAAGCACAAGCTGGAATCGAGATTGCCGGGAGAAATATCAATAACCTCAGATATGCAGATGTCACCACCCTATGGCAGAAAGTGAGGAGGAACTAAAGAGCTTCTTGATGAAAGTGAAAGAGAAGAATGAAAAAGTTGGTTTAAAGCTCAACATTCAGAAAAGGAAGATCATGGCATCTGGGCCCATCACTTCATGGCAAATAGATGGGGAAACAATGGAAACAGTGAGAGACTTTATGTTTGGGGGCTCCAAAATCACTGCAGATGGTGATTGCAGCCATGAAATTAAAAGAAGCTTGCTCCTTGGAAGGAAAGTTTTGACCAATATAGATAGCATATTAAAAAGCAGAGACATTACTTTGCCAACAAAGGTCCGTCTAGTCAAGGCTATGGTTTTTCCAGTAGTCATGTATGAATGTGAAAGTTGGACTATAAAGGAAGCTGAGTGCTGAAGAATTTTGAACTGTGGTGTTGGAGAAGACTCTTGAGAGTCCCTTGGACTGCAAGGAGATCCAACCAGTCAGTTCTAAGGGAAATCAGTCCTGAATATTCATTGGAAGGACTGATGCTGAAGCTGAAACTCCAATACTTTGGCCACTTGATGTGAAGCGCTGATTCATTTGAAAAGACCCTGATACTGGGAAAGATTGAAGGCGGGAGGAGAAGGGGATGACAGAGGATGAGATGGTTGGATGGCCTCACTAACTCAATGGACATAAGTTTGGGTAGGCTCCTGGAGTTGGTGTTGGACAGGGAGGCCTGGAGCGCCACAGCTCATGGGGTTGCAAAGACTCAGACACAACTGAGCAACTGAACTGAACTGAATATATACATATATATGTGGTTTTTTATAAAACACCTTGTCACTTTATTGTACACCTAAAACTAAAACAACATTGTAAGTCAACTATACATCAATAAAAAGTAAATTAATTTTAAAAAAGAAAGAAAAACTGAGGTCATATTGTCTCCTCAGCATCCTTGGGACTCTAGCTTCCCTTTCTGTGCATTTTTGTTCTACAGCAACTGTCATTTCCCTTGTGAAGACTCAATCCCTAATTGGCGCTCTCTGCTCTTCACTTTTCAAAGGCATGTCTTAGTGGGAAAAAAAATCTAACAGACTCCTTCATTTACTCTCAGTTGCAAATAAGAATTAGTGTGCCGACTTTCTTAATAACAGCTGTCTTTTCATGAAGGTCAAATCCCTGTTGGAATGACTCCTGAAGGTTAAATTCTGACTGTACAGCTTGAGGAACTGGCCAACTTGGAAGCAGACAGAGTCCAGCAAACTGAAGGGTGTGGTGGCCCCGGCCCGGGGACCACACACACAGGAGAGAGTGCAGACGATAGACTTGTTTTCATTTTGATCAATTATGCAATCCTTTGCCCATTTTTAAGCTGAGATAATATTTTTAAAGTTTAAGTAATAGTTGCAAAGGATGCATTTTTGGTCTATGGAGAATATTTACATTTTAAAATTAAAATGTCATAATGTTTCTTTCTATATATCTCTTTACAAATTTAAATACCATAGTGATGTGATACTCATGATTGTTTGCTTTCAAAATTCATGAACAAGCTCTTTTCTAACAGTCATAAAATGTGTATTGCTTGTTTTTTTAAACTTGAACTTGTGTATCTATTATGTATATTTTCTGCAGGATTTTATCTGCAGCATTTTATCCTGACAAAGTATTTTATACTTGAAAATCTTTTACTGATCAGGTATCATATTTATTTGCAACAATATATATAAAATGTAGAGATTGAAATTTTTTTTTCATGTTCTGTGACTGTAAAGTTCTGAATAATAATAGTTTCTTTTAGAATGAGTTAATGTTATAAGGTTAATATTGATAAAATGATCTAAATATTCTGTACATGTTGTTAAGTAATAATTAAACATAAGAAGTAAACTTTTACTGGAAATATAGCTTTTAATGGGATGGAGGAGGCTTTTCTGGTTATTATATAGTCAATAAGTATCATTATACTAGAGTGAGAGCTCAGGATCAATTATTTTCCTATTTTGCTTTGAAAGAAACCAAGTTCACATAAGCAAGAAGATGGAAATGAAAATCTTGTATAGCAGTGTCATTCAATTTTTTGTACCTCTTCCAAAATATATGCCCAAAACTACATAGTAAAATAGCTTCAAAAATTATTTTAATGATCTCACAGCTGACAATTCAATTAATTCCTCCTTCAATTTCTTTTAAAGCAATGATTGGAAAATGCCTGACTTGCAAAGGGCTTTGTAACCTAGTATTAAATTCATTCAATTTCTCAATATCTGGACAGTATATTGCTAATATTTTACTAGGCTTTATGAAATGGCTATTAAAGACGGGTTATTTTGTTACTTGGAAGCACTTTGGTCAACCCAATATACTGAGAAAGGTGGGAAAAATTGAAATACTGTTTATTTTACTGTGCCAAATCACATGCCCTCTGTCAGAAAGCATCTCTATCTCTCTGGATTCTAATTCCAAGAAGGAGAAGGTAGCAGTTTTGCCATAAATTCATTATTGATGAAAAAAAAAACTGTGCCATTTCCTTCTGGACCTGTCTGCTTTCTGTTGTGGGGACTCTTCTTCAAGACTGATGCTCCGCTTGATGACAGATCGGTGAGAGTGGCAGAGGTGACAATGGAAGTAAAGGAACACTCTCTCCTGGACAAATAGTTACGTGGAGCAGTCAGAAACGAGAGTCAGAACTACAATCCAAACACAGGCACTTTCTTGGCAGAACCATTTTAGGACATCTTAGATCTTGAAACATGTACTGCGTTAGATATACTTCCTTCTGTAAGACCTAGAGCTGCAGGTTAGGGCTGAGTGGCATCAATTTGTATCGCTGCAGGGCTGGGAGGAGCTGACTCTGAGACAAGTCAGTGCAAACTGACCCTCCAGGCAGGACCCATTCTCAGAGCCCTGCACACAGCCCATGGAAAGGCTGGTGTACCCCTCGGGCAGATGACCCCTGGATGGCAGAGAGTTCTGTACTTCCAGGCTGTGGTTGTCTCCTTAATCTAAAAAAAAAAAAAGTGCGTGTGGTTTGAGAACCCAAATAATGAAGTCAACCAAAATTTTCTTCAAATTGATGGTACATAATTAATTTTCTCTTAAGAGATAAAACAGTCCTGGAGAACTGGAAGAACATTTGGAAGTGAGTTTTTGACAGCCATAAAACCTCTAGCTATGTGTGAAAAGAGGGGTGGAAAGGAGAATCAGAAAGAGTAAAGAAATACTTGAAAGACAGTGATGGAAAGGGGTCTTGCTTGCAAAGCACCACATCCAGCTCTGCTGAATAGGCAATGTGGGATTACGGTACCTTGGAAGAGGTAATGGCAACCCACTCCAGTATTCTTACCTGGAGAATTCCATGGACAGAGGAGCCTGGTGGGCTACAGTGCATGCGGTTGCAAAGAGTCAGACACGACTGAGAGACTCACACACATTAAGTCACCCGGTTTGGTTTTGGGTCAGAGGTGGGAATTACAGTTAGGGCAAACCCATGCCTTAAGACAGTGGTTTTCAAACTTTGTTTTGCATCAAAGTTACCTAGAGAGTTGTTGTTGTTGTTGTTGTTTTAATTTTTAATTTGGTTTGAAATTTTTAATTTATTTATTTTTATTTTTTATTGGGGTATAGTTGTTTTACAATGCTGTGATGGTTTCTGGTGTATAGCAAAGTGAATTTTAAAACACAGATTGCTAAACCCAACTCCCAAGAGCTTCCTTGCAGTGGGCTGGAGGTGGGCTGAGAATTTGCCTTTCTAACCAGTTTCCAGATGATGTCAGAGCTTCTGGTCTGGGGGCTCCTCTTTGAGAACCACTGACTTAAAGAAGGGGTTCCCTGATGGCTTAGTAGGTAAAGAACCTGCCTGAATGCAGGAGACACAGGGGACTCAGGTCTGATCCCTGGGCCAGGAAGAGAGAGGACTAAATGGTAATCCACTCCAAGATTTTCTCCTGAAAAATTCCATGGGCAGAGGAACTTGGAAGGCTACATACAATCCATAGAGTTGCAAAGAGTTGGACACGAATGAAGAGGCTTAACATGCCTTAAAGAAACCAGACAGAAGACAGATAACTAGCTCATCTTGAAAAGTGACACTGGCCAGCTTCCATGTGGTCGTTATTTTGTTCTGGCTTTTATATTTTGCCTCTGAAAATACAAAACCAAAAACGGCCATGATTCACACAATGGTATTTCATGAGTGTCTAAGGTGTATTAGGTAACACTGTAGGAGCTGAGATGCCAGAAGGAGGCAGACAAAGGTCACACCCTTGATCCTGCAACAAAAACACCCAAGAAAATAGGTATCTTAGCTTCAGAGAACGACAAGCGGTGAAAATAAAAGCAGGACAAGGAACGGAGGGTGCCAGTGGGGCTGGGAGCATCCTTGAGAGAGACGAAGCAGTCGGGGAAACCCTCGGCGCCTGTTTGCTAGACACTGACGCTTTTATCATCTTAAATCCGAATGCAACGGGACACGTCTCTGAAAATCAAGTCTACGTTAAAAATAAATGTCACATACACAGATTAAAAATAAATCTCACTTATACCCACAGATAGCTGTGGAACATTTAGATAATCTGGATAGCTGGAGAACAAGTCTTGGAAACCAGCCTAACAAATGGTGTCTCTCCTTTACAGATAACTTTATAGATTCTGCATTCAGAGAATTGACAATTGGCATTTTGAGAAACTGAAGTTAACTAGAAAATGCTTTTTTATTTCAGCCTAGTTATTGGGATAATACCTAAATTATGTTCTGTGCTCATCTGCCTTCAGGAGTAGACAGTGGCAAATAGAGTTTAATCTCTAATACAGACATATCGTTCTAAATTTCCTCCTCTTTGTAATGTGATGGTTTTCTTCATAGAATTTACAGCACTGGATTTCATTACATATGTACCTGTTTGGTAGGCTGTAAATACTACCTGGCAAGAACCATCTCAGTGGTCTTCACTTTGTATCATCAGCACCTCCCACAACCCCCCTCTCCCCCCACCGGAAGCTAGAAGGTGATCCACACATATTTATAATGATTAAAAGATGTAAAGTAATGTTTTTCAAGCTGACATAAAAAGAACCCACATAGGATTATAGCTAATGATACTGCATTACATCCTTGAGAGTTGATCTTAAATGTTTTCACCACAAAAAAGAAATGCAAATAATGTGATGGAATGGAGGTGACAGCTTATTCTACAAAGGTAATCATCTTGAAATAATTAAAGGCACCAAATCAACATCCTGTGCACCTGAAACTTACACAGTGCTATGTGTCAATTAGGCCTCCCTCGTGGCTCAGCGGTAAAGAATCTGCCTGTCAATGCAGAAGACACGGGTTTGACCCTGGGTCAGGAAGATCCCCTGGAGAAGGAAATGGCAATCCACCGCAGTATGCTTGTCTGGGAAATCCCAAGGATAGAAGAGCCTGGTGGGCTACAGTTGATGGGGTCACAGAGAGTCGGACATGACTTAGCAACTAAACAATAAAACAATATGTCAATTATATCTCAATAAAGCTAGAAAAAAAAAGGATCCATGTAAGGTAAAGTAGATGTCCTTGGAAATACTTTTAAGTGTGTATCTCTCTATGAGCCGTTCACAGACACACACACATACACACACAAGATCCACAGGTCCTCTACTTGTATTTTTTAATTCACTGCTTTCATTTTGACAATACTCTAGACAAATATCACATATGCGTGTGGTAGATGTGGTCTGACCACAGGTAGATTTCAGCGTTTGGACCTGCATCTGTTAGTACAGGGGCATCAGTGAGCATTTCCATTGTCTAAGGCTAATGAGAAGCACAGGAGGTGGACTCCCAGCATCACCAAGGTGTCCCCTGCCAAGAAAAGTGGCTCAAAACCAAGTGATAGGGAGTCCCCAAAGTTGGAGTGAATCGACACAGAGGAGAACTTGGTCATCAAGGCTCATGGGCTGAAGTCAAGAGGTATCCTTACAGACATGGGCACCACATTCGTAGGCAACAAGGAAATGAATTTTAATAAGGCATCATCAGCTCCACTGATGCTGAAAACTTTAAATGATTTATGTATATGTATGATCTATAATTTTATTGTTTTTTTTTCCTTTTCTTTTGGCCAGGCTATGTGGCATGTGGGATTTTAATTCCCCAAACAGGGATCAGACCTGCACATCGGAAGTGCACAGTCTTAACCACTAGACCACCAGAGAAGTTCTTGATCTATAATTTTAGATTTTCAAGTCATAGAAGGGTATAGGGTGAAGGCATTTATATCTAGTTTAATGATTTTATGTACATAAGATTTTTAAAATAATATTACCACTGGGAATGCCAGGTCACCTTGTCTCTGCCTACCCTGTCCCTTGCTAAAGAGTGACCTTTCAGAAAGCCATCAAGAAATGCTGAAAAAGGTAAAAGGACTGAATGTTAAAACCTAAAATGTATTTCTTTGAATTTCATTTTAAAATTTACTCATGATATCATTTTTTGGCTTTGTTTTGTCAATTGCCTCTTTTTTATAAATTGAGAGTTAAATGGATTTCAGTTAAAAATCTTATATGTATCAAAATAAATTAATAATGCTATCAAAAATGGGAAGAAGGTCATCTTGTTTTAGAGAATTCAAGGGTCAATAATAAATGAATGTTTTAAAGGGAGAGGGGAAGAAAAAATACAGTATTTCTAGACCAGTTCCCAAGGTATGCTTAATTGCACAAAGCTGATATGATCACTAATCTAAAATCAGACATCTGGAATGTGAAGTCAAGTGGGCCTTAGAAAGCATCACTAAGAACAAAGCTAGTGGAGGTGATGGAATTCCAGTTGAGCTGTTTCAAATCCTGGAAGATGATGCTGTGAAAGTGCTGCACTCAATATGCCAGCAAATTTGGAAAACTCAGCAGTGGCCACAGGACTGGAAAAGGTCAGTTTTCATTCCAATTCCAAAGAAAGGCAATGCCAAAGAATGCTCAAACTACCACACAATTGCACTCATCTCACATGCTAGTAAAGTAATGCTCAAAATTCTCCAAGCCAGGCTTCAGTAATACGTGAACCGTGAACTCCCTGATGTTCAAGCTGGTTTTAGAACAGGCAGAGGAACCAGAGATCAAATTGCCAACATCCACTGGATCATGGAAAAAGCAAGAGAGTTCCAGAAAAACATCTATTTCTGCTTTATTGACTATGCCAAAGCCTTTGACTGTGTGGATCACAATAAACTGTGGAAAATTCTGAAAGAGATGGGAATACCAGACCACCTAACCTGCCTCTTGAGAAATCTGTATGCAGGTCAGGAAGCAACAGTTAGAACTGGACATGGAACAACAGACTGGTTCCAAATAGGAAAAGGAGTACGTCAAGGCTGTATATTGTCTCCCTGCTTATTTAACTTATATGCAGAGTACATCATGAGAAACGCTGGACTGGAAGAAACACAAGCTGGAATCAAGATTGCCGGGAGAAATATCAATAACCTCAGATATGCTGATGACACCACCCTTATGGCAGAAAGTGAGGAGGAGCTAAAAAGCCTCTTGATGAAAGTGAAGGAGGAGAGCGAAAAAGTTGGCTTAAAGCTCAACATTCAGAAAACGAAGATCATGGCATCCGGTCCCATCACTTCATGGGAAATAGATGGGGAAACAGTGGAAACAGTGTCAGACTTTATTTTTTGGGGCTCCAAAATCACTGCAGATGGTGACTGCAGCCATGAAATTAAAAGACGCTTACTCCTTGGAAGAAAAGTTATGACCAACCTGGATAGTATATTCAAAAGCAGAGACATTACTTTGCCGACTAAGGTCCGCCTAGTCAAGGCTATGGTTTTTCCTGTGGTCATGTATGGATGTGAAAGTTGGACTGTGAAGAAAGCTGAGCGCCGAAGAATCGATGCTTTTGAACTGTGGTGTTGGAGAAGACTCTTGAGAGTCCCTTGGACTGCAAGGAGATCCAACCAGTCCATTCTGAAGGAGATCAACCCTGGGATTTCTTTGGAAGGAATGATGCTAAAGCTGAAACTCCAGTACTTTGGCCACCTCATGAGAAGAGTTGACTCATTGGAAAAGACTCTGATGCTGGGAGGGATTGGGGGCAGGAGGAGAAGGGGACAACCGAGGATGAGATGGCTGGATGGCATCACTGACTCGATGGACATGAGTCTGAGTGAACTCCGGGGGATGGTGATGAACAGGGAAGCCTGGAGTGCTGCGATTCATGGGGTCACAAAGAGTCAGACACGACTGAGTGACTGAACTGAACTGAACTGTTCTCTTAGGAAGCTTTAACTACTCAGTTGCTTCCTGAGTTACAAATCCAGTCAAGTCGAGAACATCAACAAGAACCCTAAGTTAACTAAGGGGAAACTTTACAAAATTCAGAGAGTGTCATAACTCTGCTAGAGCTAATATTTGCTGCTAGGGTCTGTTGCAGGATATATATGACAGCTTCCACAGAAGCATAGGGCAGGGTCAGAGCTGCCTAGAAAGGGACTTCAGGAATGCAAGACATTGACTTTGAAGGTTGCCAGACACACGGCATCCTCAGATGGTTCCTAATTGGAGGATGGTGTATTCTGGCATCACTTTAATGCATAGAAAGGGTGTGCATGTCTTTTGTGTGCATGTGTGTAGGTGGGGGAGGAATGCTATGCAGAGAAAAGTGAGAAACATATGTGAAGGCATGCAAAGATGAGTGTCCTGGAGGAACTGGAGTCTTTGAAACAAAACCAAGGAAGGCGTGGGCTCTCCTGAACACGATGTCACCTGAAGCAGTAAATCAGCCACAGGATAAAGGTGTGCGAGGTTTCGGGCTGTGACCGATGATGGATGAGTCCATCAAGACAGTGCTTTCTGTGTCCTGAAGCGGCAAGTGAACTTCCCGTCCCCACAAGCTCTGACGGAAGGCCGGGAAAAAGGAGGGCAGAGTCTCTAGTGCAGGAAGGAAAAGGAAAGGAGTGGTTGCATTGAAAGGTGGCTTCACAAAGGGAAGTCACTTACAACCACAGAAGAGGGGCTGTGGGCAGGGCTATGGGAGGAGGGGGACAGGAGGAGGACTCCTATTGCAGTAAGGAAGGTGCAGCCCCGGGGGCTGAACACAGCTGTGAAGGGAAGATCATCAGGAGAAAGCTCTGTTCCAGGTGATGGGTGGCTGAGCTGGTCTCTTTCCAGACTTCAAGTCACTGTGTGTGCCTAGGTGTGCTGGGACGATACCTTCCTAGTTTCCTGAGGAGGCAGAGGCAAGGACTAAACAAAGCTGACAACCAAAGCGATCACAGATTCCTGCCCTCAAGATTTCACACTCCTAGGGGAATGATAGAACAGAAAAGCACTGAGAAGAGCCCTGATTCCACTCATGGAGATGACCAAAAGTCTAGATTCATCTGTGTGTTGAACAGACATTTATTCAGCACCTACTAATTGTCAGACACCCCATTAGGAGCATCTCAAGAGACTGAGCAGGGTCGCTGCCTCTACCCTCTTGGTATTTCTGGATTTGCGGGATTAATGTGCTAGCAACAACCTTCAGAATCCCTGAATCTGCTCAAACTGAGCCGAGGGGACCACTAGGATGCTCATCACAGGCAATGGCATGGGAAATCTTACTCCAGAGATATGGTGGTAGACAGGCCTTCTGAGGACATGATAATCTAAGATAGAAAACTGAAACCAATCATCAGGCACAGGTGTTGGTGACAGAGAGCATTTGAGAGAGAGGACAAGGCAGGTATGCAGGATCTGGGGCAGAAGCTGACTCAGGAAAGGAACAGAATGGAACCCTGAGAGGCTCAAGCAAGGCGAATGGGGAAAAGGGTAGATTCCATGAGGCTGGGAGGGGAATGGAGACAAGTCTGTGTTTTAGACTGGGTGTAATGGAGCATCCCTGAGTAGGTTCGGGTAAACACACACCATGGTATAAATTATGCTTACAAGAATATACTGGGATCCTTTTGGAGACTGGATGGTAGGACCACCAAGGGAGCCAAGTGTACCCTTGTAGACAAGCGATAGCAGCCCTGTGACAAGAGGGTCTGAAGCTTAAGGAAGGGGTGGGGGAGGGGAGTGATGACGGGGTGAGGTGTGAGTGGGAGTGAAGGGCTGATGGCAGTATCTGTAGATCACACTTTCACGGATGTTTTCAGCAGAGGCAGAAAGAGAAATAGAGCCATAAAAGTTGGGGATCTCCAGAGTGTTGTTTGTTTAAGATTGGAAACACTGGGGATTCATTTTGTAAATATTTACTGTATACCTACTGGGTTAGGGCTTTTCAAATGTTAAATGCTCACCAGTTACCTGTGCTTGGTGTTGATTCACTAGGTCTGGGTGAGAACCAAACACCTGCATTACTAACAAGCTCTGTGATTATTCTGATGTGGGAGGGCTGGACCACACTTTGAGATGCCTGACACCAAGAACCTGAGATGTCACTTTGAAGAAGACAAGGGCCAGCCTTCTTACATTAGGATAGGCACACATTATGATACTTAGTATATAAGAGTATACTGATGAGATCAATCTTACTGAATAGGAGCAACTGATGATGCAGGAGAAAGTGAATGACTCACAAAGAAACTTTTCGGTAAAGGGAAAGAGCGTGGAATCTAAAGCACTGGACGGAAGCATGCTTCATTTTGTATCAGAAGAGAAGGAAAGAATAATAGCAACACAGATAGGTTTGTGGCTCTGGCCATGGGGAAACCAGGAGCTCCTGAGTGATGGTTTTTATCTTCTCCCAAGTAGAGGGCAGTGTTATCAATAGATGGTAAACAGGAGTAGGGGAGAGGAAGGTTGTTGCTATTGTGCAGTCGCTCAGTTGTGTCTGACTCTTTGAGACCCCTTGGACTGCAGCATGCCAGGCTTTCCTGTCCTTCACCATCTCCTGGAGCTTGCTCAGATTCACGTCCATTGAGTCAATGATGCCATACAACCATCTTGTCCTCTGTTGTCCCCTTCTCCTCCTGCCTTCAATCTTTCCCAGCATCAGGGTTTTTTCCAATGTGTTGGCTATTCACATCAGGTGGCCAAAGTATTGGAGATTCATCTGCATCATCAGTCCTCCCAATGAATATTCGGGGAAGGAAGGTAGATATAAGAAAAAGTGAAATAGCTTTTGCAGAAAAAGAGAGCAAGATTGCTAGGGATCTATGCTAGGATTCACAGGCCATGCTGAGGCCCCACTTAGAGTGCATGGCCAAGAATTTATAGCAACACTGCTCTGCCAGCTTTGAGAATATTCTCCAACCAAGAATATCTGCTCAGCTGCTAAGCTGCAGGCACAGAAAGCATGGATGGCTGGGTTCGTCCAGCGTTGGAGAGTGCCAGATGGGCAAGGGAGAAGAAGCCAAGCATGAAAGGAATTGGAAAGTAATTGAGAGAAAGGATACAAGAAGACAGGGGCCCTGATGGATAGAGAGAACCCAGTGGGTTCTATGCACTGGAAACTTGAATGAGGTCCTTGAGCAAATGAACCGGCATGAAAGAGGCTGGCTGCGATGGAAAGCAGGAATAAGTGGTGACCACACAGTCGTAGGCCTTGTCCACAGGGATTAAACCCATCCAGGTTCCGAAGGGCCATCTAGACAGATCTTGAGAATCTTGTGAAGGATGGTGGGAGTCAAGCATTCTTTTTGAGCTTTGATGACTTAGCTGAATTGGGCCTTAAAGAGACAGTACATTGAATCTAAAGCACTGGACGGAAGCATGCTTCATTTTGTATCAGAAGAGAAGGAAAGAATAATAGCAACACAGATAGGTTTGTGGCTCTGGCCATGGGGAAACCAGGAGCTCCTGAGTGATGGTTTTTATCTTCTCCCAAGTAGAGGGCAGTGTTATCAATAGATGGTAAACAGGAGTAGGGGAGAGGAAGGTTGTTGCTATTGTGCAGTCGCTCAGTTGTGTCTGACTCTTTGAGACCCCTTGGACTGCAGCATGCCAGGCTTTCCTGTCCTTCACCATCTCCTGGAGCTTGCTCAGATTCATGTCCATTGAGTCAATGATGCCATACAACCATCTTGTCCTCTGTTGTCCCCTTCTCCTCCTGCCTTCAATCTTTCCCAGCATCAGGGTTTTTTCCAATGTGTTGGCTATTCACATCAGGTGGCCAAAGTATTGGAGATTCATCTGCATCATCAGTCCTCCCAATGAATATTCGGGGAAGGAAGGTAGATATAAGAAAAAGTGAAATAGCTTTTGCAGAAAAAGAGAGCAAGATTGCTAGGGATCTATGCTAGGATTCACAGGCCATGCTGAGGCCCCACTTAGAGTGCATGGCCAAGAATTTATAGCAACACTGCTCTGCCAGCTTTGAGAATATTCTCCAACCAAGAATATCTGCTCAGCTGCTAAGCTGCAGGCACAGAAAGCATGGATGGCTGGGTTCGTCCAGCGTTGGAGAGTGCCAGATGGGCAAGGGAGAAGAAGCCAAGCATGAAAGGAATTGGAAAGTAATTGAGAGAAAGGATACAAGAAGACAGGGGCCCTGATGGATAGAGAGAACCCAGTGGGTTCTATGCACTGGAAACTTGAATGAGGTCCTTGAGCAAATGAACCGGCATGAAAGAGGCTGGCTGCGATGGAAAGCAGGAATAAGTGGTGACCACACAGTCGTAGGCCTTGTCCACAGGGATTAAACCCATCCAGGTTCCGAAGGGCCATCTAGACAGATCTTGAGAATCTTGTGAAGGATGGTGGGAGTCAAGCATTCTTTTTGAGCTTTGATGACTTAGCTGAATTGGGCCTTAAAGAGACAGTACATCGTGGAGCTGAGGAGAGGGCCTCGGCTCAGATAGACAAGAGCTCCACTCCTGACCGACAGACGGCCTTAGGACAGGAACTTGGTTTATTCCCTCAGAACCTCCCCTCACCATCTGTGAAGTAGGAGGAACACATCTATCTTCTAGGGCCATCATGAGGCTGAACTAAGAAATACAGAAGCCAGAGTCAGAAGTGTACCTAAACACAGCACACTGTCTTTAAAGAGAACCTGCTCTATTACTGTTATCAGAGAGCTTGTTGCTGCATTTGGAAAAATGTGACCCAGCTGCTGTTAGGTGGGAGTGCATGATAGTTTAACCAAGAGATTGTGGATCCATTGGCTTATCATTTCCCAAGGAGCTCTGAAGGCTTCTCTTTCTGTATTTTCATACATATAAAGAATGGAATAAATTAATAATAAAAAATAAAATTCATTTTTGTATCTTAAAAAAAAAAAAAGAGAATGGAGTTTCATGGAAGGTGGTCTGCACCCAGTTTCATAACAGGTTATTTTGCTCACAAATAGATCAGAGAGAAGGTGAGATCTACATTTTTACAAAAAAAAAACTTGGCAGCTTGGTCCAGGGCTTTCCCAGTCCACTTATAAACTCTCTCACTTCTAAGATTTTCTTGTTTCCCCGAAATGCCTTCCTGTTGAGCAGCGGTCTGCACTCGACTTGTGCAGGGATTTCACTTCCCTCTAAGGTTTATTTTCTCAGCTAAAGCCATTGAGACAACTTTAACTTTGTATTTGTACCAGCTTCATTCACAGCGTGTTGACACAGTGGTTGATGGGCTGGTTTCTAGATTGATGACCAGTGGTAGGTAAAATGCTGTATTTCTAACAATACATAATTGAGAGATCCATCAATACGGCTGTGCACACCTGAAGGAGAGTCCCCGTTGGCCCTCAGGCCCCGACAGCTCAGGCTGTGGTGTCCTTGCCGTGGGCAGTCTCCCTGTACAAATAGGACAACCCTCATCCTAGAACCTGGTTACCAAAACATTCCATCTCTCAAGCAGAATGAGGCGCTGCTGGAATCAAATGCTAATCATGTAAGTGCAAAAGAGAAAGGGGATGATAGGGACAGGACCATAGTTGAAGGGAGTCCTTCAGGTCAGAGCTTCAGAGCTGCATGTTCAATTCCTTTAAGAGTGGTTTACCACACATGAGCTGCGGGACACCAAGGAAAAGTGACAGTTATTCCAAGGATCTCATTCCCAATGCAAGGAGACCCTGTTAGCTGGTGAAACGGTGGTAAGGGTGCATCTCAGAGCAAATGAAGGACAAGTACAGGATTTAGCCAAGGGTCTCCCCACAGATCGATGCCCTGGCTAGTCACTGGTGGATGGTCACCTCACATCTGGAATCACAGGTGGTTTTGGAAAGCCTCCTTTGTCCCACATTTTTCCTTTGCAACATGGTACTCTGTGATGACCCAGATGGGATGGGGAGGAGGGAATGTGGGAGGGAGAAGCAAGACAGAGGGGATATATGTATGCAAACAGCTGATCCACTTTGTTGTACAGTAGAAACAAATGCAGCATTGTAAAGCAATTATATTCCAACAAATTAAAAAAAATAAAAATTTCGTGTACACCCGTGGCAGATTCATGTCAATGTATGCCAAAACTAGTAGAGTACTGTAAAGTAAAATTAAATTAAATTAAAAAAAAAATAAAGGGAGCATTAGAGCATAAGGTCAAGCCATTTCAGAAGCAGTGAGCCCTTGAGTAAAGAAGAAAAGCATCTTTCAAAGATAAGAATAAAGAAAGACCCTCCTCTTCCACCATTCAGCCCCACATCTCTTGCCCCTGTGATCCAGGCCACTGGTGCAGAATTCCAGGTGGGGCTGTAAAAAGGAGGCGCACGTTTGCTCTCAGCCCTGCCTCCCTGTCTCAGATGACAGCTGCCTCAGGAACTGCCCAGTGGCTGGCTGAGGATGCCTAGAGAAGCCACCCAGAACAGTTCACCTTATTTATTCATCCCAGGCTCCCACTCCTCTGTCCCTTCCACTACATCCTGAACAGCTTTGAAACCCAGCCTCCCAATTTGTTCATTAGAGCTGGCAAAGATGAAATTAAAATGTTTCCCAAGCACACACCATTTTCATTCCATTCAGTAGATTATCCTGACATATTTACTCATGGCCACGTCTGTCTCAGTATCATCCACGGAAGAGTATAAATTAAAAATTTAAATTAAAAGCAGGGAGTCTGGGGAGCTTGATATCTTTTTGAAGAATGGAGCGAGTCAGCCACAGGCTCCCAGCATGAGTGTCGTGGGACCAAAGACTCCGGCAGTGCAGAAATTACAGCCCATGGATTTCCCTGCACACACCTTCCCACATATAATGCGAAGGATCATGGGATCCCGGAGTCAGGCAGAGCCTCANAAGTGACAGTTATTCCAAGGATCTCATTCCCAATGCAAGGAGACCCTGTTAGCTGGTGAAACGGTGGTAAGGGTGCATCTCAGAGCAAATGAAGGACAAGTACAGGATTTAGCCAAGGGTCTCCCCACAGATCGATGCCCTGGCTAGTCACTGGTGGATGGTCACCTCACATCTGGAATCACAGGTGGTTTTGGAAAGCCTCCTTTGTCCCACATTTTTCCTTTGCAACATGGTACTCTGTGATGACCCAGATGGGATGGGGAGGAGGGAATGTGGGAGGGAGAAGCAAGACAGAGGGGATATATGTATGCAAACAGCTGATCCACTTTGTTGTACAGTAGAAACAAATGCAGCATTGTAAAGCAATTATATTCCAACAAATTAAAAAAAATAAAAATTTCGTGTACACCCGTGGCAGATTCATGTCAATGTATGCCAAAACTAGTAGAGTACTGTAAAGTAAAATTAAATTAAATTAAAAAAAAAATAAAGGGAGCATTAGAGCATAAGGTCAAGCCATTTCAGAAGCAGTGAGCCCTTGAGTAAAGAAGAAAAGCATCTTTCAAAGATAAGAATAAAGAAAGACCCTCCTCTTCCACCATTCAGCCCCACATCTCTTGCCCCTGTGATCCAGGCCACTGGTGCAGAATTCCAGGTGGGGCTGTAAAAAGGAGGCGCACGTTTGCTCTCAGCCCTGCCTCCCTGTCTCAGATGACAGCTGCCTCAGGAACTGCCCAGTGGCTGGCTGAGGATGCCTAGAGAAGCCACCCAGAACAGTTCACCTTATTTATTCATCCCAGGCTCCCACTCCTCTGTCCCTTCCACTACATCCTGAACAGCTTTGAAACCCAGCCTCCCAATTTGTTCATTAGAGCTGGCAAAGATGAAATTAAAATGTTTCCCAAGCACACACCATTTTCATTCCATTCAGTAGATTATCCTGACATATTTACTCATGGCCACGTCTGTCTCAGTATCATCCACGGAAGAGTATAAATTAAAAATTTAAATTAAAAGCAGGGAGTCTGGGGAGCTTGATATCTTTTTGAAGAATGGAGCGAGTCAGCCACAGGCTCCCAGCATGAGTGTCCTGGGACCAAAGACTCCGGCAGTGCAGAAATTACAGCCCATGGATTTCCCTGCACACACCTTCCCACATATAATGCGAAGGATCATGGGATCCCGGAGTCAGGCAGAGCCTCAAAGGTCATTCTTCTTTCTGAAAAATTGGGCAAAAACAAAACCACCCCCTTCTGGCGTCACGTGAAAGTTATCAGCACTGATTTACTTATGAAACAAAAAATATGCTGAAAATTGATTAGCTTTTATCCTATCATTAGGGT
Organism: Oreotragus oreotragus; assembly: GCA_006410675.1. Classification (NCBI taxonomy): domain Eukaryota; kingdom Metazoa; phylum Chordata; class Mammalia; order Artiodactyla; family Bovidae; genus Oreotragus; species Oreotragus oreotragus. The sequence goes on along the minus strand of SJYX01022517.1, from coordinate 226,706 downwards.
TTCTAATATTCTGGTTAAGAGAGTCAATGTTAAGATATACGTGAGTTCCAGTCACAGGTCTTTCACTTACTGATCCTTTGTGAGCACCAGATTTTCTCATTTATAAAATGGAAACAATATTTTAAAAATCACTGGTGGTGATAAATACTAAATAAACAATCCTTTTAATACTAGTATCATCACAATCTGAGAGCACAGTCAATAGTTAATATATTATTTACTTATAAATCATTTTATTTATTATTTATTATATATATAATAATAATCCTACATAAGACTGGGGCTTCTCTGGTAGTTCAGTGGTAAAGAACTTGCCTGCCAACACAGGAGAGTTGGGTTCGATCCCTGGTCTGGGGAGATTCTCTGAAGAAGGAAATAGATACCCACTTCAGTATTCTTGCCTGGAAATCCATGGACGGAGGAACCTGGTGGGCTACAGTCCATGGCATCCCAAAGGCTCAGATACAACTTAGGAACTCAACAACAATAACAACATACATAATTCCATAATTATTCAAAATCAGAGAATAATGATAACCCAGACATTACAACAAGGTTGACCTTCCCTTCATGCTTATTCTTCAGTGCACACGTAGACCAGTTATAAAGTTTGGAAAATTAAGTAGGGGATCCATCTCTGGAGTCCCACTCTATAGACCACACTGCCTGCAGTTTGAACTAGAGTTTGTGTGTATTCTTGTGAGCTTGGCTTCACAGGAGACTCGGAGGCCTATAAATTGACTTGATTCTTCCTGTGCCGCCCCAAACAGACTACACATCTGAACCAAACCTTATCAGTGTTTTAAAAATAAAGCTCTCATTAAGCAGACAGATGGGCAAGGACAGCTGGACGAGGAGCGATGGGAAGTGATGCTTTTGCAGGAAGACTCCTCAGCTCTTGCCAGCACTACTCCTGCAGGATGGCAACCCGACCTGTTTAAAAATATATGTTATCTATTTTTAATAAGCCAATCATCTTTTCCAGAATAGTAACTTATTTTATATAGATTATGCAAACTATTGCCCCTTAAAAAATAAAACAGAAAGCAGGCAAAATTCTGTCCTTGGGCCATGAGAGGCCCAGAGGGGAAGATTCCCTGGGGGCAAGAAAGTCACAGGGTTAGTTTTGCAAATGTTTCCAGTTCAGGCCCAGGGGCTGCTACTGTTGATTTATGTCACCAGTGGCTGGTCTGAGTGGTCCAAGGCTTTCTCTGCTCCTGGACTCTCGACTGCCCGCTGGGGACCAAGGAACAAGAAGACTGCGTGGACACAGCCTGCATTTCTCCAGCCCTGCCCGTCTCATTGCACGTGAGTAAGGGAAGAAACATGACGGTATAGTCACTATTGCCATCGTGAGGCCAAGCATGTGTGGCTCTGATCAGAGGTGATCTTCTCATGGAACTCTTTACTGAGAAGGTTTGGGAAGATACACCATGAAAACTCAATTATTCATCAGACATAGAGAGGCTGGGTTTCCCTATCATGTATTTTACTTAAAAAATTTTTTTTTAAATTATTGGAGTATAATTGATTTACAATGTTGTATTAGCCTTAGGTGTACAGCAAAGTGAATCAGTTATACACAGATATATGTATATATATATTTCCACTCTTTTTTAAAAAAAGATTCTTTTCTCATATAGGCCATTAGGAATATTGAATCATGTATTATAAACAAATAAATGAGCAGAGTAAGAGAGGGAGAGATAAAGAGGGAACGAGAAAGTTCATGAGCCAGAGAGAGGGAAAAAGAGGTGGAAGGAGGGAGGGAGGGAAAGAAAAGAAGAAGAAAAAAGAGAAAGAGAGAATCAACCTTTAGCTTGAATGAAAAATACACAAATCATACTTTTCAGGGGATGGATGCATCTTTTTAATTATGCTCTGTGCAGGTGAATATTGAAAATAATTATGCACTTCCTGAGCACACACTGACTACCAATCCCTGTTATCCTTTGACAATTTCTTTGTAACACTTCATCACCTGGTACCTAATAGACCTGCTGCCAGGGCTGTTGGTACTTCATACTGTCCTGACATCCATCAGTCTGGCTTCCTCATCTCCTCCTCCCACGCACACCTCAAACGGCACAAGTCCTCGTCAGGCCACATGTCCAGAGAGGAAAGGCTCCCTCCACTCAGATTAACTGTGGGAGAGCAAGCCAAGTCTGGATAAGTTAAGCCCTGGGGGATTCCAGCAGAGTGGAGAATTACTTCTGTCTCAGTTCATTATAATGAATAATAAAGAGACACTTACATGTGCTTTTGGGTAAATTATTCATCTTGTGCACTGAAGAATCAGGCCAGTAATACGTAAGGGAGACAGCTGGTGTGTCTGGGTTCCTATAAATACTCAAACTCCAGCATTTCAAAGACCCATTCCCTCCCCTCAAGAAAGACTGAAATGGCTGGTGGGGGAGGAGGGGGTGGTTCTTGGAGAGACCTTGGCACTCTCACTCTTTGTTCTGTGTATGTGCAGCTCCTTGTAACTCGGAGGCTGTTTCTCGTATGTTTGTTATTTTACTGTAGCTCTAAGTCACTTACGCCACCTGAGGAGCCCAGCAGGACCTCCATGTGGCTTCTGCCACATCCTCAGTAGGTAATGGAAACAGCAAGACTTGCTTCCAAGCCAGGAAAACCCCTTCAGGACCCTCTGCCCCTGTGTTCACCACGTGGCTGGTCCTGGTCCACTAAGGGTGGACCTGAGAGCCCAGAAGGAAAAGCATGCTCAGCTTGGTCCTCATGGCCTCCGGCTGGATGTCACGCTCATAGTTCACACTCAGAATGGAACCCACTGTGACATTCTGAAACCCCACCCTCTGAAAGGAGCTTCACCACCACACGTGTGTCTGGGAAGAAGGACATGGGATCAGCAAGCCCAGGGCATTAGATTCCATGCCTTTGAGAAACAGGAGATTTTGTTCTTTCTGGGTCTGCACTTGTCAAGTTTTGAAAATGAAATGTCCTAACTGTCATCTTCCTGTTGTTCCTTCTAATCACTCACACACTGGCAATAAGGTTGACGTTATTCACCTTAACGTGTTATTCACCTTGACTGAAACCATGACGCTTTGCACAAGACACTCACCCCTCTCCCTCGGTGAATAGCACAGTCTTTCCTTACACGAGAGACAGTTAACTGTCTGCTCACATCTTTGTCTTGACCTCAGAGAATGGGGACAAGATGCAGAACGGAGGCTCACGAAGAAAACAGAACTAACAAAATGTGGGAACAGATGATAGTGATGACGAAAAAGTATAACGTCTAGTCAGAAAATAAACCTGGGGGAGGGGGTGATCCTTGGACATCTGAAAATATCTACAGAATGGATCTCAAAACCCAGGGAAGAAACCAAATGAGAGTGCTTTGCAAACAGCAGGAATCAAGAACCTGAGATCTAGACGCCCCTCCCAGACAAGAGCTGCTGCTGCTACTGCTGCTAAGTCGATTCAGTCGTGTCTGACTCTCTGTGACTCCATAGACGGCAGCCCACCAGGCTCCCCCGTCCCTGGGATTCTCCAGGCAAGAACACTGGANAGAACCTGAGATCTAGACGCCCCTCCCAGACAAGAGCTGCTGCTGCTACTGCTGCTAAGTCGATTCAGTCGTGTCTGACTCTCTGTGACTCCATAGACGGCAGCCCACCAGGCTCCCCCGTCCCTGGGATTCTCCAGGCAAGAACACTGGAGTGGGTTGCCATTTAGCTGATACACAGTTAATCCACTAAAGGTTTATCAGCTCCATGCCTGCTCTGATGGAGGGGAGGGAAAAGAGGGGGAGTCCTGTCTTACAAGGTGGGGGGTGGTCCTAAAGAATTTCACAGAAAACCATATTCAGCTGCAGTCAACGGGTATCGGGACCCATGTTTCAGACAGGAAGGAACATTTGTCACCAACTATTTAGAACTCTACAGGGAGAAGTTTTCCATCTATATTTTCTCATCGTGTGATGACTTGTCAAAACAGCAATCTTAAAATTTCCCAGAAGCTGAATTGCGGCCAAACACTGAACAGTAACTAGACAGGACAGGAGCCCGGGGGTAGGGTCTCTGCATTTCTGTAATGCTTTGCTCTCTCTTCCTTCCATCCTTCCCCCTCCTTCCCTACCCTCCCCAGCCTCTACCTCCTTCTCTCTCTCAACCTTTAGCAATTTCCCCTCAAGCATTCCTGTATCTGTGCCGCCCACATTCTCCCCTTTTCCAATTGACCAGGATTATGAAAATCTATATTGTAGGTATGCAGGCGGTATGCGGGTGAAGAGACTTCTTCAAAGTGTTTAGATAAAGCAGACAAGCTCTTACAAAGCTAGATAATAAACCAGGCCAAGAGGTTTTCCCTTCAAGGAATCTAATTAAGAACAAAGGCAAACGTACATTAATATTCTCCTCAAGGCGCGGAATTTACCTCAGAAGAAATTTTATTGTTGCAAATCCAGAAGAGAAGCCTCAGTATCAGAGCAAAGATGGAGAGAAGAGGTAGAGGGGGCTAGGGAGGTCTGTGGTCTCCACGTGGGTGGAATGGCCATCCTGGGAGCAGAAAGAGCGGAAATTCAAAAGCATCTGAAACAGGAAGCATTTGAATTTGCAGAAAGCTGAGCCAGGCCCGGCAGATGGCCTGGGAGGAAACCTGGCATCATCATTTGGGGCTGAACATTTTTGGCAGGGGGATGGCCCCAGTGAATAATAAGATTTAGTGTGTTTTGTATTGTTCAAATGGAAAATAGGCCAGTTCGAGTTGCTGATCTCTCAGCAGTCACTCCAAATCCATGCATACACTCCAGGAGACCCAAGGTGGGGTCATGTTATAAAATAAACTTAATTTCAAAGACATCTTTTGGTAGCTTTGAGAGGTGAAGATAGCTGCATTTTTCATTACTGGTTATTAAAATTTTGAGATCATAATACTTATGAGTAAAATCTTTCACTTTCTATAGATGACTTTGGAAGCTTATGAATAGAATTTGTTAAACCAACAAGAAATTCATTCTAACACGGAGTAGTTGGGTTTTTGCAAGACCTTCTTATACGGAATTGATATCAACCTTGAAAGGCCACCCACTGGTATCAGCCCTTCCACTTGGAACACAAGTCCAGTGCTTTTTCCCCATTATTCACTTTAAAGTTGTCTAATTTTAAGGTTGGGCTTTACTATTTTGCAGGTTTCAATAACCAACCTTCCATCCATCCATTCCCATGTAAAAACAACCCTCTCCAGGAGGAGCAGGAGACTCGGAAGGTGAGTCCCATTAGGACATATCTAGCAGGTACAGCTCAGTGGCTTGATTTTTGCCGTGACTAGAAATATGACAACATAATGCTGTTCTTTAGGCATGCCCATCTTTGGTGAACCCATGGATGTGCATGTGCTTTGCTCCAATGCTTTACCATATATATCTACAAGACACAAACTTAGCTGCCTATATGAAAGATTTCACCCTGACAAGTTACAAAAAGCTAAGTGGTACATAGACACATACCATAAATATATAACATATACCTCAAATTTCATCCCCACCTACATTTAGTTGTATCAGTTCAGTTCAGTTCAGTTGCTCAGTTGTGTCCAACTCTCTGAGACCCCATGAATCACAGCACGCCAGGCCTTCCTGTCCATCACCAACTCCTGGAGTGTATAGGTAAGTGCATTATGCCTAAAAAGAATGCTTCAACCCTTACTTCCATTCAGAGTCACACTTAAGGTTGTAGCCAGGGCAGTTATGCAAGAAAATTATATATAAGGCATCCAGATTGGAAAGGAAGAATTAAAACTATCACCCTAGGGATGACATGATCTTCAGTTCAGTTCAGTTCAGTGCAGTCACTCAGTCATGTTTGACTCTTTACGACCCCATGAATCACAGCATGCCAGGCCTCCCTGTCCATCACCATCTAGCGGAGTTCACTCAGACTCGCGTCCATTGAGTCCGTGATGCCATGCAGCCATCTCATCCTCTGGTGTCCCCTTCTCCTCCTGCCCCCAATCCCTCCCAGCATCAGAGTCTTTTCCAATGAGTCAACTCTTCTCATGAGGTGGCCAAAGTACTGGAGTTTCAGCTTTAGCATCATTCCTTCCAAAGAAATCTCAGGGTTAATCTCCTTCAGAAAGGACTGATTGGATCTCCGTGCAGTCCAAGGGACTCTCAAGAGTCATCTCCAACACCACAGTTCAAAAGCATCAATTCTTCGGTGCTCAGCCTTCTTCACAGTCCAACTCTCACATCCATACATGACCACAAGAAAAACCATAGCCTTGACTAGACGGACCTTGGTTGGCAAAGTAATGTCTCTGCTTTTGAATATACTATCCAGGTTGGTCATAATTTTTCTTCCAAGGAGTAAGCGTCTTCTAATTTCATGGCTGAAATCACCATCTGCAGTGATTCTGGAGCCCAAAAAGATAAAGTCTGACACTGTTTCCACTGTTTCCCCATGAAATATCCCATGAAGTGATGGGACCGGAAGCCATGATCTTCGTTTTCTGAATGTTGAGCTTTAAGCCAACTTTTTTGCTCTCCTCTTTCACTTTCATCAAGAGGTTTTTTAGTTCCTCTTCACTTAAAGAAGAGGAGTGAAAAGCCAAGGAGAAAAGGAAAGATATAAGCATCTGAATGCAGAGTTCCAAAGGATAGCAAGAAGAGATAAGAAAGCCTTCTTCAACGATCAATGCAAAGAAATAGAGGAAAAGAACAGAATGGGAAAGACTAGAGATCTCTTCAAAAAAATTAGAGATACCAAGGGAACATTTCATGCAAAGATGGGCTCGATAAAGGACAGAAATGGTATGGACCTAACAGAAGCAGAAGATATTAAGAAGACGTGGCAAGAATATATGGAAGAACTGTACAAAAAAGATCTTCACGACCCAGATAATCTTCACGACCCAGATAATCTTCACGACCCAGATAATCATGATGATGTGATCACTAATCTAGAGCCACACATCCTGGAATGTGAAGTCAAGTGGGCCTCGGAAAGCATCACTACGAACAAAGCTAGTGGAGGTGATGGAATTCCAGTTGAGCTGTTTCAAATCCTGAAAGATGATGCTGTGAAAGTGCTGCACTCAATATGCCAGCAAATTTGGAAAACTCAGCAGTGGCCACAGGACTGGAAAAG
>SJYX01022517.1:142761-214621 GCA_006410675.1 Oreotragus oreotragus | reverse complement strand
ACACAGAAATCATTTGCATTTCTATATACTGACAATGAGAAGTCAGAAATAGAAATTAAGGAATCAATCCCATTCACCATTGCAACAAAAAGAGTTAAATATCTAGGAATAAACTTAAAGGAGACAAACGAACTGTACACAGAAAATTATAAGACACTAAGGAAAGAAATCAAAGATGACATAAACAGAGAGATATTCCATGTTCCTGAATAGGAAGAATCAATTTAGCAAAAATGATTATACTACCAAAAGCAATCTACAGATTCAATGTGATCCCTATCAAATTACCAATGACATTTTTCACAGAACTAGAACAAAAAATTTCACAATTCATATGGAAACACAAAAGACCCTGAATAGCCAAAGCAGTCTTGAGAACAAAGAAGGGAGCTGGAGGAATCAACATCCTGACTTCAGATTATACTACAAAGCTACAGTCATCAAGGTAGTAGGGTACTAGCACAAAAACAGAAATCTAGACCAATGGAACAAGACAGAAAGCCCAGAAATAAACGCATGCACCTATGGGTACCTTATTTTTGACAAAGGCATCAAGAATACACAATAGGGCAAAGACAGTCTCTTCAATAAATGGTGCTGGGAAAACTGGACAGACACATGTAAAAGAATGAAATTAGAACACTTCCTAACACCATACACAAAGATAAACTCAAAATGGATTAAAGACCTAAATGTAAGACCAGAAACTATAAAACCCTTAGAAGACAACATAAGGCAGAACACTTGATGACATAAATCAAATCAAGATCCTCTATGATCCACCTCCTAGAGTAATGGAAATAAAGACAGAAGTAAACAAGTGGGACCTGAGTAAACATAAAAGCCTTTGCACAGCATAGGAAACTACAAGCAAGATGAAAAGACAACCCTTAAAATGGGAGAAATAATAGCAAATGAAACAACTGACAAAGGATTAATTTCCAAAATATACAAGCAGCTCATATAACTCAATACCAGAAAAACAAATAACCCAATCAAAAAGTGGGAAAAGACCTAAATAGACATTTCTCCAAAGAAGACATACAGATGGCTAACAAACACATGAAAGGATGCTCAATATTGCTTGTCATTAGAGAAATGCAAATCGAAACTACAATGAGATATCACCTCACACCAGTCAGAATTCAGTTCAGTTCAGTTCAGTCACTCAGTTATGTCTGACTCTTTGCGACCACATGAATTGTAGCATGCCAGGCCTCCCTGTCCCAGTCAGAATGGCCATCATCAAAAAGTCTAAAAACAATAAATGTTGGAGAGAGTGTGGAGAAAAGAGAATGCTCTTGCACTGCTGGTGGGAATGTAAATTGATACAGCCACTATGGAAGACGGTATGGAGATTCCATAAAAAAACTAGAAATAAAGCCACCATATGACCCAGCAATCCCACTCATAGGCATATACCCTGAGGAAGCCAAAATTGAACAAGACACATGTTTTCCATTGTTCATTGCAGCATTATTTACAATGGCTAAAATGAAGATCATGGCATCCGGTCCCATCACTTCATGGGAAATAGATGGGGAAACAGTGGAAACAGTGTCAGACATTATTTTGGGGGGCTCCAAAATCCCTGCAGATGGTGACTGCAGCCATGAAATTAGAAGACGCTTACTCCTTGGAAGAAAAGTTATGACCAACCTAGATAGTATATTCAAAAGCAGAGATGTTACTTTGCCGACTAAGGTCCGTCTAGTCAAGGCTATGGTTTTTCCTGTGGTCATGTATGGATGTGAGAGTTGGACTGTGAAGAAGGCTGAGTGCCAAAGAATTGATGCTTTTGAACTATGGTGTTGGAGAAGACTCTTGAGAGTCCCTTGGACTGCAAGGAGATCCAACCAGTCCATCCTAAAGGAGATCAACCCTGGGATTTCTTTGGAAGGAATGATGCTAAAGCTGAAACTCCAGTACTCTGGCCATCTCATGAGAAGAGTTGACTCATTGGAAAAGACTCTGATGCTGGGAGGGATTGGGGGCAGGAGGAGAAGGGGACGCCAGAGGATGAGATGGCTGGATGGCATCACGGACTCGATGGACGTGAGTCTGAGTGAACTCCAGGAGATGGTGATAAACAGGGAGGCCTGGCGTGCTGCGATTCATGGGGTTGCAAAGAGTCGGACACGACTGAGTGACTGAACTGAACTGAACTGAGAACATGGAAGCAACCTCGATATCCATCAACAGATGAATGGATAAAGAACATAAAAAGGAGCACATTTGAGTCAGTTTTAATGAGGTGGAAGAACCTAGCACCTATTATACAGAGTGAAGTCAGAAAGAGAAAGAGAAATATTGTATTCTAGTGCATATATGCAAAATCTAGAAAAATGGTACTTAAGAATTTATTTACAGGGCAGCAATGGAGAAACAGACATAAAGAACAGACTTATGGACATGGGGAGAGGAGAGGAGAAGGTGAGATGTATGGAGAGAGAAACATGGAAACTTACATTACTATATGTAAAAGAGATAGCTAATGGGAATTTGTTGTATGTCTTAGGAAACTCAAACAGGGGCTCTCTATCAACCTAGAGGGGTGGGATGGGGAGGGAGACGGGAGGGAGGTTCAAAAGGGAGGAGATATATGGTGGCTCAGACAGTAAAGCGTCTGTCTACAATGCAGGAGACCCAGGTTTGATCCCTGGGTTGGGAAAATCCCTTGGAGAAGGCAATGGCAACCCACTCCAGGACTACTGCCTGGGAAATCCCATGGACAGAGCAGCCTGGTAGGCTACAGTCCATGGGGTCGCAAAGAGTCGGACACAACTGAGCAACTTCATTTTCTTTCTTTTACTTTATGGCTGATTAATGTTGAGGTTTGACAAAAAACAACAAAATCCTGTAAAGGAATTATCCTTCAAAAAAATAAATTAAAAAAAAAACTTTAAAAATAGATAAATAAACACATTAAAAAAAAATTCCAGCTGGTTTCTTCCCAGAAATTTTACCGTCAATCCTTACGTTCATATGGAACTTTGAGGGGCTAAAAATAGCCAAACAATCTTGAAAAAATGAGTAAAACGTGTGAGGACTCACACCTCCCAATTTCAAAACTTGCTAGAAGGCTATGGTAATCAAGACATGTCAATACTGGCACAGGGATACATATATGAAAAAATGAAATAGAATTGAGAATTCAGAAATGAACTCTCATGTGTATGGTCAATCGATTTTTGACAAGAATGTTGAGACAACTGAATGAAGACAGTGGTGTTTCAACGAACACTGTTGGGATAACTGGACATCCTCAATGCAGTTGAACAAAGCTGGCCCCTATCTCACACCATATATAAAAATTAACTCATAATCAATCAAGTACTTGTCATTGTTAGATAATCACAATCAAATATGAGTTACTGTTATAAAATGCTTAGAAGAAAATGGTGTAAAATTTTGCGGCCTTGTACTAGGCAATGTTTCTTAGACACACTATCAAAGGCACAAACAACAAGTAAAAAAGATAAATTTGACTTCATCAAAATCAAAACTTTTGTACTTTAAAGAACACAATCAAGAAAGGCAAAAGAAAACACAAAGAAAAGAGGACAGTTGCAAATCATGTATCTGAAAAAGGGCTTTTTTCTAGAATATGTAAAGGATGCTTGCAACTCAACAAAAAGACAAACAACTCACTTTAAAATATATATATATCTAAAATAGACATTTCTCCAAAGAATATACAGGAATAGCCAATGAATACATGAAAAGAATCCAGGAGTCATTAGCCATTAAATAAGTGCAAATCAAAACCACAATGAGACACCACTGCATGCCCTCTATGGTGGCTATCATTAAAAAAGAGAAAAGAAAATAACTTGTGTTGGCAAGGATGTGGAGAAGAAGTTAAAACCCTTGTGCATCACTGTTGGAAATGCAAAATGAGGCAGTTTCTTGCTTTGGAAATCAGCACCGCGTCTCCTCAGAAGGTTAAACATGAGTTAACATATGACCCAGCAATTCCATTAGGTATGTACCCAAGACATGAATGTTCATGCAGCATTCTTCATAACAGAGAAAAAGTAGAAACAACCTCCGTGTCCCTTAGATGTAGTATAATGCATATCATTCAGTCCTAAAGAGAATGGAGGCCTGGCACCTGCTCTAACATGACTGACTCTTAACAACTGAGGGATTGTGAATGCAGCAGGGGAAGGAGAGAGGCTAGGAGAAACTGAGAAAATAGCACTTATAGACACACATACACACACACTATCATGTGTAAAATAGATAACTAGCAGGAAGCTGCTGTATAACACAAGGAGCCCAGTCTGGTGCTCTGTGACCACCTAGAGGGGTGGAATGGGCAAGGGAAGGTTCAAGAGGGAGGGGAGTATGTATATATGTGATTCATGTTGATGTACAGCAGAAAGCACCACAACATTGTAAAGCAATTATTCTCCAGTTAAAAAATAATAATAATGGAAAGTGCTAAGTGAAAGAAGCCAGTGTCTAAAACCTGCCTATTATATGACTTCATTTATACAAAATGTCCACAATAGGCAAGTCTATAGGGACAGACGATAGCTTATCGATTGTCTAGAGTTGGGCGGGAAGGTCAGGGAGACATGGGGAATGCCTGCTAATAGGTATGACACAGATTTGCGGGGGGTGAGGGGTGAAAACATTATGAAATTGTGTAGATAGTTACACAACTCTGTGAAAGTGAAATCACTCAATCATGTCCGACTCTTTGCGACCCCATGGACTGAAGCCTACCAGGCTCCTCTGTCGATGGGATTTTCCAGGCAATAGTCTGGAGTGGATTACCATTTCCTTCTCCAGGGGATCTTGCCAACCCAGGGATCGAAAAGCACTAAAGTGTACACTTTAAATGGGTGAACTGTATGTTGTGTTGACTGATCTCAATAAAGCTGTAATTTAAAAAGGGAGGCACGCTTAAATTACAAAAGAAGGATTATTCAATGAGTTATCCTCATTGCTTTCTTAATTTGATCTTTAGGTAATCAAAATCCATTCTATGGCTGTAAACATTTAAGTCTTACCCTAGGGAACTGTCTGGGGACAGGGGAATGGGGATGGGAGTGGCACATCCTCAAAGAAGGATTATTTTAGTAGACACGACAGTAGAGAAAAGTTCACCTGAAATTCCAATTCTTCTGATTTTTCTTTTCTTTTGTGGATTCAAACTGCCTTGTAAACCCATGTGTATTTTGGAATGTGCTGGGTCTGTGTGCTGCAACCTCACAGGCATCTGGGGTAAATTTCAAGCTCTGCGAACCACTCTGCTTTATCCCAGAAACTGAATGGCCATGATTAAGGAATTATGTGATGGATACACCTCTTAAACCTCCCCCACTAGGGTTGGGCTGCAAATATTCCAATGACCCCAATCCAAGCTAACACCCCCTTAGTATGGGGCTCTCTCATTAACCCACATCCTTCCAGGGAACCTGTATATTTCAGTTGTGATCTCCCCTGGGCAATTATCAGCATTGCCTGGTGCCAAAGAATGACACTCACAGGCAGGATTTCCTCCCCAAGAGGCAGAGAAATCAGTCCCTTTGCAAGGTGCTAAAGAGATACCCGGCCATGCAAGCAGCTGCTCCCTTTACCCACGTAAAAACTGGCCCATTCACCTCCCTCAGGGCCAAAGGATACCATTTTCAGGTTCAGAAGGCTTGGAGAGCCCAGGGCTGTGACTCACAAATACAATCAGGTGAGAAGATACAGGAAAGGCAGAGCCAGGGGCAGCTACGGCCGTGCCACCTCCGCTCTAATTGTAACGATTCTTCATTCTTAAATGCTAATTCTGAAGTTTTCCAAGGAATTATTTTACTTAGTGTCAACAATACAGATAGCATAGCTGATAGGCTTTTTATATTCCAGTGGAGAGGCTGGCCTGCGTCGGCTCTGGAGGCCTGTTAGCCAGGCTCCTGCCTGAATCACTCTGACAGGTGTGCCCAGCTTCATTAATGATATTGACAAGCTTCCCGAACGTGGATGTGGACAATGATTCAGCAGTGCAGGTGGCCTACTTTCTCTCACATGCACTCTGCTTCCTCCTTCTCTGGGCCTGGAAGTAGAGGCCGCCAGGAGGCCTCTGCTTCCAGGCCAACATGGACCAGTCTGGCATTAGTGACTGTAGCTGTTCCTTGAATTGCTAAATAATCTCCCAAACTAATGGGGATTCCATCACCTGGAAGGAAAGATAATCAGTGGGTACTTTCCAAGCCCAAACGACAGGGCAACCTGATTGGAAGCTGAAGGATGGTCCATCAAGTTTTGTTTTTTAATATGTATGTGTGTGTGTGTGTGTGTGTGTATTCAGCCGTTAAGACTGTTCAACTCTTTGTCAGCCCATGGATTGTAGCATACCAGGCTCCCCTGTCCTTCACTATTTCCCAGAGTTTGCTCAAATTCATGTCCATTGAGTTGGCCATTCAACCATGCCATCCTCTGCCACGCATTCTCCTTTTGCCTACTATCTTTCCCAGCATCAGGGTCTTTTCCATTCAGTTCACCCTTTGCATCAGGTGGTCAAAGTACTGGAGCTTTAGCTTCAGCATCAGTCTTTCCAACGAATATTTAGGGTTGATTTTCTTTAGAATCGACTGCTTTGATCTCCTTGCAGTCCAAAGGACTCTCAAGAGTCTTCCCCAGCACCACAATTCAAGAAGACTCTTGAGAGGTTTTTTTTTTTTTTTTTTTTTTAATATAGGAACATTTAATGTCATAGCCAGAAGTTTAAAACATTAAATGCAAGCAGGGTATAAAGCACATATGCATTTCCTTTGTGAGGGTTAGCAGTCATCACTATGTGGTAGGATTATGAGTAATTTTAATTACTTATATCTGCCTCAGCCTCAGTTCAGTCGGAGAAGGCAATGGCACCCCACTCCAGTACTCTTGCCTGGAAAATCCCATGGACGGAGGAGCCTGGTGGGCTGCAGTCGCGAACAGTCGGATACGACTGAGCGACTTCACTTTCACTTTTCACTTTCATGCATTGGAGAAGGAAATGGCAGCCCATTCCAGTGTTCTTGCCTGGAGAATCCCAGGGACGGGGGAGCCTGGTGAGCTGCCGTCTCTGGGGTCACAGAGAGTCGGACACGACTGAAGTGACTTAGCAGCAGCCTCAGTTCAGTTCAGTCCAGTCACTCTGTTATGCCCGACTCTTTGTGACCCCATGAGCTGCAGCACACCTGGCCTCCCTGTCCAACACCAACTGCCAGAACCCACCCAAACTCAAGTCCATTAAGTCAGTGATGCCATCCAGCCATCTCCTCCTCTGTCAGCCCCTTCTCCTGTGTTCAGTCTTCCTGAGCATCAGGATCTTTTGAAATGAGTCAGCTTTTGCATCAGGTGGCCAAAGGATTTGAGTTTCAACTTCAGGATCAGTCCTTCCAATGAACACTCAGGACTGATGTGATGTTTTTAAACCACACATATTTGCATTGCTTATAACTATTACAAAATGTTAAGATATAACAAAGGTAAATCTTTTAAAAAAATAGGCAAGGAATCAGAGCGTTTTATTTTACTTTAATTCAATTTAAAAATTTTATTGGAATGTAGTTGCTTTACAATATTGTATTAGCTTCTACTATACAGCAAAGTGAACCAGCTCAAAAAAACAAATAAACAAAAACACACAATCAAAAAATGGGTGGAAGACGTAAGCAGACATTTCTTCAAGGAAGAGATACAGGTGGTCCATCAAGCTTGGATGTTGAAGGAGCCATGCCCACAGTCTCATTCTCTGGTTATGCTCCCCACCTGAGCTGACAGAATCACTAATGAGTCAGCAGAGGAGCTCACGCCATGTAGAGCTAGTGACCATGGGGAGACCTTGCCTCTTGTGAATAGTTACCACGTATCATTTGTTTTTTTAACTCCTCTGTTTTTCCATAGTTGTAAGCTATAAAAATGGCCATCCTCTTTAAAACACTGGTTGACTGAAAGCAGTGAGCTCTCGATGTAATTATGTGCAGCACCGGCACATGGAGGGGTTCCCATGCCAGGGCTGGCCTGAGCGGTCCTGCTTACACAGCCACAGGCAGGGCTGAGCAGGCAAACTGCCTTCCTCGAGAGACCGGAAGAGAGGAGAGCTCTGGGGTCCAAGACCTGCGGAGAGGACTTAAGTCAGCCCCAAGTAAAAGTCCATCTCTCACCAGCAAGTCCTTCTTCCCTTATGGACACAACAAATGAGTGTGAGAGGCCAGTTTCTGTTCTGTGGTCTTTACTACGAGGGAACTTCTTCCCCACTGGGCCCTGACGGTGAGCTTCCCTCTTTTTTCCTCATTGACCTGGGTCATCCTCAGAGTTTCCCCATAATGCAGACTGGGGAGCAGAGGTAAAGGATGCCTTCAAGGTCACTCAGGAGAGCTAAGCCTTAAACATTTCCTCTGGTTCTAGATAAGATGTTCTTATCAGTTTAACACACAACTTCAATCTAAGTAGCCAAAGGAGTTTTTATTGATATTATGCTGTGCTTCAATTGTACAATATGTAAGAATAATACAAGATCGCTAGATTTGCTAATTTTTTTAATTTTTTTAGTAATAGAAGGGGCTTCCCAGGTGGCTCAGCTGGTAAATAACCCACCTGCCAATGCAGGAGACACAAGAGACATGAGTTCAGTCCCTTGGTTGGGAAGATCCCTAGGAGGAGAAAATGGCAAACCACTCCGGTACTCTTGCTGTGGAAATCCCATGGACAGAGGAGCCTGTCGGCTACAGTCCATGGACTCTCAAAGAGTTGGACACAACTGAGCGACTGAGAGAATACAACACATGCACGATTTCTTAGAAAGAGAAGTCTGAGTATTCTTTAAAGCTGAAGAGAGCCTCATTTCCTAAAACACTCTACTGAGAAAAGCAGGTCATTCAGAGTCACAGAACCTGGTATCAAGTTCTGGGCCTGCTCCTCACCAGGTGTACTACCCAGGGGGTGACTTAATTTCTCTGAACTTAACTTCATCATTAAAATCCCAGTGACTTCACCTTGAACTGTTGGGAGGATAAAATGAGGAGTTGGTAAAGAGGTTTGGGAACCATAACTCATGAATCGAGTTTGCTTATTACTGTGCCCCAACGTCCTTGACACGGTTGCTCCGTCTTTAGGAAACAGAACACAACATCCGTCTCCCAGGGTGAGATTCTACACTTCTTCGCCAGTTCATGGTTCTGGATGCCTGCTGTCCCTGTGAAATACAAAGCAAATCTCTGATGGGCCCTGGGGGTCACCCTTTGGAAAAGATGTGATAGTGTTCCATTGACTCAAGGACCACTCTCAGCCTAAACCTTCTATGCCTCTAAGTCCTATGTACTGTTCCTTTTCAATTTGCCTCCCTGAGTTGTTCCTTTCTGAACCTGTGTCTAATTTCATCCTAGCATTAGCCCTTTTTAATATTCTCTTTTTATAGGGATGGGCTAGAGTGGGGTGGCAGGGAGGTCCAGGAGGGAGGGCATGTGTGTGTACATAGAGCTCTTTCACTTCATTGTTCAGCAGAAACTAACATGACACTGTAAAGCAATTATACTCTATAAAAATTCTAGTTTTATATTTCTATCAACTTTAAATAGCAATTGATTCCATGCAGTTTATCTCTATTTTTAAGACCTCTATCTCTATTTTAAAACTGCTTTTGTAAACAAATATGTGTTCAGTAGCTATAGAATGCAGAGCCATGACCTGTGAACTGAGAGACTGGAAATAAAAAACTCAGAGACCCTGTCTTCAGTGAATTTATAAACTAGATGAGATCAGCTGCTTAATATAGATAATAATAAAAATCAAGGAGCATGAATGTAAGTTGCTTCAGTTATACCCAACTCTTTGCAATGCCATGGACTGTAGCTCACCAGGCTGCTCTGTCCATGTGCTTCTCCAGGCAAGAATACTGGCGTGGGTTGCCATGCCCTTCTCCAGGGGATCTTCTCAACCCAGGGATCAAACACAGGTCTCTTATCTCTCCTGTGTTGGCAGGCAGGTTCTTTACCACCAATGCCACCTGGGAAGCCTCCAAATCAAGGTAATGACTGTCATTATCTAAGTGTTTAGTATGTATGTTCCAGTGTCCAGATCCTTTACTTCTCTCAATATCTATGAGATGAGTGGCATGATTCCCACGTGACAGGATAGTAAACTGAATCTCAGAAATGTCACATGAGTTGCCCAAGTCATATAATTAATAAGATGTGGAGCCAGTTTGACTAAAAGCTCATGCTTTGATTTCTAATTCATATTACATCTCATGGTTTTAATATAAAGCAAAATATATTGATACACGCACAAGTATAAAGCTATTTCCACAGGGGACAAAGATATTCAATTTAATTAAATTTCCTCATTGGCTTCTACAGGCTTTAATTCATGTTTTTCTACCTCAACAGAAAAACAAACTCCTAGTCCTTCTATAAAAATAAAGGTTAAAGTTATAAAACCAATGGATTCATTAATTCTACAGATATTTTGTGAGCACCTACTATGCACTACATAGGCCTGGTGTGCCGTAGTTCATGGGGTTGCAAAGAGTCAGACACAGCTGGGCAACTAAACAATAATAATAGTGGCTCAGTGGCAAAGAATCCACCTGCCATGCTAGAGATGCAGGAAACGTGGGTTCGATCCCTGGGTTGGGAAGATCCCCTAGAGGAGGCATAGCAACCCACTCCAGTATTCTTGCCTGGAGAATCCCCATGGACAGAGGAGCCTGGTGGGCTACAGTCCGTGGGGTCGCAAAGAGTCGGACACAACTGAAGCAACTATGCGCTGAAGCAGCATGTAGTATGCACAGAGATTCACCAGGGAAAAGTGGGCAGAAATCCTTGCTCTTGTGGCGCTTTGCTATTGATATGTATTTTCTCAGAAACCAAGACAAATAAATAATTTTGTGGTCATTCATGTAGGATGACAAATGCCTCCCTCAGGTTGATTTTCTTCACTCGAATTTCTCATTCATCTTAAACAGAGAAAAACTAGGTTGGGCCTCAAGATTGGTACAAATATTAGGTATTTAATAGTCACAGCCTCATCTGTACTCAGTAATAGCTCTTTTACTAATCCATCTTATCCTAGCAAAAGTTAATGAAATTATCTTCATAATATATGCAGTTGACTTCTAATTTTATATAAGGATCAATGGCCAAATCTGATTGAATTACCTAATGTCAATGAACTTTTAAATGAGTGTTGTGGGGTGAGACTTGTTTCCAAAACCCTCCCCAGGAGGCTTAACCTGGTCCTACTACCGCTGGACAGGAGTCCACGGGAACAGATGCGAACCAGGCTTTCCTTTTCAGCTTCTGTAGTCATTGAAATGGCTCTTAAGCACTTCTGAATGGTGTTAATAGAATGCATTTGACATCTTTCCCTTGGTTGTTTGACAGACATTTAAAATAAGTCAACTTTGAGAGTTTTGCTGTGGTTTTCTGAGCTCTTTGAACATAAATCAGAAAACTTCTTTATCAAATTTCAAGTATAGGCCCTAGTTCTTTCTAACCTACGTTTTCCCTGCTTCCATAATTTTTCATGACGTGCCGGTCATGACATCCTGGTTTGGACTCACTGCTCCCTGTGGTGTAAGTTTCTCTTAAACAAGCTTCAAGAAACACAAAGAAGAAGGCAAACGCTTTAAAATGAAATGTAGCAACCATCCTCTTCAAGAAGAAAACATTAATTATATTTTTGAAGGCATTATAATTGGATTCTACTTCTCTCAGTTCTGATAGTCATTCCAGCTATGGTGTTAAAATACTCCCAACATCTTTTATTCAGTCAGTTTCAGAAAAGGAAGGAAGATTTATGTGTAATTATCAGAAATAAACATAGTTCCTAGAAAATAAACACAAAGGGACAGAACCTGGCTTGGATCCCACCTCGTTAAAAATGCAAATTAGGAGCAGACCATCGAAATGGGAGGTTTCGCTAATCCTTTCTCAACAATGTAAATCAGAAAATTAGCCGTGGGTGCGACGGCATCTGCAGTGTGTATATTTGGGTTTTATACAGGAGATCCCAAAAGGAACTTAGCAACTTCCTCTGGGCCCCCTCATTGTTCTAGCTGGCGTCTATTTTGAGTCTTGGGCACAAGGCATGTTCGCCGAATGCCCACTCCCGCCTGCCGTCGCTTAATCACCTCCTAACCTATAGCGCCGTCCATTCCTTTACTCTGGCCCATCTGTGATCTCTCTCCCAGCCTTCTGGTTTGTTTCCAGTTGCTCAGCATCGGGCTGTCCTTCAGGTGTTGGCCCCAGGCTCCCTGAAGCAGATGTGTGCAGATCATCAATTCTAACTCAGACTGTGCAGCTTGCCTTTGGGGAGTGTGGCAGCTCCAAATACGACAGCACTGAAAATGACAGAACTCTCAGTGCCTTGTAGTGGAATATTGGGGTTTTAGCTGCAGTCTCCCTGGCTTTCTCAGTCAGTCTAGGTCTGATCTGTCCTCACCCCAAGAACTGCTGAGGAAAGTGGAGAAAAACACAGGAGAGGCTATAGAAACTGTGCTTTGTTTTTCTTTGTTCAGTTGCTAGATTGTGTCTGACTGTTTGTGACCCCATGGACTGCATCACACCAGGCTTCCCTGTCCTTCACTATCTCCTGGAGTTTGCTAAGATTCATGTGCATTGAGTCAGTGATGCTGTCTAATCATCTCATCTTCTGCCACCCCCTTCTCCTTTTACCTTCGGTCCTTCCCAGCATCAGGGTGCTTTCTAATGAGTCAGCTCTTCACATCAAGGGGCCAAATATTGGAGCTTCAGCTTCAGCATCAGCCCTTCCAGTGAATATTCAGGGTTGATTTCCTCTAGGATTGATTGGTTTGGTTTTCTTGCTGTCCAAGGGGCTTTCAAAAGTCATCTCCAGGACCACAATTCAAAAGCATCAATCATTCAGCACTCAGCTTTCTTTATGGTCCAACTCTCACATCTGTACATGACTACTGGAAAAACCATAGCTTTGACTATATGGACCTTTGTTGGCAAAATGATGTCTCTACTTTTTAATATGCTGTCTAGGTTTGTCATAGCTTTTCTCCCAAGGAAAATGTGTCTTTTAATTCCATGGCTGCAGTCACCATCCACATTAACTTTGCAATGATGGGATCTCATGGGCTTCCTTGAACAAACAGTCCTCCACTACTTCGACCCCTACTCTGGCTGTGAAGTTGTTCCCAACACCAAACTCTTTATCCGGAGTTTTAGTCTATGGCCAGGACAGGAATTATCTAGAAGAAAGCGTGTATATCTTTTACTATTGCAATTCCTTTGCTATGCAAAACACTCCAAGAGTAGCAGTTCCCATTCCTAGCTCCCAGTGTCCCAAGAAGGTTCCTTCAGATGTCCGTTTATGCTATATATTCTATTCTTTCCTTTTATGTTTGGAATACTGTAACCTGGACATACCACCTACAAATTATTCAGAAATAGTCCTTACTACTCAAACCTCATCTTAGAGGGAAATGCTTCTTTTAAAAAAATTATTTGCTTTTAATTGGAGAATAATTGCTTTACAACATTATAATGGTTTCTTCAGTACAACAACACGATCATCTGTACATGACTACTGGAAAAACCATAGCTTTGACTATATGGACCTTTGTTGGCAAAATGATGTCTCTACTTTTTAATATGCTGTCTAGGTTTGTCATAGCTTTTCTCCCAAGGAAAATGTGTCTTTTAATTCCATGGCTGCAGTCACCATCCACATTAACTTTGCAATGATGGGATCTCATGGGCTTCCTTGAACAAACAGTCCTCCACTACTTCGACCCCTACTCTGGCTGTGAAGTTGTTCCCAACACCAAACTCTTTATCCGGAGTTTTAGTCTATGGCCAGGACAGGAATTATCTAGAAGAAAGCGTGTATATCTTTTACTATTGCAATTCCTTTGCTATGCAAAACACTCCAAGAGTAGCAGTTCCCATTCCTAGCTCCCAGTGTCCCAAGAAGGTTCCTTCAGATGTCCGTTTATGCTATATATTCTATTCTTTCCTTTTATGTTTGGAATACTGTAACCTGGACATACCACCTACAAATTATTCAGAAATAGTCCTTACTACTCAAACCTCATCTTAGAGGGAAATGCTTCTTTTAAAAAAATTATTTGCTTTTAATTGGAGAATAATTGCTTTACAACATTATAATGGTTTCTTCAGTACAACAACACGAATCAACTATAAATATACATGTGTCCCCTCCCTCTTAGACCTCCCTCCACCCACCTTCGGAATCCCACCTCCCTGGACTGTCACAGAGCACAGGTTGAGCTCCCTGGAAACATTTCTTCTTGAAGGAGATCAAAATCAACAAGTTGTAGAAATTAGACCTGCAGGCAAGCTTGCTGAATACTCAGATATCTATTACTTCCTTCCTGGACACCGGGTGTATTTTTTTTTTTTTTTTTTGATGCTACTCAGTTGCCCTTAAGATATTTCTGTCTAGCTGACTGATGCCTAGATTTCAGAGTCACACAAATATTGTGGATTCACTGATCAGAGACTGGAACTAATTCTATTTTAACTAGTGAAAGTTGCTGAGTTGTGTCTGACTCTTTGAGACCCCATGGAGTGTAGCCCACCAGGCTCCTCTGTCCATGGAATTCCCCAGGCAAAAATATTAGAATGAGTAGCCATTCCTTTCTCCAAGGGGTCTTCCTGACCCAGGGATGAAACCTGGGTCCCCTGCATTGTAAGCAGATTCTTTACCATCTGAGCCACCAGGGAAGCCCTATTTTAACTAGGATCTATTATTGTAAACATGGTAGGCACTTGATCTGAAGAACAGAAAGCATGACAATTTCCTTGGGAAATTATTTCCTTGTCTTGTAGGTATCACTGTTAGGAATTTCCTCTGCTCACTATGAGACCAACTTTCTCTTGATTTAGCTTTATTCCATTAAAGTCAGTTTTGACATACTAAATATCACATTGATTTGAAGGCGCTGCAAAAGACTTAGTTTTTTATATCTCAGTCTCTGTGGGTCTTATAAATTGCTCTGTTTTAAGCTACATATATAGATACGCTTTTTTTCATCAAGAAGTACCACCACATTGATGTGCAATGTTAAATTTCTGACACAAATCTATGCTTTTCTGCAAAACGTAAATCATATCCTTTCCTCAGCATAAAAAAAACCCAACTTAATTATTTACATTTCTTTCTTTTCTATTCTTTTCTTTTCAATCTCTCAACTACTCAGGGAATTAAAAGTTGAACTCATATTTAAATCAGCTTCCCCCATCTTCATCTCACCATTTTATGTCCTATCACAGTGTTTTCCATCTGAAAGCAACTCTCCTGTTTCTCACAAAATCAACTTCCAAATTTAAGCACTAAGTACCAAGTATTTAGAAAGTGATTTGGTTCTAGCAATATCTACATCTAATTTACATCAGTCACTCTCCTTCGCATGCCACTGCTTCCACGCTCTCTGAAAAGTGGAGGGCTGGACTTTTTTTCAGTTAAATGTTTGATAGAAAACAGATATTATACTAATTTGCTTTGCAAATTGAGTTCTCTGTGATTTAATGTGTAATGCACTGTAAGAGACTTTGACAATCTAAGAGATAATGTGCTGTGCCATTCCAACAAAATCACTTAACCATTCTGGTGTTCACTTTCCCCATCTGGGAAATGAATGATTGTACCATCTATTTCTTCAGCAGAAGAGAATTTCATGAAGGTTCCTAAGAAAAAATTTGAAAAGGATGCCCTTTTGTATAAAAAACATATGTAATAATTATCACTATTGATTTTCTGTTAAATAATCATATAATATTTTCATTATTCTTATTAAAATTTAAACTAAAAAAAAAAACTCCATTAAAGATTAAACATAAACCTTTGTACAAAGAAAATAAGCTGAATGGACGAGCATGTTTCTCATTACTCATCTCCTATGACCAGTAGTAAGTGATGAACTGAGATAGGACCACTGAGCTGTTGGGTGTAATCTGGTCCTGACTTTGCCACAAATGAGCTGTGTGTCCTTGAGAGAACAAAGAGCCTCTCTGGACCTCAGATATCCAGTCTGAACTACCAGGGGGTTAGCTGCCATGATCACCAAGGTCTTTTGAATTAGAGGCTTTAATTTAGAATTTGTCTTTTTAACCTCTTTCAAGAGATGATACTATATTTCATACGGCTTAAATATAATGATAGTATCACTCTTTTGATGGACTTGGTACTGAATAGCCTTACATCAAGTACAACCAGGCTTCATTTTAGGCAAAAGAACAGATTGTCTAATAGATTTGTAAGTCAAAAGGAGTTCCTTTCTTGTGTTTGAAAAAAAAGAGTATTAGTACAATGAGTTGGCTGTTCTCTGAGCTCCTGAGTCGTGCCGGGGATTACACACAACATGTAATAAACGGTGAAACTACTTTTTAATACATTTCTAGGCCTATTTTCAGACAATACAAAGAAAGTACTAGATAAAAGCATTTAAATGGTGAAGGGTAATTTGATTGTTACTTTGGGATTTTCACTGGATTATGTGAGGCAGTTGCCTCACCTGAGATCCAACCCCTCCTTGTTTTTCTCATTGATTTAGGATGACGAGTTTTCCAAGAGCGAAGATTCTCTGGATGACCGACAGCCCAAATCTGGCCGTTAACAGCAACGGTTTGGTTCTGCCGTAGGGCAAACACATTTTCACACTGATAAAAGTGTGCTTCTAGAAGTCAGACCAATCGCCTTCCTAGTTATGGGTATTAAAAGAGAAAAACAAATTTGTGTAACTCTCCTCATTCAAAAGGAAACTCAGAGTCAGGGACAGCTCAGAAGAAAATTTTCTTAGCTCTATTTTTTGACCAAGATGGTTCAGTTTTGCAAAATTGCATTTAACCACCAGATTCTGGAGGGCAGCAAGGAGGTATCATGAGATAGGAGGAGCAGAATCACAAAAAATTTGAGACACAGAGTCCATGAGTCAGAAGACCTACGTTCACACTCAGCTGATCCATTCTCCTACTTATGAGATCGTATGCAAGCTGCTGAAACCTTAAAGGGATTTTTATCTCATGAGACAAGCTAAGTAAACTGTATCAACAGAACGAGGCCGTTTTGCTTAGGTAACTTTATAAATAAGGGAGAATTAGAGATTGAGGGCAAGAAGAGAAGGGGCGGCAGAGATGAGGTGGCTAGATAACATCACTGACTCAATGGACATGAGTTGGAACATACTCCAGGAGATAGCGGAGGACAGAGAAGACTGGTGTACTGCAGTCCGTGGGGTCGCAAAGGCCTGGACGTGACTGAGCGACTGAACAACAAAATTTGCAGATTGCATTCAAGAAACACTTGAGGGAAAATGAGTTATATGGGAGTGTTCAGCTCTACCAAACAATGGCAGAAAGGATGAGTCCTGTGACATGTGGCTGGTTTACAAACAGAAGCAGCCTTCTAAGCATGTTTCATGGGCTTCCCCAACAACAGCACTGGATCACACTGGCCAGGGCTCAGAATATCGGACAAAACGTGGGGTTAGAGTCCACTTAAGCCACTGGTTCTCAAACTTCAGGGCACATCAGAATCATCTGGAAGACCTGGTGGCACCAGACTGCCAGGCCCTCTTCCAGAGTTTCTGGACCAGGAGGACTGGAGCACGAGGACTATTTCTAGCAAGTTCCCAAGTAATGCTGGGGCTGCTATGATGGGTACACCTTGAGGACCACTGGTCTGCATGGTGCCCTGGGCTCTCCCACGTCTATTAGTGTAATAGCATCACTACTATTACATAGTAATAGCATCATCACTGTTATTACTATGATGATGCATCAGCATCATTCCCTGTGTGGAGTAATTGGCTTTCTGTCTCTGAGCACGAGTGCTCGAGGTGGAGGGGGAGAAATGGAGTGAATGTCACACCAGGCCATTCTTCCCTCCTCCTGCTGGTTATGCACATATCTGCTAAACCGTCCATCAGACATCATGTGTGTATGGCCTGTTTGTGTGTGTGAGTATGCACCTGCGTGCATACCAGGCACAGTGCTGGATTCTGGGCTGAAAAGTGACAATGGCTCAGTTGTGTCTGGCTCTGCACCCTCATGGACCACAGCCCGCCAGGTTCCTCTATCCATGAGATTTTCCAAGCAAGAATACTGCAGTGGGCTGCCATTCCCTTCTCCAGGGGATCTTCCCAACCCAGGAATTGAACCTGGGTCTTCTGCATTGCAGGCAGATTCTTTACCATCTGAGTCACCAGGGAAGCCCCTGGGCTACAGTATGGGAAGAGAGAGACGCAGGGGTGATGTGGCAGGGGATGGTGAAGGGCCCAGCTCCATCTCAAGCCCTGTCTGGCAGGAGTCTGGTCTCTGTTGTAAGCTGCCGGGGATCCTGAGCCCTCCACAAGGAGAAGTATGTCTACACAAAGACCACGTGGGGAGTTGGCATCACAGAGATGCTCAGGCGGGTCCATCCTTTGTGCAGAACACTGAGGAGGCTGCACACCCCATTCTGCACCCATCAGACCTTTCAGCCTCGCAGAACCTCCATCTAAATATAAAGATCTGTGTGTATGCTCAGTCACTTCAGTTGTGTGTGTCCACAAAGACTGTAGCCCGCCAGGCTCCTCTGTCCATGGGATTTTCCAGGCAAGAAAACTGGAGTGGGTTGCCATGCCCTCCTCCAGGGGATCTTCCTGATGCAGGGATCGAAACCATGCCTCTTATGTCTCCTGCATTGGCAGGTGGGTTCTTTACCACTAGCACTGCCTGGAAAGCCCCAAAATAAAGACCCTGAGGCACAAATAATTCTTTTCTGTTGAGGTTAGTTTATATACTACAGAATATGCAACTAATGAAGAACCTGTGAATATGCTAAATATGAAGGGAGGGAGGGAAGGAGAAAGGAAAGAAGGAAAGAAATGAAGGAGGGAAGGATCAGCACACATTCCATGGCAGGGAGCTGTCTTGCTAACCAATAACACCTCCTGATTATTCCTTATGTAGCTCTCCTCCGGTCAAAATTGCTCACAAGCCCACTGGGAACCATCAGAGCCAATTTAAGACTAAGTGACTCCTTGTGGAAAATTGTCCACTGGTTTTCACAGGATTACCCAGGTCCTCTGTGCAATCGCGCCCAACTCTGAGTTATTTCTCCCAGCCACCGACTCCATTCTCTTCCCAGCAGGATGGCCTGAGAGGTGACACAGAGCTGACATAACATGTATTTTGAAAACATCAGATGACAGTCATTTAGCATTGCCTCCACATCCGTCCGGTGCTAGCCAGACCATCCTGTGCCTGGGGCATGCCCTTGGGGAGCTTCAAGCATCTGTAGCAGTAACTCAGATCTGTGTCATCCTGTTAGCAAACTGGACCTTGTTAAGTGGAGAAGAAGACTCATATTCATCCAGTGTCATTACCAAGTCTGACGTGCATCTGATTGTTTTCATGATTTAAACGTTCATCTACTCAGCATGGGGCTTCCCTGGTAGCTCAACTGGTAAAGAATCCACCTGCAATGAAGGAGACCCTGGTTCAATTCCTAGGCTGGGAAGATCCGCTGGAGGAGGGCAGTGCAACCCACTCCAGTATTCTCGCCTGGAGAATTCCCATGGAGAGAGGAACCTGGCAGTCTACAGTCCATAGAGTCGCAAAGAGTCAGACATGACTGAGTGACTAAGCACAGCATAGCTACTCATCATGACAAGGAAAGAGAATCTGAAACGGACTTTCCTCTTTCTCCAGAGATCCATTTCTGGGCTTGTGGCTGGCCTGGGGTGTTATTGCACAGAGTGAGCGAGGAATCTCAGTTCCAGTTGACAGTATTGATGGATTGGAAGGGTGTTGATTAAGGGACATGATACAGCAAACTACCCTCCCAGTTGCAACCTAGTGTTTGCAGAATCATAAGCTTGCAGAACACGTGCTTCAATCAGCTGGCTGTGTAAGAATTCAATCAGCGTTAATCTAACACAATGCAGCACCTGCTCCCCAACTGATTTCTAGTGTTCTTCAATCAAAAGCAGCAGAAGAAAAGCATCATTTATTGCAAGGCATGTTAGCAGACCTGAAAATTCAAGAACCTGAAGTTCAGTAGGAAAATCAGCTTCGCACTTTGCTTCTATCCCCCCAGTCAGGATGCTACCAAAGGAGGAAACTGTTGTTGACCAGGAAAGTGGGTGAAGGCTGGATATGTCCAGAAGCACATTCACTCCACTGAATATGAGTGCAGCAGTTAGGTGCTGGTGATCGGTATTCACTGCCTCTCATCTCCTGCATCTGCAGGATTAGTCATCTTGGGGGCTTGGCTGGTTTCCCTCTAAGCAACAGCATGGAGCTCAGAGGACAGAGGAGACTCATCGGATGTATTAAAAAGGGCCTGAACGCATCATCCCAACATTCACACTGAGACCCAGGGCCAGCCGGACACCTCACTGGAAAATTAGTAAACTGCTTTCCCAAAGGAAATATTTTTGCTGCTACAGAAAAGAAATCACAAAAACATTATCCCTCCTAAATTTTAAGCTTCTTGAAGGCTGTAAGTCTTATTCACAACTTCATCCCAGGTGGTTAGGATGGCTTCTGGTCCATGATAGATGCTCCAGGAATGTTTGCCGAATGAATAATTAAGCAAAGCAGACACCAGCAACATTTACAGGCAAACATGTCTTCTATTACTCAATGAATTAAAAAATTTTTTTGAAGTGGACCATTTGTAAAGTCTTTACTTCACTTGTTACAATATCACTTCTCTTTCTTTCTTTCTTTTTTTTTTTTTGGCCACAAAGCATGTGGAATCTCAGCTCCTCCACCAGGGATGGAAACCACACCACCTGCATTGGGGGCTGTCTTAATCACTGGACTACCAGGAAGTGCCTAAGTTTTGTTTCTTTTCTTTTTCTTTTTTTTTTTTTAAGTAAGCAAAGATGTTCATTGACTATTGCCTTAAAATTGACCATGAATCAACTTTTTTCCATTGACTTTAAAGGTCCCCCCCCACCAGATAGAAATAATAAAAATCTCCTAAAGCAGGTACTTATTAACAATGGAAACTCTGCTTTATAATTCAAGCCTTTGACTTGATAGTACAATTCACAGTATTTGACTTGAGGCAGAAAATCTGTGACTCTTCCAAGTGGAGAAGGGCTTGGTTTCACCAGAGAGTAGGTCCTTAGTTCCCAGATCTTTGCCCAGAAGGATTATTTTATAGCAGGCTGAATTCTTGACTAATTATCTTCAAAACAGCTGGACCACTGGATAAACTCTATCGTAATGCAGAGTACAGAGCAAATAAGGATAATTAAACTTTGATTTCAGACAAGGCTGACAAGGGGAATGAGTGGGGAGACCGTATTAAAAGTAGAAGGCAGAGAGAGACAGCTGAGCAGCCACCTCATAAAACCCCTCATCAGGACCAAAAAAAGTACAACTTATTGTTAATATCCTGCCACTAGTTTTGATAAATTTCTATCTCAGTCTGATCATTTACTTTGCTTCAGGGAACACCTGATCAATTCGACAGAGGCCCTAAATGATTTAAACAAATTGTGAAAAAAACAACCACTTGATTTCATCAGAAACATGCAGCTAACAGAATTAGCACCTAAACTTCCTGTGGGCACAAGTAATAATATCCTCCAAATGAAGACGATATACAAAAAGGAAAATTCAGCTGTGAGATGATGACACCAGACTTCATGGCAAGTGTTATGAAGCATCCTTGCTGAATGAGATATCTGTAAATTACCTGGATGAGCAATCAGCTCCAGATGATAATTGCCAATGTGAGAAAATTTCACCAACAATTAAGCAAAATCAAATAACCCATTTGAGGAAGTGGAGTGGTGACAGGCCGCCACCTTCTCCTTCTTGTTAAAGTTTGCTCTAATTTGTTTTTATTTTCCTTTGAAAATTAAAATTCCATCCTCTTTTATTGGGCTGGAAATAATGAAAGGCCAGCAGCGAGGCAGCCACACGCATCTGAAGGGGAGTATGTGGGTTGTTTGTTTTCCATATGAAAGTAGAAGCCATTGTGTGTCTGGTTGGAAATTGTTGTGACCCAATAATAAGACCCTTAAACTCAAACTGGAAAGCCCAGAGGATTCGTTGTTCTAGCTTATCTTACCACCTTGTGTGTGTGTGTGTGTGTGTGTGTGTGTGTGTTCAGTCGCTCAGTCACATCTGATCCTTTGTGAACCTAAGAACTGTAGCCCACCAGGGTCTTCTGTCCATAGGATTCTTCAGGCAAGAATACTGGAGTGGGTTACAATTTTTTTCTCCAGGGGACCTTCCCGACCCAGGAATCGAACCCTGTCTCTTGCAAGTGGATACTTTATCGCCTGCAAAGCCCTATCTTACCTTATTAGTTCCATTCATTAGAACGCAAACCAAACTCCCTACAGGAACGATGCTAGACAATCAGGTTCGCTTTGTCCCTAGAACCTTGCAGAGCTCTCCCCATGTAACAGTGGAGGGTTGTGAGATCATTTAGTCTCTCTGGAGCTCGCCTTCTCTCTCCTGCTGCTGCTGCTGCTAAGTCGCTTCAGTCGTATCCGACTCTGTGCGACCCCATAGACGGCAGCCCACCAGGCTCCCCTGTCCCTGGGATTCTCTAGGCAAGAACACTGGAGTGGGTTGCCATTTCCTTCTCCAATGCATGAAAGTGAAAAGTGAAAGTGAAGTCGCTCAGTTGTGTCCGACTCTTAGCGACCCCATGGACTGCCGCCCACCAGGCTCCTCCGTCCATGGGATTTTCCAGACAAGAGTGCCGGAGTGGGGTGCCATTGCCTTCTCCGTTCTCTCTCCTAGAGAACAAGATTTCTTCCATGACTTAAAATCAACTTCTTCTATAAATATTGAATGATTGCCTGCTATGTGCCAGATGCTATACTAAATAAAGAAGGTATGAAATAAGCAACCACTATGTGCTAGATTCTGCTCACTGCTCCCTAACACTCTGCCTTACTGAGAGAATCCCGGTTTTGCCCCAGATGACATTGTGCCAGCTAAAAGCACTCATCTTCCCAGACTTTCTGGCAGACAGAGATGACCATGTAACTCACTTCTGTCTAATGAGAGGTAGATAGAAGTCAGCAAAGGAATTCTGGCATTCTTGCTAAATATCTGAATTTTACATGAATTTTTACTTCCCAGACACAGATGCTACCACTCTCTCCCTTTCTTCCTTGTTTTTGTTCTGATCTACAATGGAGATGAAGGTTGGATTTGGATCAGGTATCTTGAGACCAGGAAATTACAGGAGTTAGAATAAAACCGTAGACTCCAGGTGGCATAGAGAAAAATAGGATGGAATCTGGGACACAAATGACAGAAAAAGGCTCTGCCTAGCTCTGAAAATTTTTCATTGAGAAAAATCAACTCCATTTGGGCTTTGTTACTTGCAGCCAAATACATCCTCAGTAGATACAGTGTGTTCATGACCTGACCTGCTTAAGAAAAGATAGAGACACACACAAATCAATCAAAATAAATGTGGTGAACGATTTGAAAAAGGTTGAGAAAAAGAGAGATCGGGAGACAGAAAAAGAGACTGCTCTTCAGAAGCACAGACTCTAGAACTTTGCCTGCCCTTCCTAGGTGTGGCAGTCAAGCTGGTTTTCCAGAAATGCAGTTTTTTTGTGCGGTCCGTGAAGAATGACCCTCTTAGTCTGGGAAAGGAGAAGCAGGGTAAGAATCAGTATGTTCTAGGCATGATCAGAGACACAAAGGCAAGAGTCATTTTGGGAAACTGTGCAATTCAAGATGGGCAGGGAAGGATGGAGGTGGGGGCTCAGAGTAAGAAGAGCTTGTGTCACACATGAAGTCTGGGCTTTGTGCTGAAGGAGACAGTGAGATGCAGAAAGAATTTCATGCAAGTGCTTAATAATGTCATTGGTTGAATCTGGGCTTACCTGATGCATAGGAAGAGGGCCTTAAGATCTGTGTCCAGAGCATGTTTATTTAATTAGACATAGAATGAGGGGGATCCATCTCTTGAACTAGCTGGAAGAACCTGAACTAGGAGTTGCTGGATCAAGGTGACCTCACTAAGCACATGCATCTGTTACTTCCGGTTCCTGGCACCTTGTTAAAAAGGTAAGGAAGAAAACAATAAAAGCAATAGCCACACAAGATCAAAGAGAATAGGAGAGGGATCATCAGCAGAGCAGGGATTCCTGGAAGTAGGAAAAGGGTGGACAGAGAGTGTGAGCCATACCTCAGGGGATTCTCTGGCAGATGTGTGAGCTTGTCGGGCAAAATTCCAGAGCAGCTGAGATTGAAGGTGAATGTATGGAGGGCAGGGATGAGAAGTGGGCTGAGAACAGAGAAAGTAAATTGTCACCCACAAAGCAATTGTTCTAACTGGTTCCCAAACCTCTCCTTCACTCCCCTGTGTACACAGACAGACAGCAAACAGGTTGGTATTACCCCCGGCAAACAGAACAAACAGCTTCTCTTTAAAAAGAAAAAAATGCAAGGTTCCGGGGGCTTGTCTTTTCTGATGTGGGTCAGTCCTAACACTAAAGGTCAGTTTCATGTCTGTATTAACAAATGTGTGAACTGCCAGTAAACTAGCTTAATCACACGCAGCACCTGGAACTTTAAGCTGATGGGAAAGAGACTCATGTTTGCAGAAGCAGAGAAAACCCACACTTGTTATCCTGCAATATCAAGCCAGTCCCTCATAATCAAGTATGTCCCATTAAGCATATATGACAATTACACAAAGAAAATCAATATAATTTTTTTTAAATAGATGCCAAGAGAAAGAGAACTGGCTTCAGAAAACACAAGGAACAAAAGAGAAAGTACACTTTTAAGTGACTAATTTGTCATCAGAGAGCTAAGAATAAAGATATTCTATTAATAGAATTAAAATAAGATACAAGGAAAAAATAATCACCAGGAACAAATAAGCCCATGGAAATTAAAATATTATTGTTGTATGAAAACAAAGTTACTAAGGTATGAGATAGAATATTTCAGAGCAGAGAGCAACAAAGAGAAAGAAGAATGTGTATGTGTGTGGCGGGGGTAGGGGGGCGGTGGGGTGGCTGTGGCAGGACCCTGAAGTGGTTAAGAGAACAGACACCATTTTGCCCACCACTTAATAGCTGAGACCTAGAGTATTCTCTTTATAGCTGTGCCTCAATGGTCTTATTTTTGAATTAAGATTGTTATAAAGATGAATGAATTAACATAAATTATTTGATTAGAAAAGTTGCTTTCATATTACAAACACTATAAAATTTTCATATACACACACAGAATCAACCCAAGAAGCCCAACAGTGACCCAGGAAAGTTTCAGAATTAAACAGGGGAGGAAGTACAAAAGGGAAGAAACATCTCCAAGGAATTCATCGGCTTTCTATCAAGCAGGATAAATAAAAACTGACTTATACGTGGAGACATCATGTATGTCAAAGATCAAGACTGAAGCAGTATCCCAAAGTCCTTTAGAGAAAAGTAATTAACCATCCTTGCCTGCCTGCACGTATAGGTCCTCCACCAAGACCGCCCCTTGGCTGGCAGCAATTTTCCTCCTTTGAATCCAGGATGAAAGAAGCTAAATGTGGCAAAATGATTTCTAAATCTAAATTTCTATATGTAATGATGAAGGAAAATCAGATGTACTTTTAAGGACCCAGAAATTTTAACTCATATGTATTTCCTGAGGAAGTTACTTCAGTTCAGTTCAGTCGCTCAGTCATGTCCAACTCTTTGCAACCCTGTGAATCGCAGCACGCCAGGCCTCCCTGTCCATCACCAACTCCTGGAGTTCACTCAGACTCATGTCCATCGAGTCAGTGATGCCATCCAGCCATCTCATCCTCTGTCATCCCCTTCTCCTCCTGCCCCCAATCCCTCCCAGCATCAGAGTCTTTTCTAATGATCAACTCTTCGCATGAGGTGGCCAAAGTACTGGAGTTTCAGCTTTAGCATCATTCCTTCCATAGAAATCCCAGGGCTGATCTCCTTTAGAATGGACTGGTTGGATCTCCTTGCAGACCAAGGGACTCTCAAGAGTCTTCTCCAATACCACAGTTCAAAGTTACTTAGGTATGCACTAAAGCCAACTTAGGGTTAAAACAAAGAAAGGCTGCCCAGAACTAAAGAAAAAAAAAAGGAAAATGATACTATGGGATGAAAAAAAAAGGTGAAATTAAACTAGGAACTAATGGAAATAAGTCCTAAATTAAGAGTAGTGTGACAGGCTCAGAAAACAGTAGTCCAAATAAGAACCAGAAGCCAGTGCATCCCCAAAAAAGCATCTGTGAAGAGTAAGTGGATTCCAACATTTGAATGCATTAGAAAGACACAGGAAAGGCATTAAGAATATGCTGAAAATGCATATACTTACTTTGCATTAGACAATCCATTTGGCTGTTTGATAAGACCATTTTCAGTGGCCAGAGATTGTCACACTGAAGCCATCAAGGGGGAAAGTCCACAAAATAAAAAAGAAGAAAAGTCATCCTACAGAAAAACATCATTTGCGAAGCTACAAGGCACATGTTCTTTATTGGCTTGAAGTCTTTAGAATCGAGTTAGAGATAAAACACATAAAGTGAAATGCGGTTACAAAATGGAAGGCAAAGCCAATGAGGTTAATATTCACCGGCAGAGATTGGGAGAGGAAGGAGAGAAAGACGCTGAAACACTGACCAGATGCTTGAAGTTCCGTTTTGTAAGTAGGGAGTACGCAGACCATTTATTTTACATTGTGCATGGATTGCTTTGATAAAAAGGAAAAAAAAAAAAACACCATTGAGCATACTGAACATATCTTGGTAGAGTTGATCACTTGACCCCATCTGCACTCCTTCCAGTACCCAGAGCACAGCAGATGAGAAACCAGTAAAGGGTATGAACAGCAGAGCCCCCAGTCTCTCAGCTCTCTTCCCGCCTTGGGTGTCCTTTCCTGCTTTCTAGAGGGACTTTTTCATGCTACTTCCTTCATTCTCCATAGATGTTGAAAATGATGTCTCCTTAAGAGAAGAAGAGATGTCATGCTTGAGGAAGCCAGTGGAAGTCAGCTCTCTGAACAAGAGGTAAGAAATGTAAATCTCCTTAGGGTGTTTATGTAGCATAGTAGAAGTCCATTATGCCAGCCCCTGCACCATGCCCCAGGAGCCCCCACTATAATTTTGCATAGCCTGAGTGCTCACCCTCCCTCTTGGGGGAGCTTCTAAATGAAGTGTGAAGATTTGGGGTGCTGACCCTGGTGAACCAGCAGTGTGTCCATGCAACTGAATGTGTCCATCTAATTAGGGGTTTATTTGTTTGAGTTGTACATGAATATACCAAATTACATGATCAGATCATAGTCCTGCTTCTGATTTATTCTTTCTTTGTTCTTCAAGGCTTCATACGTCTAGGCAATTAACCTCTCAAAGAGCTGAGAACACATAATTATCCTCATTTGTCTAAACGTCGCCAAGATGGCTGCCTTTCAATTAACCTTCTGGGGATGGAAGAAAGTTGGAGTGATACAGTGATCATTTTTAACCTTACTGTATGCTTTTTAAATGTAATTTAATTGAAATAGCCAGATGATAAAATAGTCAGATACTGTTTCCGCAGGTAAAAGGATCAAGGGGGTTTTGAGGGAGAGACAAGTGAGAGTTGACAAAGCTAATGGAACAGATGATGCATGGTCTGAGCGGGAACCTGGGCTCAATAACACATGGAACTGTATCTGTGCTCTTCACAGCCAAGGCCCCTGGAACGCCAGCACCAGGCGGCAACAGACACATATGCTCCGGCCTTCCCTTATCTCCAGGAGCCTGCAGGAGATGAAGGAATGGATGGTATTATTGCGTAAGACAGAGAGAGTGAGGAGAGAGAAAAGATGCTTACTGTTATTGAATAGATAGACTCTGCCAGCTTCCTTCTCTGCACTTTAGGGGCAGGGCCTCAAACACACATCGGACATGTACATACATGCACCAAGTAATATCTCCTGATATTACTCCTTGTCTAGCGACATTATTGCACTATTTATGGAAAAGGCTGAGAAACGGTGCAAAGGGAGAGTGTTTCTACCACCCTTGAGAATTACTTAACACAGTGAGAGTGGCGGCCCTACTGCAGCCATCTGTACCACACGCTGTGGGTCTCCTCTTTGCAGGAGCTAATCCACCTCTCAATTCTGGTAACTGCAAAGGTACTGCAAACTGATGGATGATGATCCAGATTGCGTTCAGTTCTGGGTAGCACTTTCAAAGGGGGATGTTAATTAGCATGCTTTCTAGGAACCACGTTACAAAAGGAAGCAGAAATGGACTGAGGATGCTGAGCCTGCTCTTCAACTTGGGGCAGGTGCAATGGTTCTCTTCAAAGAGAAGACAGGAAACAAGACTCAGCCAGAGCTCCCAGGATGAGAGAAATTACAAATGTATAGACAGCCAAAATTGAACTACCGAGATGTGCCATGATGTAACGTGCCTCAGATCTTGGGATACTATTATATATAGCATGCTCCCGTCACAGTGAATACTGAAGGGGGTGCTAAATGAACACTTGGGGGAAAAAATGCTGGAAAACAGATTTCTAAGCTGAATGGCAGATGGAAGACCTTCTCTAGTTCCTTCTGACTAGAAGGAACTATAATTATAATTATAAATTATAATTCCATGACCCTAATTCTCACAGTCATAAGGCTAACAATTTGGCTTACACAAATTTGCATTTTCTGTTTTTCCCAAACTTGCCATCTTTCTTCTCTTTGTAATTCAAATCCCTTAAATCAGGGGTCGCCAGCCTTTGGGATCTAATGCCTGATGATCTGAAGTGGAGCTGATGCAATAATAGAAATAAAGTGCACAGTAAAAATAATGTGCTTGAATCATCCTGAAACCATCACGACCCCTGCTGTGGAAAAATCGTCTTCCACGATATCAGTCCCTGGTGCTCAAAATGTTGGGGACTGCTGCAAATGTAGTGGACTAGTACGGTACTATATGTGTGCAAATAAAAAAGAGAAGAAGAAGGAAAAAAAAAACTTCTGAAAGCAATTACACTTCTGTATGTGCAGCTCTATTTAGGATGTAATTTGGAATGTTAAAGTAATCACCGTTACTTCCCCATAGTCAGTTATGATCAAAGGGCAAAATTAACAATTAACCAAATAACCAAAAATCAAACACAGTAGGTAACAGAGCTAACACTCACCTGGATCTCTCTTACTCTGTTGGTATTACTGGGGTACAATGGTTAACTCAGATTTTATCAATAAAAAGGGTTAAAGAAGATGAATATTGTTTTGTTCCATGGGAAACATTGAAACTTCGTTAACTGGAAGATGGAATGAAACTAGGAAATTTACTCAGTGAATCCCAATAAGGCAGTTCCACAAAGCTCTAGGAACTGGGCACAGATAGTAATGTATTTCCTTTATGCATATAAAAGGGCACCAATATCACAAGAGAATGAGGAAGAATCAACACGTTAGCACAAAGAATTCTTATTTTCTGAATTTCTTTCATTTCAGAGGGAACATATTTAAATGGAATGGCCACCTGTTCCTTGACTTGAGTTACTTATTTTTAGCCTGCTGGTCATATAGTTTCACTTTCTTTCAAATAAGAAAGCCAGGTATTTAAGAAACATACAGGGAACCTCACCAGTTGTCGGTTCCCTTCTTGGAATTCTCTGACAAGCTGTGCTCTGACCTCCAGCAGAGATGTTCATCAAGGATGCTCAGCGGATAACCCAGTGTTGCCACCTGCTTGGGTGGAGCACCTTCTGCTCCCTTTCAATCGTCTGCTGGAAACAGGTCAGCTTCCAGTGTGCTTTCTGATAAAAGGTGAAGCATTTCAGGAAGGAATTGTTTTCTTCATGTTCTTAAAAAATAACACAACTTTTTATTTTAAAATAATTGTGAGAGTATAGAAGAGCGGCAAGGATGACACAGAGAACCGGAAATGCTTCACTTAGCATCTTTTGTAGCCATAGTACCATCATCAAAAGTAAGACAGGGCATCAGTACAACGGCGCTAACTGATCTACAGAGAGCATTTCCATTTCCCTGCTGTTTCCACGGGTGTCCAGGATGGCATTCTCCACCCCACACTGTTTTTAGTTGTCATCTAAGTCTCCTCTATGGCAGAAAGTGAAGAAGAACTAAAGAGCCTCTTGATGAAAGTGAAAGAGGAGAATGAAAAAGTTGGCTTAAAGCTCAACATTCAGAAAACTAAGATCATGGCATCCAGTCCCACCACTTCATGGCAAATAGGTGGGGAAACAGTGGAAACAGTGACTGACTTTACTTTTCTGGGCTCCAAAATCACTGCAGATGGTGATTGCAGTCATGAAATTAAAAGACATTTACTCCTCGGAAGGAAAGTTATGAGCAACCTAGACAGCATATTAAAAAGCAGAGACATTACTTTGTCAGCAAAGGTCTGTCTAGTCAAGGCTATGGTTTTTCTAGTGGTCATGTATGGATGTGAAAGTTGGACTATAAAGAAAGCTGAGCACTGAAGAATTGATGCTTTTGAACTGTGGTATTGGAGAAGACTCTTGAGAGTCGCTTGGACTGCAAGGAGGTCCAACCAGTCCATCCTAAAGGAGATCAGTCCTGGGTGCTCACTGGAAGGACTGATGTTGAAGCTGAAACTGCAATACTTTGGCCACCTGATGTGAAGAGCTGACTCATTTGAAAAGACCCTGATGCTGGGAAAGATTGAGGGCAGGAGGAGAAGGGGACGACAGAGGATGAGATGGTTGGATGGCATCACNGAAGGACTGATGTTGAAGCTGAAACTGCAATATTTTAGCCACCTGATGTGAAGAGCTGACTCATTTGAAAAGACCCTGATGCTGGGAAAGATTGAGGGCACGAGGAGAAGGGGACGATGGAGGATAAGATGGTTGGATGGCATCACCAACTCAATGGACATGGGTTTGGGTGGACTCTGGGAGTTGGTGACGGACAGGGAGGCCTGGAGTGCTGTGGTTCATGGGGTCATAAAAAGTGGGACACAACTGAGCGACTAAGCTGAACTGAACTGAAGTCTCCTCTAACCTGTGAGGGTACCTTGGTCTTTCCTTGTCTTTCATGACTTTGGACAGTAGTGGAGAGGCGTTTTGTAGAATGCCCCTGAATCTGGGCATGTCTGACATTTCCCATGACTAGACCACAGACCTGATGTTCCTTTTCACTGCATCATTGTGTCAGGAGGAATATGAAGTCTACATGGCATTACTTGGGATCTCAACTTTGGTCACTTGGTAAGGTGGTATCTGTCAGGTTGTTACTGAAAGGTAGGTGTGGGGGGTCAAAAGCCAGTAAACACGGCAGGCTGGTAGAAAGGAAAGTTTGTTTTATTTCAGATGCTGGTAACTAGCAGGGAGGGTGGCAGACATCTGTCCAAAGGCCGACTCCTCCCATCCCACCAACAAGCAAGGGGTGAGAGCTTGTCAGACAAGCTTTTACAGCCAAAGTTTGTGTGTGTATTGGGGGTGGCGGGGTGGTTACGTGCAGAAACGGCACAGTCGTCTCTAACAGTCATGGTTATCAGTGGTCTGACGAATCACCTTGGTTGGTTTAGGTACAGTTAGTCTTCAGTTTTGGGATGCATTTGTTCCCATTTCTTTGCAATCAATTCTCAGAATTGTGGCAGCTTAAGTCCTGGGTACAGCCTGGTCATCATGTAGTTAACTTCTCCACCTGTGGTTTTGGTATCTATAAGATAGCTCACAGGATATGGCTCAGAATGTTATCTATAGCCCTTGAGAAAGAGCTAAATTTAGTCTTCAGTTTTGGGATGCATTTGTTCCCATTTCTTTGCAATCAATTCTCAGAATTGTGGCAGCTTAAGTCCTGGGTACAGCCTGGTCATCATGTAGTTAACTTCTCCACCTGTGGTTTTGGTATCTATAAGATAGCTCACAGGATATGGCTCAGAATGTTATCTATAGCCCTTGAGAAAGAGCTAAAGGTCCTTGACTATGCTTAATGATTACATTATTATTATTTACTTTCCTTAGACTGATTTCCTTTGTTTCAGCATTTTTCACTTCTCTGATTAAACTTATTTTTTGATTAAAGTTTTCCACAGGCAAAAGGCAGGCAGAGTATGCTGTCAGGGGTCCTGCTCCGTTTCAAGATTTCTCCACTGTAGACGCACAATGTTTCCCTGCGTAAGACGGCCACCATGCTCAAAGGGAGGGGTATTAAGCTCCACTTCTTGGAGAGATGAATAGCAAAGAATTTGTGATTTAAAAGAAAAAAACATTGTGGTTAATATTCATTGGGCTAAGATACACTCAGACTATGCAAATATCCTGTTTCTCCTTAAAGTTTTGCCCTAACATGAGCTTTCATCTGTGGGTCTTGGTTCAAGCAGGCACTGTCTTTAACATTGGTTTTAACTTGACTTTAATGGAATACACAGACCTTTAAAAATAAATTATCATATAATATTATGTCAGTGAAGAAACAAATGCTTAATGTTTACTAAATGTCTATAACAGAACCAGTAATCTCTCAAACATCCCCTACTTGTATCCTAAGACATAATGAACAGATTATCATGGTGCACGGATTCTGGAGTCCATTGGTGCCATTTATGGAGCTTATTGGGTTTTTCTGGTAGCTTAACTAGTAAAGAATCTGCTTGCAATGCAGGAGACCCCAGTTTGATTCCTGGGTTGGGAAGTTCCCCTGGAGGAAGGCATGGCAACCCACTCCAGTATTCTTGCCTGGAGAATCCCCATGGACAGAGGAGTCTGGAGGGCTAAAATCCATGGGCTGAAAAGAGTCAGACACAATTGAGTGACTAAGCACATCAGAGCACATGGAGCTTATTAAAAATGTGAAAACCTAGGCCACAAATATTTTTACTGAAAATGTATGCCATGTAGAACATATTTAGGTAGACTAGAATCTGGTATAAACCAAGTGTGAGAAACACGTGTCTATTAAAAAGAGCCCTTTTTTTTTTTTTCAGTTAAAAATAAATCAATGGCAGGATATAAAATAGTGTAGAACTTATGTAATGTAGTTTGTGGTATTTGTTTGCATACAAACTTGCTGAAGATAGGAGTTGTTTATCATTCACTCACTCAATCAAGTATCTGTACAATGCTCTGTGCAGTGGCAGAGGTTATAAAGGAGATACAGAGACAGTTAAGACTTGGCTCTGCCCAGAATTGCTCACAGTCTAATTGGTAAGATAAAACATTTATCTCATTAACTGTTTAAAGTTGTCAAATGGTCAATGTTGGGCTGACTTGAGGTGGGAGGGGGGTTCATGTTTGGGAGTTCATGTACACCCGTGGCGGATTCATGTCATTGTATGCCCAAACCAATACAGTACCGTAAAGTAAAATAAAGTAAAAATAAAAATTAAAAAAAAAAGTAATTGAAGAACCAAGAAATGAGATGAGAGGAAGCTTCATGAAGGACATACAATCGAAGACCGAACCTAAGTGTGGTGGAGGGTGGGGAGGACACAGCCTGAAGGGAAGGAAAGAGCCTGAGTTGAAGCTTCAAGGCGTGGTCAGCACCAGGGACAAAGATACTGGCAGAAGCTTAGGTGGACACACAAAACCCAATAACAAAATCTGACTTGTGGGTAAAACAGGAGAGCATGAAAGGGACAGCCTGCTGACAGTGGTGTTCTAGGAAATTCATCTTTTCCCATTCTTATCTCCCAACAAACCCTAGTGCTTCCCTGCCAATGAGGACACACTGCTAATGTTGATGATGAACTTATGTGAAGACTCACAATGATCTTGGCAAATGGAAACAATGGAAAGAACCCAAAAGAGTGACATTCAAACAGGACAAATAAAGGCAAGCTCAGTTCAAGGACTGATAAAACTGCTCCTATTGATGCTTCTGAACTGTGGTGTTGGAGAAGACTCCTGAGGGTCCCTTGGACTGCAAGGAGATCCAACCAGTCCATTCTGAAGGAGATCAGCCCTGGGTGTTCTTTGGAAGGAATGATGCTAAAGCTGAAACTCCAGTACTTCGGCCAACTCATGTGAAGAGCTGACTCATTGGAAAAGACTCTGATGCTGGGAGGGATTGGGGGCAGGAGGAAAAGGGGACGACAGAGGATGAAATGGCTGATGGCATCACCGACTTGATGGACATGAGTTTGAGTGAACTCCAGGAGTTGGTGATGGACAGGGAGGCCTGGCGTGCTGCGATTCATGGGGTCGCAAAGAGTCGGACATGACTGAGCAAATGAACTGAAATGAACCGAACTGAACCGAACTGAACCGAACACATAATGGGGGCTGATGGTTGCTTAAGAGTATTAGAAAGAGTCCCAGGACTCAAAACAAATGTATCAATCCATTTTAAATGATTTAATAGAT
This sequence comes from Oreotragus oreotragus, assembly GCA_006410675.1. NCBI lineage: Eukaryota > Metazoa > Chordata > Mammalia > Artiodactyla > Bovidae > Oreotragus > Oreotragus oreotragus. The sequence continues at coordinate 180,360 of SJYX01022517.1, read as the reverse complement.
TCTGATTCTCACTTTAGTCCCTTGAACTAAATATTTTGTTCATTTTACCTTTTAGGAAATTGAGGCTAAAAGAATATCAGGAAAACTGAGCCCACACTTGGTAGAGACAGGTCTTCTGAAGTCATATGCAGTGAGAATCACTGAACTATGGAGCACCACTGTGCGTGTGTGTATGTGTGTTGAGGGGGGAGTGTTATATGTACATAAATGAATGTGTAGGCCATACACACCAAATACACATGTTCACAAGCAAAGAGATCTTCCCTTCTTTGTCACCACCTGTCCCCTAAAATAACATAATTCACACGCAATAGCGGTTCACCTAAGCGGAAACAATTAACCAAAAGAGCAACACCAGTCTGCCTTAAATACACACGATGCCACTGACTCTTAAAAGTGGCAGAGCCTATTTGACAACATCCGGAAGAATCGCATTGCTTATGCGGGAACTACCCTGAGTAGTCCCTCACTCTTAAAGCCCTTGGTCCATAAAGTGCTGGCAGGAAGCCATTCCTGGAGAGAAGGAGAGGGCTGGGAGGACAGCTCTATCTCGCAGAAATGTACCATGGAAGATGAGACCGGATGTTGTTTGCAATTGATTTTGTGGAGGGGAATGGGAGGATGAATCTAATTAGTGGAACTGCAGACGACTCACGACTTCAGGCTGGTTTTCTCAAAACCCATAAAACGTTCCACAGGTTCCCCCTCCCCTCCCCCCCAACAAGTGGTCAGGCACAAGCCTGCTTGTCTCCATGGAGAGAATGAAGGTCACCACTTAATAAAGCTCCCCTTTGGTGGACGAGCTGTCAGAGTGAAATGGTCTGTATTCATTTTAATAAAAGAAAGGTTGGGTTGCGATAGTGTCTGACACCGGGCGCACTCTCTTCTTTCTTTTAAGCTGCATCGTCTAATAAATATGTATCATTTCTAAGGGAAAGCACTGGGTCAGACTCCCACCCCAAGAACACAGGATTAAGAAGACGCTGTGCCGGCTGCTCATGCCAGCTCCATGCCGTGTGTCAATAAAAGTCCAGGGCTCATCACATTTCATTCCTCACAAGCACAGCCTTCCAGCTCATCTCCGAGCTGCCGCCTCCTGCACAGCGTGAAATCAGGCCCCCCAAAAAGCAATTTCAGCTCCTGCTTCTCGCAGGGTTTCCAGTTTTGATGCAGAGCGCTGGCACCGGGCAGCCTGGCGGTCAGGGAATGAGACGAGAAGTGACATGCAGTTTACAAAAAATAAATAAGAAAATAGAAAAAGATATAAAATGAAATTGTAGATCCTACTGGTCCAAATCAACTCAGAGCACACTGCTCCTCACTACTGGTGAAGGAGAAGCTAGTCTCTCAAAGTGCAGCCTTTAAACAGCTCATCTGCATCCATCCAGGTGGGCAGGGTCCCCACGTGCTTCCCACACCCCAGCCTATGCCCCCTTGTGTGTGTGTTAGTCACTCAGTTGTGTCCAGTTCTAAGTGACCCCATGTACCATAGCCCGCCAGGCTCCTCTATCTGGAACTCTCCGGGGGATCTTCCCAACCCAGAGACCGAACCTGGGTCTCCTGCATTACAGGCTGACCCTTCACCATCTGAGCCAGCTGGGAAGCCCCTAGAGAGGCCTGTACTTCTCCTTGGCCCCTCTTGCATTCCCATCCCCATTGTTCTCTCTTCCATGGGAAAGAGACTGGGAGTTCCTTTAAGGTTTGGAGAAAGTCACTATATCATGCTGCAAGTGTAAAGTCGCCCAGAACAAGATGATTTATCATAAAATGATAATGACACTCGGCTCCGCAATTCATCATGCACTTTATTTGCCGATTCATTAATGAACCCATCCAAGATTCCGGGATAATGGCCTCTAATTCTACAGGTGCAAGAGTTTGCGGTAATTGTTCTAAATTATAATTACCTTTCCCGGTTTCCAGGAAGGGTTTGGTAAGGAATCATCCTGGTTATCGGCAAGGTGGACATTTTCATACGATTTTAACCAACACGGCATAAGAAACCCTAAGCATGAACAACATAAATACACTTTATCATTGTTTTGCTGAAACCTAATGTGCATTTCCTTTATGGTTGAGTCCCTTCCCTGTTCATCTGAAACTATCACAACATTATTAATTGGCTATACCCCAATCCAAAATGTTTTTGGTGTTTAAAAAATAAACAAACAAAAAATTTAAAAAAATTTAAATTATCTTACATCATAATTTTAAATTATCTTACATCATTATAGAAAATTCAAAATATAGAGGGGAAACCATTGCTCCAAACCTCCTATCCTGAAGCATAATGTGATGTATTCAAATCTCAGACCCAAGATGGGCTCAGCCAGAAATCCAGAAATCTGGAGTTGACTGGAGAACTGGAGGCCAACCCATCTCTTTTAGAGTCAACAACTGCGTCCATAAGTTACCAATATGAAAGCAGGAAGAAAATGAGGAAAATATCTTTTCCTGTATGGGCTCTACTGGTGGAGAGCTATTTTGTAACAGTGATCAAAACACTTACGACTGTGGACCCAGTGATTTCACAGGGGACACCACCCATGGTAATGATCCTCTCCTCTCCACCACCCACAAAGGTCTTGTAACAAAATCATCCTTAAAGTGTTACTCATTGCAATGGAAATGATCCAAGGGAACAGGAACAGAAATAGTAACAGGTTAGTTAACTCTCATTAGATATTCAGGACACAGTATTAGGCAGTTATTTGGAAATGTTTACCAAAGCTGCAAATTATTTGTTACTATTTAAGTTACAGCTTATGGCATGCGTGCATACTTGCTTCAGTGTCTGAATCTTTGCGACCCCACAGACTGTGGCCCACCAGGCTCCTCTGTCCATGGGAGTCTCCAGGCAAGAATATTGGAGTAGGTTGCCATGCCTTCCTCCGGGATATCTTCCCGACCCAGGGATCGAACCTTCGTCACCTGCCTTGCAGGTGGATTCTTTACTCATTGAACCAAGCATAAATTCGGACCCTACAAAAGTCCAAATCAAGACTGAAAGAATGTCCAGCAAAATGTTTTTCCACCTCTCTACAGCTCGTATGGCTAATGGTGACATCTCCTCTTTTTCCCTATGCTTTATCTGTCCTTTGTTGAAGACATTAAAACATAGGTAATGAAGACACTTCTAATTTTTAAAAAATCTGAGTAGAAAGCATTACAAAGCTGTCCACACTGAATGTCACACCGCCAAAAGGTTACCCTGTCATAAATCAATCTACCTGCGTGTACTGGGCTGGCCACATAGCAGCCTTGCACGGGGAAGACCTGGGAAGACGCTTTGAAGCCTGATCGTCTACTTTGCTCCAAGGCCAGGAATAAGATGCCTGGGAACATCTGAGTACTGCAGCTGGGCTCACAATGCGGCGACACAAAGTGTGAAAGTTAAGTCCAAATACCAATTGATAAATCTCAACTTCGTGCTCTGAAGCTTGACAGGAAGACTCTAGCTGGTGATGCTGGTGCCGGAGAGGAAATGGGCCCAGAGCACTGGCTTATCGAAGACTGTTTTAATGTTTTATTTGAGTAATGGGCCTTGCAAATTAGCACCCCTGCGGCCCGAAATACATATCTTTTCAAGGACACACCAGTTTTCAATTCGACAGGTGATACGGAAAAAATCCCCAAGGGGAGCTTTGATTTCTGTACTTTTCAGACACAGTTATATTTTATTCCAGCTCAGATGATGTGGAGGATGGCGGAGGGCTCTGAGGGTGAGCTGAGGGCTTGCAGAGGAAATGGAGCAGAAAACAGCTCTCAGAGCAAGGCGTGGGGGGAGGGGGTGGTTCCTGGGACAGCGAGTCGGGAGGGAGGCCACTCCCATCCTAGGGAGGAAGGGGGCCAGTCTCTGCCCCTAGGGAGGAGGGGCAGACAGCCAGCAGACATCCAACACACACTGTGTCCTCAGGGGGACTTTTACTCCCACTGCCCCTCTCTCATTTCCTGTCATTTCTTCCTCTTGCTCTAGTCTTCTTGATCACAAAATAGTTAAGACGTGAGTCTAGCTCAACAACTAGTTTAACTTATGCACCCACCCATTGATGGAGTCAGCACAAACTTGCTCTGCATCTACTATGTGCAAGCACCATGTTGAAAGCTAGAGGAAAGTAGGGGAATGATACCTCACGTGTGAGCTCTTTACCAAGTGGCAGCCTGTTGGGTGACGCACAGGCTTTGACCCTGGGGAGATAGACATTCTACTCCTGGCTCTGCCATTGCGAGCTGGGTGAGCCTGAACAATTAGCCCTGCATTTTCTCATCTATAAACCTGGGATAATGGTACCCGATTTACATATCTGTGGGAGGCACAGAGGTCAATATATGTCAGGTGGATGAGTCATGACTAGTGCTCCCTAGAAGGGATTTTTCAAAAAGGACAGACCCATTTGACTTCCCAAACACATTTATGTTTCTTAGAAGAAAAGTCAGGGCCAATTAATCCCCAAATACCTATTTTCTAAGAGGTTGGTGATGGACAGGGAGGCCTGGCATGCTGCGATTCATGGGGTCACAAAGAGTCGCACACGACTGAGCGACTGAACTGAACTGAAGAGGTTCGGCCAGATGAAGTTGATAACACCAAATATATCTATAGATGGACACAAGGAGCAAGGGGCTGGGCATGCCAGGTGAGAAAGATGCTCCTGGAGATACACAGGTCTCACCACAGCCCATCCCTTCCCAGTGCAGGGGCCATGACAGAAAACTTGCTCCAACCGCACCCTTGACCCTAGGGTCCCTGACCTGTCCTGTCAGACCCAGGGGCTCACAAATACTGTCCACGGAGTGGGCTGCAGATTTAAATGACCCATGCTTCAGTGAGGGTACTCCATGCTGGAAGGGTGGGGAAATGAAACCATCTATCTATGTATCTGCCCCTACCTACCTATGTATCTATGAATCCATCTAACTCTATCCACCTGTCGGGTAGCTATCTATGATTCTATCATCTGTCCATCCATCATAATCTTTATCACCTATCACTTACACATTATCTACCATCTATCTATCCATCTATCACCTACCTGTGCTATGTCATCTATTACCTATCTATCATCAATTTATCACCTAACTATCTATTATATATATGTATGTGTGTGTGTTTGTGTGTGTAAAATCTATTTATTTATCTACCTGGTAATAGCCTTAATACTGTTTCTGAAAGACCATGAAAACATGAGCCTTATAAACAGTTGTAGATGGATAAAAATTTTATCAGGAAATTTTAATCTGAATCACTTTTCTAGAAAATCCAATTTAATAGAACTTCCCTACAAAAGGTGTGCTGTTACTATTTGACATTTAATACCTAGTTTTTTACAACAGAGAGGTTTGATGTGATTTTTATTAAAAAAAAAAAAACTCCAGCACTCTGAGGCTTAATTTCATAATTTAAAATGAATTTTTTAAGCCAGATACAAAATAAAATGTTTATTTATTAAGTATCTACTATAGGGTTGACATTGAGAATTAAAAGATGGGTCCCTTACCTAAACAGCATTTAAAATGTCCCCAAGATAGAAGAAGAGCTATCTCTTACAACTATTTTTTAAACTACCCCAATACAAAATGGATAAATTTATGGCATGAAAAAACATCACAGAAAGGATTTATAATTAGTAAACATACCTAAATATATGTCAACTGCCAATGTGAATAATAATTAAAATGAAAATATTAGTATCCTATCATGTCATAATAATAAATAATAATGAACTAAAATAAAAAAATAACAAAAATAATACTAATTCTGCACAATACTCAGTTTGCATGGCTGGCAGACACATGAACTCTCAGGAGTAGTGGAAGCCTTAATGGATGCTTCTGATCCAATGGTCTTATGTTTTGAAATCTATTATAAGGAAATAATCAGAGATGGAGGCATAGATTTATATTTAAAGATGATATCAGAATATAATCTATAATAGAAAAAGGAAATGACCTGCTACTCAACAATCAGCACTGAAGAAATCAGGGTACTGTTACAGAACATCAAACAGCCATCACAAGCTGGGGTTCTAAGAGTATCTTCTGACCTGAGGAACGGTCACAGAATTAAGAGCGAAAATACCAGGATATAAAATAATATACTGGGCACTTCCAGCGCCAGACTGAAGTGACAAGACTTGCACTCCCAACGCATGGGGCCCAGGTTCGATCCGTGGTCAGGTAACTAGATCCCACATGCTACGACTAAGATCCTGTGCAGCCAAAGAAAGAAATATTTGAAAATAAAGTAATAAAATAGTATACAAATATAACTGATACCATGCAAAAGAAATAAAGATGCATAAAACAAGGCTGGCAGGATACATACAAAAATTTTAATAGTGGTTTGTCTCTGAGAGGTGGAAATTTTTTCTTCTTTATATTTGGTATGTTTTCCAAATTCTGAAAAAATTAGTATGTATCACAATATAGTTAAAAAATCACATTAAAATTTTACAAATCCTCCTTCATCCAAAACAAATCAACAGATTCAGAAAATAAGCAGAAATGAAGAGGTCTTAGAAAACATAATGATTTGAAAGTGCTAGCTCCACAAAATGGATTGTTTCCCCAACAAATGTTTGCCTCCTTCTGTGTGAGGGAAATACCGTTTGAATTTTGGAAGTGTGCAAGTCCAGAACTTTGAAAGGATAATAAAGACCGAAGTCCATGAGCCACAGTATGTGAGGGGCAGGAAGGAGCTGGCTGCGCATCTTGAATGGGTCAAGAGTACAGAGAACAGGAGAATGGCTCTGCAGTCACCAAAAATGCCTCGCCCCGAAGGTCCTCTTGCCTCTGCACCCACAGGGAGAAAACCCACGCCTGTGCCCCATCCCCACCCCACCCCAAAGCAGACAGCGAACCTCACCTCCCAGCCTCGCTGGAGAGGCAGAGAAACAAGTCACAAAGATCAACTCAGGCCAAGGGTGTTTCCTAGCACACCTTCCTGAGGGCTTTGCGGCTTCACTCCAACTTGCTGACACACTTTCCCTGCTTCCTGCTGGGTCCCTGGACCTGGCCTGGTGCTGAATCGCTGTTATCTCAGGGCCAGAGTCTCCTTTACCCCAGGAGAGGAATAGACCAGAGTTTGCCAACTATGATCCCTAAGGCCAGTGGTGGGCTCAAGTGTTATGATGACTGAAATGTTTAACATTTGTGGGGAGTTCTTTCAAGAAAAGAGAAACAAAATGTCTGCAAACAATAAATGCCGCAGAGGGTGTGGAGAAAAGGGAACCCTCAAACACTGCTGGTGGGAATGTACACTGGTACAGCCACGAGGAAGAACAGTATGGAGGTTCCTTAAAAAACTAGAAACAGAGTTGCCATATGATCCAGCAGTCCTATTACTGGGCATGGATTCAGAGAAAATAATAATTTGAAGAGACACACGCACCCCGATGATCACTGCAGCACCAGTTACGATACCGAAGACACGAAAGCAACCTGTATGTCCATCAGCAGAGGAATGGATAAAGAAGACGTGGCGTGTTTACCAGAGAATACTACTCGGTGATAAAAAGAATGAAATAACGCCATGTGTAGCACCATGGATGAGCCTAGGGATTATCATACGAAGTGAAGTAAGTCAGGGAGAGGTAAACCATACAACATCACTGGTACGTGGAATCTTTAAAAATGATACAAATAATCTTATACACAAAATAGAAACAGACTCTCAGACATAGAAAACAAATGTATGTTTCCCATTGGGGAAAGGTTAGGGAAGGGGCAAATTAGAAGTTTTGGATTAACGGGTACACATCACTATATATAAAATCAATAACCAATAAGGACCTACTGTATAGTACAGAGAAACTGTAATGACCTATATGGGAAAATAATCTGGAAAAGAAAGGATGCATGTATACGTATAACTGAACCACTTTGCTATACTACTGAAATTAACACAACATTGTAAATCAACTATACTCAATAAAAAAAGAAAAAATAAGAATAGAAAATTATGAGTCCTAAATTAAGTATGAAATGAGTATTGAGAATAAAACAAACCACAATCTGTCATAAACGTTAAAGCACAGTAGAGTGTTCTATATTTTTATATGCTGCATTTTCGTGTATATTCCCAACAAGAGAAAAACTCCATTTTGACTAAGTGTCTGTAAAAGAGGGTTCCTCCACTCCTAAACTTGTGCTCATGAGAACCGCGTGGACTTTCCACAGACCGGCCTGTTCTCCTAGCCCTGCTTCCAGCAGGATGCCAGACGGGCCACTCCTAAACCACAATCTGTCATAAACGTTAAAGCACAGTAGAGTGTTCTATATTTTTATATGCTGCATTTTCGTGTATATTCCCAACAAGAGAAAAACTCCATTTTGACTAAGTGTCTGTAAAAGAGGGTTCCTCCACTCCTAAACTTGTGCTCATGAGAACCGCGTGGACTTTCCACAGACCGGCCTGTTCTCCTAGCCCTGCTTCCAGCAGGATGCCAGACGGGCCACTCCATGGATGCGGGAGGACACGCCAGGGGTCATCCCTTCACAGGACAGTGTTGACCCTGCCTGAGCAGAAAGGCATGGGAACCAAGGAAGCACCCGCTTGTGAAGCTGAGCTCCGTTTCCCTCATTCGGCTGCCCCTAACGGGTCCACTCTCCACTCAACTGACTGGCAGGAGGCAGGAGGGAGAGGGAGGCGGTGCTCTGGGGAGCTCCGAGGGTCTTCTCAACTTGGAGACCACAGGAGAGTGCAGCCCTGCAGGCAGAGACCCCAGAGTGGAGGGCAGAGGTCCTGGCTGATGGAGCTCGGCTGGCTGTTGTGGGCACACGGTCCTAGGAGAACTGCCAGACCCTCCATCCGCATCCGCTCTGCTCGTCAGAGGGAGCAGAAGTCTTCTCAGCCGCTTTGAGGAGGTAGAGAAAAAGGCCACTCTCTATCTGTTGTCAGGGTACACCCTGTGCTTGGATGCTCCGGTTTGCAGCGGGGTGGGGGGTGTGTGTGCGCGCGCCTGCATGGTTGGGTCGGGTGGGAGTATCAGTAACATCTTCCTCTCCTGGGCTTGGAGTTAACTGAGAGAGTGACAGGAGGCCATAGGTGATCGTGTCAACAGTGTTCCTGATTTAAGAGCAGCTCATTTGGCTGTAGTTACAGGGGGCCTTCTCTTACTTTGTTGTTATTGTTGTTTAGTTGCTAAGTTGGGTCCAACTCCTTTGAGACCCCATCGACTATAGCCTGCCAGGCTCCTCTGTCTGTGGGATTTTCCAGGGTGCGTTGCCATTCCCTTCTCCAGGGGACCCAGGGATTGAACCCGTGTCTCCTACATTGGCAGGTGGATTCTTTACTACTGAGCCACCAGGGAAGCCCTCTCTTACTTTACCCCAGAACTGATATAATATCTGTATCATATGCAAAACATGCAGGCACAGGCAGGCCTCTTGTGGTGCAGGAAAGAGCAGACGGGAATGTGAGGGTGCCGTGGCCAGGATGCTGTAAACCAGAGCTGGGAGGTATTTCACGTTCACACAGCAAGAGTCCATCTCAGCAGTCTGCCTGTGAGCAAAGGGCACCTTCTTCCATGGGGAGAAGTAAGAACCGGATGGGAAGGAGGCACGGATCCAGATCATTTCAAAAATCCTTTTATATCCAAATAAAAAGTCAGAAAATGGATGTCTTCTCCTAATAGAAGCACATTGAACTTTGCCAGACAGGACAGGCTAGGCAGGCACAGGGTTCCACCAGCTGTTGTAGAAGGAGCCCCATCCCCCAGTTCAGGGTTAGGGCTGGAACAGTCCTCTCCCACCTGCATCTCTGCAGATACCTGGGGGCACAGACATGGTAAACTGGTTGGAACTGGCTGGAATTATGGGGACATCATCAAGGAGAAGACACAGCGCAGAGGGAAGATATCATACAGGGGGCAGGGGAGCGCAGAAATAAAACACTCTATGCTAATAAATGTGCCTGCGGGGCAGATACCCCGTGATAAATAAATGAATCAGCCTTCTTGAGTTCAGACCATTTAAGAGACACTGGTTAAGCTCTGAAATTGAGTTTGGTCCCAAAAGGGCTTCCCTGGTAGCTCAGGCAGTAGAGAATCTGCCTGCAATGCAGGAGACCCAGGTTCATTCCCTGGGTCAGAAAGATCCCCTGGAGGAGGAAATGGCGATCCCCTCCAGTTCTTTCACCTGAAGACTCCCTATGGACAGAGGACCCTGGTGGGCTACACACCATAGGATCACAAAGAGTCAGACATGACTGAGTGACTAGGCCCCCAAAAGCTACAGATCAGACCCTGAACCAAGTCCACAGTCAAAATGTATGATCTGAGACTTCCCTGGTGGTCTAGTGGTTAATCCTCAGCACTTCCAAAGCAGGGAGCACAGGTTCAACCCCTGGTCAGGGAGCTAAGATCCCACATGCTCTGCAGTACAGATTAAAAACAAAACGAAACAAAACAAGCGATCTTCTTCAGGATCCTGGAAGTCAGTCTGTTAGCCCTTCCTGCCCACCCGCCTCGCCACACAGGCGGCAGGCTGTCTTCCTAGGGACCCTAACAAGTCTTCCTCCTGCCGGCCTCTGTTTGCCATTTTTACTCAGTGCCAGGAAAAGATAAATGATCATTCGTTGTAAATTCTGAACTGATTTCTCCAACAATTCTTTTACAAAATCTCTGGAAGAAGCCACTTGCAGTTAAAAATTGGATTTGCTAGAAAGAACTGCCAATTCAAAGTTACTGATGGATCCATGCATTTAAAAGTGCCTACCAGTTCAGCGCTGAGGCTTTCAAAAGCTCGTCAGCCCACATACACCTCTCTAATTGGCTCACTATTTACCTGGGAATTTATTCTGGATGGAATTATGGAGATACGTTTCCTAAATGTCCATTTTATTGCAACTCTTCCTGTGGCTGAAGACTGACCTAGGATCCAATTATTGAGATAACTGGCAAGAAAATTAGCTGGAGCTACTGCGTAGTCAGAGGTGATTTACTTACGAAATTCTTCATAAAATGTCACACAATGATATTATTACCTTGTGTATGTGAACTATTTTATAACCACAATTCAACATATATCTGTTAATTATTTATTTTTTTACAGCATTATGTACAGTTTTTAAACATAATGCAACACGATTCTAGATAAATTAATCAAAACTAACTTCATGGATAATTCAATCAGCAATCATTTAAAATTAGAGTTAAATACTAAAAACCACACATATTTAATATAAGCTCTATTTCTTCTCTCTGACCTTATCTCACACAGAATAACACCTTAGGATCTAAAATGTGGTTCGATTGCTCATCCATTCACTCATCTGTTCTTTGGCTGAACATTTTATGCCAGAGACTGGGTACAGCCCTGGGCTGTCCAGGACTTCCTTGGAGATTCAGTGGTTAAGATCCTGCATTTCCAATGCAGGGAGCATTGATTTGACCCCTGGTTGGGGAACTAGTATCCCCCGTGCTGCATGACCAAAAAATAAAAATAATAAAAATAAAAGAAACACTGGTCTGATTCTCACAGAGGCGATGATGCCTTATCTGACTGGGGTGTGTGTCAGGAGGGACACAGTGCAATGGAACGCGTGTATGACAGACACGTGGTCAAGGTCCATATGGCGTGTGTGGTGGGAGGTGTTGGGGAAATTCACAGATGAGATAACGGTTCATGTGGCTTAAGCTCACCAGCAATAAGGGGAGCAAGGGAACACTGTGCAGAGTCAGAAAGCAGGGTCAGACCTGGAAGGGGTGCAGGAGGTCGACTTCCAAAGGGAGTTACTGCAGCTGAGGCACCAGGAGGTGATGGCACAGTGTGCTGGCTGCAGGCACCTACAGAGAGGCCTCTCTTGCTGGAGGTGCAGAGAAGGGCTGGCACCCTGGATGCCACATCACCAGCTGTGGGCACATCCCTGGTTGCCAGGGACCCAGGCAGAATTCTCAGCAGATCAGTATTAATTGCGTGATCCACTCTACATTCTGGAAGGGTTCCTCTAGAGGTAGGAAGGATGGGTGTTTGGGAGAAAGGTGGGGGTCAGAACAGGGAAGCCTCACTTTGTGATGGAATGAGGAGATTTTAGCTCACCTGTTCTTGGGTGGGGTGGGCTGGGGAAGTCCAGGTTACAGTAAATGGTGATTGAATAGGAAATAAGGGAAGTGGAGGCAACAAGAACAACCTGGCTCTCAAGACATTTGTTAATGGAGGGAAGGAGAGAGAGAGACCAGTCACTGAAAAAGGGTATCTGAAGCTATTTGGGGGTTTTTTAAACATGGCGGACATTTATGTATTGAAGCAAAGAGAACGTATCTTCTCTTTCATCTTTCTTTCTAACAAGCATCTAAACGCACATCACATCCATTTTACAAAGCTGTATTTTTCCGAGGTGTGTACATACAGGGAAGAAACTTGCTGCATCTTAAAAAGGCACACTAAACTAAAATGGTTGGTTTTTTCTTCTTTTACTAAAATAAGTCTCAAAAGATACTAAAACATATGCGTTTCAAGAATTGATGCCATTCGCCTAGTATGCTCGTGGGTCTGAAACAAAGAGCCACAGAGTGACAGGAGACCTAGGGGAAGACAATGATGGTCAGCCCTGCTGCTGCTGCTGCTAAGTTACTTCAGTCGTGTCTGACTCTGTGTGACCCCATAGACGGCAGCCCACCAGGCTCCCCCATCCCTGGGATTCTCCAGGCAAGAATNACCTCACCTCCCAGCCTCGCTGGAGAGGCAGAGAAACAAGTCACAAAGATCAACTCAGGCCAAGGGTGTTTCCTAGCACACCTTCCTGAGGGCTTTGCGGCTTCACTCCAACTTGCTGACACACTTTCCCTACTTCCTGCTGGGTCCCTGGACCTGGCCTGGTGCTGAATCGCTGTTATCTCAGGGCCAGAGTCTCCTTTACCCCAGGAGAGGAATAGACCAGAGTTTGCCAACTATGATCCCTAAGGCCAGTGGTGGGCTCAAGTGTTATGATGACTGAAATGTTTAACATTTGTGGGGAGTTCTTTCAAGAAAAGAGAAACAAAATGTCTGCAAACAATAAATGCCGCAGAGGGTGTGGAGAAAAGGGAACCCTCAAACACTGCTGGTGGGAATGTACACTGGTACAGCCACGAGGAAGAACAGTATGGAGGTTCCTTAAAAAACTAGAAACAGAGTTGCCATATGATCCAGCAGTCCTATTACTGGGCATGGATTCAGAGAAAATAATAATTTGAAGAGACACACGCACCCCGATGATCACTGCAGCACCAGTTACGATACCGAAGACACGAAAGCAACCTGTATGTCCATCAGCAGAGGAATGGATAAATAAGACGTGGCGTGTTTACCAGAGAATACTACTCGGTGATAAAAAGAATGAAATAACGCCATGTGTAGCACCATGGATGAGCCTAGGGATTATCATACGAAGTGAAGTAAGTCAGGGAGAGGTAAACCATACAACATCACTGGTACGTGGAATCTTTAAAAATGATACAAATAATCTTATACACAAAATAGAAACAGACTCTCAGACATAGAAAACAAATGTATGTTTCCCATTGGGGAAAGGTTAGGGAAGGGGCAAATTAGAAGTTTTGGATTAACGGGTACACATCACTATATATAAAATCAATAACCAATAAGGACCTACTGTATAGTACAGAGAAACTGTAATGACCTATATGGGAAAATAATCTGGAAAAGAAAGGATGCATGTATACGTATAACTGAACCACTTTGCTATACTACTGAAATTAACACAACATTGTAAATCAACTATACTCAATAAAAAAAGAAAAAATAAGAATAGAAAATTATGAGTCCTAAATTAAGTATGAAATGAGTATTGAGAATAAAACAAACCACAATCTGTCATAAACGTTAAAGCACAGTAGAGTGTTCTATATTTTTATATGCTGCATTTTCGTGTATATTCCCAACAAGAGAAAAACTCCATTTTGACTAAGTGTCTGTAAAAGAGGGTTCCTCCACTCCTAAACTTGTGCTCATGAGAACCGCGTGGACTTTCCACAGACCGGCCTGTTCTCCTAGCCCTGCTTCCAGCAGGATGCCAGACGGGCCACTCCGTGGATGCGGGAGGACACGCCAGGAGTCATCCCTTCACAGGACAGTGTTGACCCTGCCTGAGCAGAAAGGCATGGGAACCAAGGAAGCACCCGCTTGTGAAGCTGAGCTCCGTTTCCCTCATTCGGCTGCCCCTAACGGGTCCACTCTCCACTCAACTGACTGGCAGGAGGCAGGAGGGAGAGGGAGGCGGTGCTCTGGGGAGCTCCGAGGGTCTTCTCAACTTGGAGACCACAGGAGAGTGCAGCCCTGCAGGCAGAGACCCCAGAGTGGAGGGCAGAGGTCCTGGCTGATGGAGCTCGGCTGGCTGTTGTGGGCACACGGTCCTAGGAGAACTGCCAGACCCTCCATCCGCATCCGCTCTGCTCGTCAGAGGGAGCAGAAGTCTTCTCAGCCGCTTTGAGGAGGTAGAGAAAAAGGCCACTCTCTATCTGTTGTCAGGGTACACCCTGTGCTTGGATGCTCCGGTTTGCAGCGGGGTGGGGGGTGTGTGTGCGCGCGCCTGCATGGTTGGGTCGGGTGGGAGTATCAGTAACATCTTCCTCTCCTGGGCTTAGAGTTAACTGAGAGAGTGACAGGAGGCCATAGGTGATCGTGTCAACAGTGTTCCTGATTTAAGAGCAGCTCATTTGGCTGTAGTTACAGGGGGCCTTCTCTTACTTTGTTGTTATTGTTGTTTAGTTGCTAAGTTGGGTCCAACTCCTTTGAGACCCCATCGACTATAGCCTGCCAGGCTCCTCTGTCTGTGGGATTTTCCAGGGTGCGTTGCCATTCCCTTCTCCAGGGGACCCAGGGATTGAACCCGTGTCTCCTACATTGGCAGGTGGATTCTTTACTACTGAGCCACCAGGGAAGCCCTCTCTTACTTTACCCCAGAACTGATATAATATCTGTATCATATGCAAAACATGCAGGCACAGGCAGGCCTCTTGTGGTGCAGGAAAGAGCAGACGGGAATGTGAGGGTGCCGTGGCCAGGATGCTGTAAACCAGAGCTGGGAGGTATTTCACGTTCACACAGCGAGAGTCCATCTCAGCAGTCTGCCTGTGAGCAAAGGGCACCTTCTTCCATGGGGAGAAGTAAGAACCGGATGGGAAGGAGGCACGGATCCAGATCATTTCAAAAATCCTTTTATATCCAAATAAAAAGTCAGAAAATGGATGTCTTCTCCTAATAGAAGCACATTGAACTTTGCCAGACAGGACAGGCTAGGCAGGCACAGGGTTCCACCAGCTGTTGTAGAAGGAGCCCCATCCCCCAGTTCAGGGTTAGGGCTGGAACAGTCCTCTCCCACCTGCATCTCTGCAGATACCTGGGGGCACAGACATAGTAAACTGGTTGGAACTGGCTGAAATTATGGGGACATCATCAAGGAGAAGACACAGCGCAGAGGGAAGATGTCATACAGGGGGCAGGGGAGCGCAGAAATAAAACACTCTATGCTAATAAATGTGCCTTCGGGGCAGATACCCCGTGATAAATAAATGAATCAGCCTTCTTGAGTTCAGACCATTTAAGAGACACTGGTTAAGCTCTGAAATTGAGTTTGGTCCCAAAAGGGCTTCCCTGGTAGCTCAGGCAGTAGAGAATCTGCCTGCAATGCAGGAGACCCAGGTTCATTCCCTGGGTCAGAAAGATCCCCTGGAGGAGGAAATGGCGATCCCCTCCAGTTCTTTCACCTGAAGACTCCCTATGGACAGAGGACCCTGGTGGGCTACACACCATAGGATCACAAAGAGTCAGACATGACTGAGTGACTAGGCCCCCAAAAGCTACAGATCAGACCCTGAACCAAGTCCACAGTCAAAATGTATGATCTGAGACTTCCCTGGTGGTCTAGTGGTTAATCCTCAGCACTTCCAAAGCAGGGAGCACAGGTTCAACCCCTGGTCAGGGAGCTAAGATCCCACATGCTCTGCAGTACAGATTAAAAACAAAACGAAACAAAACAAGCGATCTTCTTCAGGATCCTGGAAGTCAGTCTGTTAGCCCTTCCTGCCCACCCGCCTCGCCACACAGGCGGCAGGCTGTCTTCCTAGGGACCCTAACAAGTCTTCCTCCTGCCGGCCTCTGTTTGCCATTTTTACTCAGTGCCAGGAAAAGATAAATGATCATTCGTTGTAAATTCTGAACTGATTTCTCCAACAATTCTTTTACAAAATCTCTGGAAGAAGCCACTTGCAGTTAAAAATTGGATTTGCTAGAAAGAACTGCCAATTCAAAGTTACTGATGGATCCATGCATTTAAAAGTGCCTACCAGTTCAGCGCTGAGGCTTTCAAAAGCTCGTCAGCCCACATACACCTCTCTAATTGGCTCACTATTTACCTGGGAATTTATTCTGGATGGAATTATGGAGATACGTTTCCTAAATGTCCATTTTATTGCAACTCTTCCTGTGGCTGAAGACTGACCTAGGATCCAATTATTGAGATAACTGGCAAGAAAATTAGCTGGAGCTACTGCGTAGTCAGAGGTGATTTACTTACGAAATTCTTCATAAAATGTCACACAATGATATTATTACCTTGTGTATGTGAACTATTTTATAACCACAATTCAACATATATCTGTTATTTATTTATTTTTTTTACAGCATTATGTACAGTTTTTAAACATAAAGCAACACGATTCTGGATAAATTAATCAAAACTAACTTCATGGATAATTCAATCAGCAATCATTTAAAATTAGAGTTAAATGCTAAAAACCACACATATTTAATATAAGCTCTATTTCTTCTCTCTGACCTTATCTCACACAGAATAACACCTTAGGATCTAAAATGTGGTTCGATTGCTCATCCATTCACTCATCTGTTCTTTGGCTGAACATTTTATGCCAGAGACTGGGTACAGCCCTGGGCTGTCCAGGACTTCCTTGGAGATTCAGTGGTTAAGATCCTGCATTTCCAATGCAGGGAGCATTGATTTGACCCCTGGTTGGGGAACTAGTATCCCCCGTGCTGCATGACCAAAAAATAAAAATAATAAAAATAAAAGAAACACTGGTCTGATTCTCACAGAGGCGATGATGCCTTATCTGACTGGGGTGTGTGTCAGGAGGGACACAGTGCAATGGAACGCGTGTATGACAGACACGTGGTCAAGGTCCATATGGCGTGTGTGGTGGGAGGTGTTGGGGAAATTCACAGATGAGATAACGGTTCATGTGGCTTAAGCTCACCAGCAATAAGGGGAGCAAGGGAACACTGTGCAGAGTCAGAAAGCAGGGTCAGACCTGGAAGGGGTGCAGGAGGTCGACTTCCAAAGGGAGTTACTGCAGCTGAGGCACCAGGAGGTGATGGCACAGTGTGCTGGCTGCAGGCACCTACAGAGAGGCCTCTCTTGCTGGAGGTGCAGAGAAGGGCTGGCACCCTGGATGCCACATCACCAGCTGTGGGCACATCCCTGGTTGCCAGGGACCCAGGCAGAATTCTCAGCAGATCAGTATTAATTGCGTGATCCACTCTACATTCTGGAAGGGTTCCTCTAGAGGTAGGAAGGATGGGTGTTTGGGAGAAAGGTGGGGGTCAGAACAGGGAAGCCTCACTTTGTGATGGAATGAGGAGATTTTAGCTCACCTGTTCTTGGGTGGGGTGGGCTGGGGAAGTCCAGGTTACAGTAAATGGTGATTGAATAGGAAATAAGGGAAGTGGAGGCAACAAGAACAACCTGGCTCTCAAGACATTTGTTAATGGAGGGAAGGAGAGAGAGAGACCAGTCACTGAAAAAGGGTATCTGAAGCTATTTGGGGGTTTTTTAAACATGGCGGACATTTATGTATTGAAGCAAAGAGAACGTATCTTCTCTTTCATCTTTCTTTCTAACAAGCATCTAAACGCACATCACATCCATTTTACAAAGCTGTATTTTTCCGAGGTGTGTACATACAGGGAAGAAACTTGCTGCATCTTAAAAAGGCACACTAAACTAAAATGGTTGGTTTTTTCTTCTTTTACTAAAATAAGTCTCAAAAGATACTAAAACATATGCGTTTCAAGAATTGATGCCATTCGCCTAGTATGCTCGTGGGTCTGAAACAAAGAGCCACAGAGTGACAGGAGACCTAGGGGAAGACAATGATGGTCAGCCCTGCTGCTGCTGCTGCTAAGTTACTTCAGTCGTGTCTGACTCTGTGTGACCCCATAGACGGCAGCCCACCAGGCTCCCCCATCCCTGGGATTCTCCAGGCAAGAATACTGGAGTGGGTTGCCATTTCCTTCTCCAATGCATGAAAGAGAAAAGTGAAAGTGAAGTCGCTCAGTCGTGTCCGACTGTTAGCAACCCCATGGACCGCAGCCCACCAGGCTACTCCGTCCATTGGATTTTCCAGGCAAGAGTACTGGGGTGGGGTGCCATTGCCTTCCCCGATGGTCAGCCCTAGAGAAGTCCAAACTCAAGAAGAAATAGTCCCGGATGCAGAGCCCACTGGTTTATCGTGGCATCACGGTTAACCGATGCACTTGCCTTCTATGGCAGTTACCCATCAGCCGCTGCCTACTTACCCGGAGTCCTCAGCCAAGACGGAGACCTGTGAGTCGGCTGTGAGCCTCCAGGAGGCTGGAGCAAGGGCAAGAATAGGAGGCAAGTTCTCAGTGCAAACCCCAAGCCTTCCCCTCACATCCTAAGGTGGAGAGTTTTAACACCCTACTCTGGTGTCACGAAATGTCCAATCTTTCTATTTGAAAAGTGAAACCATTAGTTGCTCAGTCAGTCATGACCGGCTCTTTGCAACCCTATGGACCATAACCCACCAGGCTCCTCTGTCCATGGGATTCTCCAGGCAAGAATACAGGACTGAATCCAGAATGCCAAGGATACAGGAGTGAATAGGGAGTGAAGATCTCCAGGGGATCATCCCAACCCAGGGATTGAACCCCAGTCTCCGCAGGCAAATTCTTCACTCTCTGAGCTACCAGGGAACCCCTCTACTCTTGCAGATACCACTGCTGCCTCTCAATATCCTACTATTAAATTAAAAGGCATCAAGAGGACCATGAGGGATGGAGGATGATTGGATCATATCAACCTGCTCCCGGAGACGATGCTCTGAAGCAGCCACCAGTAAGGTACAGAGAATAGAACCATCTAGACCAGAAAGAGCCTGGAACGCACTTCATCTAAAGAAAATCTCATACACAAAGTCTACTGAGCTGACCACAGAGCAAGGAGACTGGTGACGAGGAAATGGCTATTTTCACTTCAAAGGAATCTGCCACAGATGCTCTTATGTAAAGAATGACCATAGCATTTAAAATATGCATTTATTGACCCCAAATATGAATGCCAAACTTCTCCACAACACTTTAAGAAGATTCATCTGCTCTCTCCTTGAACATGTCACACATTACAGCATAGTGGTCAAGAAGAGGGGCTTTGAGCCAAACAGATCGGGGTGGGATCCAGGCTTCACCACCTATGACTACATAACTCAGGATCAAGCAACCACTTCTTCTAAACCCCACCGCCATAATGTACCTGTCTCTTATGTTGATGATAAGAAATTAAAATTATTAAAAAAGTAACATGTGGCACAGACTGGCTTTGTTGTTCACATTTAATGATTTTCAGTTCAGTTCAGTCACTCAGTCGTGTCCGACTCTTTGTGACCCCATGGACCGCAGCATGCCAGGCTTCCCTGTCCATCACCAACTCATGTCCATTGAATCAGTGATGCCATCCAACCATCTCATCCTCTGTTGTGCCCTTCTCCTCCTGCCTTCAATCTTTCTCAGCATCAGGGTCTTTGCCAATGAGTCAGTTCTTCCCAGCAGGTGGCCAAAGTACTGGAACTTCAGCTTTAGCGTCAGTCCTTCCAGTGGATATTTAGGACTGATTTCCTTTAGGATGAACTAGTTTGATCTTCTTGCAGTCCAAGGGTCTTCTCCAATACCACAGTTCAAAAGCATCAATTCTTCGGCTCTCAGCTTTCCTTATAGTCCAACTCTCATATCCATACTTGATTACTGGAAAAGCCATGATAATTTTAGTGCTGTTTTATGATGAAAGCTATGTCAGGACAGTGTTTTGAGATATTTACCTCTATTTCTTCTTCACTGAACCTTGCTACTTTACCTCCCTTTCTCCTTCTTCTCTCTTCCTACCCAGGAAACAAGTCCTTTCCAGGTTCCCTGCCCTCAAAGATGGTTGTTAACATCATAAATGGAAAGAGAAATATGTTAAGTTAATTCATGCTTTAGAGTTCCTGAAGTGGACAGACTGCATAAAATACTTGTAAGACCACTGGTGGTTCAGGGGGCTGCTCCTCAGCCCTTTCCTTCAGTCCTGTGGAAATGAAATTCCCTTGGCTGGAGAGTGGTCAGTTGGGAAGCAGTTAAGAGTGAGCTGGCCCTTAGGCCGTGGGATGCAGGATGCACGGAGGAGTCAGCTGTATGGGGGCTTTAGGCAGACAGGCTGAGAGTCAAATAGAGCACCCCAGCCCTGTCCCAGCATCCTGGCCTGCAGCTACCTTTCGGGGCATGACAGGTTAGCAAGTGAAGGCCATTCCAGCACAAGGACTTTTCAGGGCAGCCCTGGAACAGAAGCCTGCTCCCAAGCCCACCCTAACCAACACAGAGGAAGTGCTTCAAACTTCAGGGTCACCCTGGAAGTGAGTGGACAGAGTGGATTCTGAATGGACTGTGGTCCTGCCCCAGGCAAAATGGGGATGTTAAGTCCAGTTACTAAAAAAGTAATAATATCAAAGTTACCTTTTTACACGCTTAGCCCAAGTTGTAGCCTGTGAGGTTCTTTCTAGTGACAAAAGGAATATTGAGTCGATTTCTTGTAGGACAAAGGACGTGGCTGGGGGACTTGAAGATGAGTGTGGGCTGGCCAGCCGGCCAGGAGGATCAACCATGGGGCCCAGAAGAAGGGCCACAGGCAAGGAAGCGATCACTTCTGCACCTTTAAGCCAATTTCCAGGGCCTGGATGTCTCCCCTCCTTCCCCGCTCCCTGCCTCTTCTCCCTCCTCCCTGGGTTTTCAGTTAAATCTTTCAGTTCAAAAATTCCTACATGCAAACTCAGTTTTCCTGCCCCTTATCCAGGGACCTCCTGGTGGAATTCGTCCTGTGCTCCGTTGGTCCCACAAAGCCCCACGGACACGCTGCACACTTACCAGGCCTCCTCACCATATTTACGGCTCCCATTTCCTGGGGACTCACTTTATGCTGGACACTGTCCTGAGAGCTTCATATACACATCAGTCAAGGATATCAGGAGGAAGATAATCGCGTAAAGGCAGGATAAAGGTAGGTGCTATGAGAGCTCCTTTTGAGAGCAGGTAGCAGATGCAGAGAGGTGCAGGCAGTCCTCTGAGGTCACACAGCTTGGTCAGTGGACTGCAAGCCCAGGCAGCTGAGTTCAGAGCTCACTCTTCACCTCCAGCTAGGTCAACCTCCTGCCTGCACATCGAGCTCTGTTCTCACAGAGGTTTCATCCCTGTCTCTCTCAGCGACTTGCAAGCTCCTCTGTTGGTCTGTACATTCACTCAGCACATAGGAGCTGTTGAGTCCTGATAGATGCCAGACAGCATCCTTGGGAGGAAAGACCTCCCTTGCCATTCCTACGATGCCATGGGCTGACCCCAGGCCACTACACCTGTCTTCAACCATGGCCTCGATCCAGAATTCACCTGGGCATCTTTAGCAAATGCTG
Organism: Oreotragus oreotragus; assembly: GCA_006410675.1. Lineage (NCBI taxonomy): Eukaryota > Metazoa > Chordata > Mammalia > Artiodactyla > Bovidae > Oreotragus > Oreotragus oreotragus. Next base: position 158,674 of record SJYX01022517.1, on the reverse strand, counting down.
ACAGTGAGTTGACACCCAGGAGTTATAATTTAATTGGCCTGGGGGTGTCTCAGGCTCTGGAGCTTCAAAGCCTTTGCTTTCAAAACCCAACCTGGAACATAATTCAAAGAACGAAATATCCTTTGACATTCATGCAAAATCATTTCTTACTATATCTTCATGTTTTGTGTCTTAAGAAGAAAGCCAGATGTCATGCTAGGATCGGGAGTGCTTTCAATGACTCCTGAAAGCAGGAGTTTGCGGATGAAGGGAGGGTCCCGAGTCAGCCCCTGTGCACGCAGCCCTTGTCCCTCATCTCTGACAGGGGACACAGCACCTCTGCGCTGAAGGGGAGGGGTCTGTTCTTCAGAGGCCCTCTACCACGACTCAGTTAAGGAGGAAGGAACCAGTTTGCCTTATGGCTCACCTGGGATCTTCAAGAACAGGACAACAGTTTGATATTCAGGGAACACTGGCGAAAACGTGTGACCTGCTAGACCCTGCACTGCTCCCTCAGAGGCCCCAGGTCTGTGGCAGACCCCCTGCCCGGCCTGCATTTCTGGCCCCAGCCAGGCTCCCTGAGCCCTGGGCAGAAAAGGGGCTGAGAATTACTGGGGCATATGTGGAGAGTGTCCTGCCCAGTGACAGCACCTCCTAAATCACTCTTCCCTGGTACCTAATTTCACTTTCAAGCGGAGTGATGTCACCTCCTGGGGGAACCCAGTGCCCTGGAATTAACGTGAAGACCTGATGTGGATGCAGAGCCGCACGAAGGAACAAAAGGCTGAAACAGGAAAGCAAGAGGGACCCTGAGAAGATAACTGAAAACAGCCACCAGTGATTATGTGTCTCACTTGCATTTTCATCAGCTGACAGTATGATTTATTGTCTCCCCAACGGAGCACAATGTCCACCGTGAGAGGAGTGCAGTTTGCCTCACTGTAACTCCAGGGCCTAGGTAGGTGCTAATAAATATTTGCTGGGTTAGTTTAATGAAATGTTAATTTCATTTAGCACCATACATGTAGCCTGCATTAACTCATTTAATCCTCATAATAACCCTGGAAGGTAGACATGACGAATGCCATTTAGAGATGAGGAAACATGCTTGGAAAGTAATGTAAATTCCCCCCAAAACCAAAACACACAGTGACAAGGTAGCAGAGTAGGGATTCCAGGCCACGCAGCCTGTGCTTTTCCCATCCGTCCCACGCTGTGGCCGGTGAATACAGAAAAAGGGCTGAGAGGGCAGACGTGATGGTGAGGAGATACAAGAAGAAGGAAAGGGACCAAGCTGATTAGGGAATGAAGGGTGGCCGTTCTTCTCAAAGAGACATGAACGGTCCCAGAGAAAACATGAGGAAAGACAGGTGAGCTTTTTGTTGACTCCTCCCTTGTCACTACCCATTGCACACAGTGAATTTTATGTAACAATATTTTCACCCAGTTCAGGTAAAAACAACTATACCTTNGACCAAGCTGATTAGGGAATGAAGGGTGGCCGTTCTTCTCAAAGAGACATGAACGGTCCCAGAGAAAACATGAGGAAAGACAGGTGAGCTTTTTGTTGACTCCTCCCTTGTCACTACCCATTGCACACAGTGAATTTTATGTAACAATATTTTCACCCAGTTCAGGTAAAAACAACTATACCTTATGCCGACCCAGGTACCTCTTTTCCAATTTTTCATGTGTTGACATTTGACAAATCTTAAAATAGCAACAGAGAATTCTACTGCAACATCTCATGATGTCTTGGAGTGCTGACAAGCTGGAATGGAACACTCTCATTGTACAGATTCGACACACACATTTACATACTCACACACACATAGTGTCACACACAGAGACACTCACACTCAAGGCTGGACAAAGGTTAAAGGGATTAACAAGGTGGATCCTGGGTCAGGAACAGTGTCGAGAGATCCTAATGGTCATCCCATCGTATCTGGGATCTCCCGGCAGCTGCGCCATCTCTGTTATTCTAGATTTTGATAGCCACAGTTGAATCCCACTTTTCCACCGGAGAAACATCCTGAAGCCATCTTTTGTTGTTCAGTTGCTCAGTTGTGTCCAACTCTTTCTGACCTCATGGCCTGCAGCACACCAGGCTTCCCTATCCTTTGTTATCTCCAGGAGTTTGCTCAAGCTCATGTCCATTGAGTCAGGGATGCCATTCAACTATCTCAGGCTGTTACATCTTTTCAATCAAAAGAGGTCCAGCTTGAAGAAGGGCACAAGCTGATTCTCTGTGTTTCTAGAGATCAGCTCATGTGGTTTACATCCAAAGGCCTCCTGAGGGGATTTCTCTGATGGTCCAGTGATTAAGAATGCACCGTGCAACACAGGGGAAACAGCTTCAATCCCTGGTCTGGGAACTAAGGTCTCACACGCTGTGGGGCAACTGAGTCCACGTGTCACAAATAGAGAATCCATGCAGCACAACAAAAGGTCCCACATTATGCAACTAAGACGCAGTGCAGTCAAACAAGCAAATATATATATATACACACATATAATAAATATATATATATATTTAAAAGGGCCTCCTAAGGAACAGGTATGGGGTTTGTCAGAAAGAAAATCATTTGTTGGCTGATGAGTGAGAACAAGTGTCAGACCCACAAGAAGGAAGAAGGAGGCCCTCATACACAGCAAAGCGGATGAAAATACCAGCTGTTATCCTACAAAACTATATATGTTGTCCTATAAAACTTCTCTCCTATGGTATCAGGGGGCTTCTCAGGTGATTCAGCTAGTAAACAACATGCCTGCCAATGAAGGAGATACAAGAGATGTGGGTTCAACACCTGGGTCAGGGAGATTCCTTGGAGAAGGAAATGACAACCCAGTCCAGTATTATTGTCTGGGAAATTCTATGGACAGAGGAGCTTGGCAAGCTGCAGCTCATGTGGTCACAAAGAGTAAGACATGACTGAGCGTGCACGCACACACACACACACACACACACACACACACACCCCTATGATATCAAGTGGATGTCTCCCAGGCCAGTTCATTCTGAGCCATCACCATGAGGACAAAGGAACAGATTGTGAATTCTTGGAGAACACAGTACAGGCTGTATTTGCCATTGCAACATCCATGCAGCCTATTCAGGAAGATAGCAGTTGACTGATTCAATGAATGTTAATAAATAATACACATGTTACAATGTTAATACATGTTAATAATACCAACAAAATAAACATAATTTAGGACTAGGTTCTAATGTTAATTACCTCGACAGTGGTGGAAGCAACTAAATAAAACCAAAACAAATCATTTCTTGTTAATGAAAAGGCATGTATATTGGGTAACATACTCGAGAAGCAAATGCAGTACACCAGCTATGGGAAAATGGCTTGGGTCCTCCCTGGATAGAGATTATGTCAATTATTTTCTCCTTTGTGAAGTGCAATTTTGATAGTACAGAAATGCAATAATAGTACTCAGGAAGATCACTCTCCAGAGAGGTTCTGGTGTGATGAATTGTCACAGAGAATCTGCAGAGGAGAGCCAACCTGGGAAACTAGATTAGGGGAGATGGGGTGTTTGCTGGGATCAAAAACTGGTGCTATCTTTGCTTCAAAAGCAAGCCGGAAGTGTGAGGGACCCTCAGGCCCGACTGCCAGTCCGGCACAAAGTGTGGACAGAAGGTGGCTGAAAGTCTTCTGGATGGACATAGGAGAACTCCAGGACAGATCCAGGAGAATCCTAGGACCAGACACAGGGTCCACCAGGAAGAGGAAGCATCTCTAGCTGGCTGACACCATCCCCCAAAAAACTGTATTTGCAGAAAGAGAGCATCAGTTGGTGATGTGAGTCTAGAAAACTCAAGTCAAGGAAGAGTTTGTAAGGACTGACTCTCAACAGCTGAAACCAATGAAGAAGGAGACTTTGATAGAAGATACAGTTGTGGTTTTTGTTTTCTTTGCTGTGTTATTGCTCCCATTTCAAGTTCTGCTTCTGTATAGACCATCCTGTGATGACGAGATGCTCTGGGGGCTGCACTGTCTCATGTGGATATTGGGTACCAGAAAAATGGACAGTGTGTCTAAGAACTGAACACATAATTTAAGTTAATTTAAATGTAAAGAGGCACCCATGTTTCTGAGTCACTGTATTAGACCGTGCACGTGGAGAGGCTCTAAAACCAGCACAGCAGTCGAGAAATTCAGGACAATTAGGGGTTTAGAGATAAACACGGACCAGAACCAAACTGACACAATTCCCAGAGGAGTCTAACGCTCCTAACAAATCTGGCAGCGACACAAATCCAAGTCACCCTCAGTCTAAGGATCTAAACATCTTGGTTTTCTTAGATATGCCCAGCACAAGAAATGAACCACAATGCATGGCTTATATACTGCAACCTGTAAGTCAGTCCAAGATCGAGTTGAGTTGCCTTTATAAATGTGAACTCTTTACTAAAATCAGTGTGTTTATTTATGCATCTACCATGTAGTAGGCACAGTACGAGTCTGTGGTAGGGTTATATGCCTGCATGCTATTAACTATGCCAGCAGAGGGCTTAGGAGGCAAAGAAAGAAGGAAAGGTATTAACATCAAGGAACTGTCAACAGGTTTTTGCTAAATTTCAGAACTGCTGTGAACCAGTAACTTCGATGTATATCCTGGTTGAAAAGAGCAACCTGCACAAGTTAGGCTAAGCCTAACCCACCACTGTATATTGAATGGATGTGAGTGTGTGTGTGCGTGTGGTTGGCAGGGAGCAGACAAATGTCTCTTTGGTTCACAGGCCTTCAGATTGAGAGAAACTGTACTCAAGGAGGTAAACACAAAGAAACACAGGAGAGGATCATCATGTTCACATGCACCTCCACGATGGAGACGATGAGATTCAGGATTTCTGGCTGATGCTGTCATTGGGTGACACTGTTCAGAGCTTTGGGATGTGGATAGAACATTTTACATCTTGGAAGGATGTACATCATTAAAGGGCCAGGGGGTGGACTGTGTAGCAGACCTCAAAAATATCCCCCACCATTAGACTAATTATGCCGTTAGATAGAAGCCTCCCAAACTGAAGTATGGTGGGCTGTACGTCCAGTGGGATACAGCAGAAGTGACCGTGTGTGTCTCCTGAGGCTAGATAATGTAAGACCCTGCAGTTTCCATTGTGATCTCTCTCTTGGATTGCTGCCATGCTGTGTGGACACTCAGATAGCCCCGTGCAGAGCTCCCCGTGGCAAAGCAATGCATTCTGCTGCCCACAGCCACTACTGAACTTCCAGATCCCTAGTGAGCGGATCTGCCAGTCGCGGTTTAGCCTCTGTAATTCCTAATCTAACCAAAGACATGACAACAATCTCTTCAGAGACTTTGAGCCAGAACTACCTAGCTAAACCACTCCTATGTGCCTGTCCTACTGAAATTGACCGAAAGGATCAATGTTTACTGAATTTTAAGATGATGGCTTTCACAGTAATTGCTGTACAGCAATACATAATGCATGGTAAAAAGTGAAATGGATTTTGTAACTTGGAGTTGAAGATAATACATTAAAGAGGGTGGTGGTGTTTCCATGAGGACGCTGAGGTCTCTTGGATGGTGGTATGACCTGAAATAGATTACACTTGCCAAGTTCACCAATTCTTCAATATGTGTGGCTGACTGAATTGCTAGGAGGTCAAGGTTAGTAAAAATGAAGATAAAAAGCATAGTGAAATGAAGTCCAAACAATTGACTCCTCTCCCTTTTATTTTGCGAGGCAAAAGGTTAATTCCTGGAATGAAATTTTGTGTCCCATAATAGTTATTCCCTTGAAGTTTTGTTGCTTCACAAATATAATAGCAGTCATAAAGACAATAAAAATGAAAAGTCACACAACCTCAACTTTTTAACAGATGTACCCTTTGGATCTGACATAGGTTAACGTTTGTGGGTGTGTAAATGGAATCATCACACAGTTATAGCATTGGAAACATTTATATTTTCTTTTTTGAACTGATTACTCTGTGATAATCATTTCCATAATACTATACGTTCCTCATAATTTTTATTTAAAGTAATTCCTTGAATGAATATAGAATAATTTGCTTAGCTATTCTTGTATTGCTGACTTTGACTTTTACTTTTCCCCCAACTAAAAATCATGCTGTGTGGAGAGTGCCCTTCTAATTTTGAGCTATTTCTTCATGAAAATTTTTCTTGGGTGAAATTACTAGGTCAGAATCCCTTGGCCATTTTAAATGGTAACAAAGCAAGTTTAATCCTCTTGGTCAAGACTTAGAATGAACCATGAGATGCTACGAGGATTCACTAAAATGGGAAAGAAGGAAAAGAGAGCTGGGCATCAGAAAATGACTACCTACTAAACAGTGAGCCCACAGAGCAAAGGTAGAAACCATATGACCTTTGTTGGACCAAAGTCATTAGCATCTCTATGCTCAGAACATAGCTGGGGAGCCTTCTTATATTTCACTTCTATAAACTGTCTTCACTCTTCCATTGCCCCTGCCATCACCTGATTGGTCAGTGTTCATCAGAACTTAGCCTACATCCTGCAGCATACCTGGGTACCTGTACTGGACACAGTTTAGAAGAGACAGCTTGCACTTAGCATCAGGCAGCCATCATATTGGAGTGATACATGGTATTACCCTCCCTCCCTGTAGAGAAGAGGAGTGTAGCAGGAAGCTTATTCTGTATCTTAAGGAACTAGGGAAGCCAGATGCNAGAGACAGGCAGCATACCTGGGTACCTGTACTGGACACAGTTTAGAAGAGACAGCTTGCACTTAGCATCAGGCAGCCATCATATTGGAGTGATACATGGTACTACCCTCCCTCCCTGTAGAGAAGAGGAGTGTAGCAGGAAGCTTATTCTGTATCTTAAGGAACTAGGGAAGCCAGATGCAGATTTCAAAATTCATATCCCTTCATTCAGAACCAATCGAGCAGGGAGGTCTTCACGCTTCATAATCAAAACTATGAATTATTGACTCCTTTCATGGCTCAGATGATAAAGAATCTGCCTGCAATGCTGGAGACCAGGGTTCGATCCCTGGGTCAGGAAGATCCTCTGGAGAAGGGAATGGCAACCCTCTCCAGCATTCTTGCCTGGAATTCCCAGTATTCTTGGGAGAATCCCATGGGCAGAGGAGCCTGGTGGGCTGTCCATTGGGTCTCAGACAGGACTGAGTAACCTAACATTCAAACTAAAAAAGGAAAAATAAATAAATTTATGTCAAGGCTTTATCCTCCAGTCAACTTTTTAATGTTGGGCCAATTTCCCCACCTTTCTAGTTAACATGATTTTAAGTATATGTTGGCATCTCGTATCTCAAGCCTAGGGGCAGAAAATCCCTAAGGGTCAGAGGTTACAAGTGGGTCTGTTCACGTGTAGATCTCAGTCTTGGTTGAAGAAGGTTAGTCACCCTCTTCCCATACACTCTCCACTAGCGCCATCTTATTTTGTCCTTCAGACTAGAGGTGCCCAAAGAGTACTTTGAATGACTATTCAGATTCGGCACTGGATGCTCCCCAAGCATGAAGGAGATCGCAGCTCGGCATGTGAACCGTGTCACATGTGGACAACATGTGGTATGACCCACAGAGAGGAGCACGCAGCCTGCCCCCCACCACCCCACTAGAGTCCCCGCTTGGGCGGTGCTGCCTGCTCCAGCATGCTTCACCCAGATTACGAGCTCGTTTGTTCTAGCGCAGTTGTTTATTGCTTCTAGTGTTTTGAAACAGATGTGTCCTTTATAGAAAGTGGTCTGGTCTTAAAGCCCCTTAATTATTTTTCAGTTGGATCAGCTATTTTACAATAATTAAAACACGCACACAGTATCATAGCACGTGGGGCTTCAGTCTGTAAACTCTTAGGAAGGTGAAACTGCTGAGAAGGGTTACTGGTATCCTGGAATCATCCTCACAAACAGCTGCGAAGGTCTGGACGAGAGCTTCCCACAGGCACAGGTGCACCAGCCACAGCCAAGAAAAATGCTGCTGAGGATGCAGAAAATGCCTTGGGTGAAAATAATACCAACCTAATGGCATCTCCTGAAAATTTTCATAAGCTTATAGCCAGGTGACAAAGACGTGGGGCATAGTGTGTGTTGGGGGCATGGTGTGTGCTGGAGGCATGGTGAGGGGAATTGGTTGCGTGATAAGAAGATCGAAGGATGCTGTCTCTCAAGTGTACCAGAGGCTGAAGCTGGCTTATCATGATTCTCAAGAATATCTCCACCGGCTCCTCTGATGGCTCAGGGGTAAAGAATCCGCCTGCCACTGCAGGTCCTGGAAGATCCCACATGCTGCCAAGCAACCAAACCTCTGTGCCACAAATACTGAGCCTGTCTTTGGAGCCTGGGAGCCACAACTACGAGCCCACGTGCCGCAACCACTGCAATCCACACGCCCTAGAGGCCACGTCCACTCAGGGGAAGCCACCACAGTGAGAAGCCTGAGCCCTGAAACTAGAGAGAAATCCCTGCCTGCTGCCACTCGAGAGAACCAAGTGCGGCAGCGGAGACCCCGCACAGCCAAAAGCAAAACAGATTCCAAAATGTATTTATCAAAAGCAGTAAGAAGTAAATATATTAAAAAAAAAGAATATCCCGAGTCTCTCTGAGCTGTGTGGTACCAGCAAAATCAGAGGTCCTCTCTGCGCTCTCAGCTTTGCTTCTGAGTGTTGGTTCAACCCAGTCACTTCCTCAACAGATTTTGACAAATACCGATTCAGCTTTTACTATAGGGGTACAGTCAAGAAGAAGGCAGGCATTTTTATTTGATTTTTATTTGCTTCCTCCTGGGGGGAAGAAAGCACAAACCTGGGTCAGTGTTTGAGGGATATAAGCTTTCACTCCTACATTTCAATCGTGTTTAGAAGAATCAGGCATCGAAAGAGAAGGAAGGAAGGAGTGTCAAAAAGAAGGATGCTGTAAGTAGGACAGACTTGCTGCACTACCTGAATTTTTAATTTTTTTTTCCCTTGGGAGTTTAGTTGCTCTAGACTGTTGTGTGGTTTGTGCTGTACAACAGAGTGAACCAGCTATACGCATACATATATCCCCTCCCTCCTGAGCCTTCCTTCCCCCCCATCCCACCCCTCTAGGTCATCACAGAGCACCGAGCTGAGCTCCCTGGATTACACAGCAGGTTCCCACTAGCTATCTGTTTTACACACAGTACTGTATATAGGACAGACTTACGGTACTACCTGAATTTTTACTGAGGAAAAAAAAAAAAAATAACACATGTACTGTGTATCTAGGTAAGTGTCTGCTTAATTAGTTCTGTTTATCCTCTGCGCCTTCACCACAGCCTCCACTGGGGGAAGGACCTGATAAATTAGGCTCACTCTCACGTTTCCAAATCCTTGCCCTGTGTCTGGCACATCATAACATACATATTCCAACAGCATATATTGGTTGAATAAGTAGATTTCATATTAAATAAAATACTTTGAATATAGGTAGGCAAACCAGCCCAAGGTGTTAAATTTGTTCTGCCCTTAGACATTCTTCAATGTTTCTTCAGACTATTTCTGTACCATCTGCAGTAGCAAGGAAGAAAGGCCTGGGGACCCCCTCAGTATAATTTATTATATTTATGTAGCACCTATCACCTTGCGACTGTATCTAGGTCAGCAATTTCCCAAAGTTTGCTTCATAATATCCCAGAGTATCTCTGTGGGGCCACTATGTCTTAAAATAGTCTCAAAATAAAATTAAGTTTCATACCGGTTAATTTTTAAAAATAAACATGGCCCGTGGAGGGAAAGCTTTATAAAACCAAGAATATAATTCAAAAATACAATATTACTTAGGAAGCTGGCAACCAGAGACCTATGTTGATTCCAAGGTAATTACTGATTCATTTATTTTTCCAGCAAATATGTGTTAAATAGTTCCCTATGTCAGACATTGTGCCGGGCACTTGACCTTTACTGAGGTGCGACCCTCGTCCTGGCTCTAAAGGGCAGTGTGATGGTGGTGCAGTAAGATGTAAACTCGGAAGGCTCAAATCCAGCACTTCTTAAATGTCACTATAAGTTATATAGAGTGTGTCATCCTGTGTCCTATCTTTTCCTGATGTCTATATTCCTCATAAGTATTAATAACAAAATCTGAGGAAGCTTCTGATCCAAGTCACTCAGTATCTCCTGAGCCTTAAAGAACTTGTCCTGGGACTTCCCTGGTGGACCAGTGGTGAGGCCTTCCCGTTTCAAGGCTGCTGCAGCTGCTGCTGCTAAGTTGCTTCAGTCGTGTCCAACTCTGCATGATCCCACAGACGGCAGTCCACCAGGCTCCTCTGTCCCTGAGACTCTCCAGGCAAGAACACCGAAGTGGGCTGCCATGTCCTTCTCCAGTGAATGCATGCATGCTACGTCGCTTCAGTCGTGTCCGACTCTGTACGACCCCATGGACAGCAGCCCTCCAGGCTCCTCAGTCCACAGGATTCTCTAGGCAAGAATACTGGAGTGGGTTGCCATTTCCTTCTCCAGGCAGGGGGTGCAAATTCTACCCCTGGTCAGAGAATTAAGACCTCACATGCTTTGTAACAACAACAAAAAAAGCCCCAAACATGAAACAGAAGCAATATTGTAACAAATTCTATAGACTTTAAAAATCAGTTCAGTTCAGTTCAGCTCCTCAGTCCTCTCTGACTCTTTGCGACCTCATGGGCTATAGCACACCAGGCTTCCCTGTCCACCACCAACTCCCGGAGCCTACTCAAATTCATGTCCATCGAGTTGGTGATGCCATCCAACCATCTCATTCTCTGTCGTCCCCTTCTCCTCCCACCTTCAATCTTTCCCAGCATCAGGGTCTTTTTCAGAGTCAGTTCTTCACACAGGTGGCCAAAGTATTGGAGCTTCAGCTTCAGCAGCAGTCCTTTCAATTAATATTCAGGACTGATTTTCTTTAGGGTTGACTGGTTGGATCTCCTTGTAGTCCAATGGACTCTAAAGAGTCTTCTCCAACACCACAGTTCAAAAGCATCAATTCTTCAGAGCTCAGCTTTCTTTATAGTCCAGCTCTCACATTCATACATGACTACTGGAAAAACGATAGCTTTGACTAGATGGACCTTTGTTGGTAAAGTAATGTCTCTGCTTTTTAATATGCTGTCTAGGTTGGTCATAGTTTTTCTTCCAAGGAGCAAGCATCTTTTAATTCCGTGGCTGCAGTCAGCATCTGCAGTGATTTTGGAGCCCCCCAAAAATAAAGTCTCTCATTGTTTCCATTGTTTCCTCATCTATTTGCCATGAAGTGTTGGGACCGGATGCCATGATCTTAATTTTCTGAATGTTGAGTTTTAAGCCAACTTTTCCCCTCCCCTCTTTCACTTTCATCAAGAGGCTTAACCAACTTTTTTTCATATCTAAGGAAAAAGTTTTCATTGTAGACAAATGGAAAATATAAATAAAAAGACTGTAAACCACTGGCCTATCACTTTTTAACCATTAACTTCTGAGTGTATATCTTCCAGTTTCCCTTCGGTAAATTGGAGGCAGGCAAGCCTGGGCAGTAGATGATTCTCTCCAGGAGTGAGCTGCCCTCCTTCCTATCTTTCATATGGTCATATCTAACTTCAAGGGAGAATGGAAAGTAGTCTAGCTATGAGCTCAGAAGGAAGGGGAAACACATTTTGGTGAGAAGTTAGCAAATTTACTTAGTAAATGCCAGTTCTTTTAAGGCATATTAACCATTAAACTCCTCAGAAATAGCATGATGTCTGGTTGCAATTTTTAAAGAATCATCGGCTTTGGTGTTTGAAGTGTTTACCAAAGACATACTTCAGAAGCATGACTTTAGTAAAATCAACCCACCATTTTCAGTTCAGTTCAGTTCAGGTCATGTCCGACTCTTTGTGACCACATGGACTACAACATGCCAGAATTCCCTGTCCACCACCAACTCCCGGAGCCTACTCAAATTCATGTCCATCGAGTTGGTGATGCCATCCAACCATCTCATTCTCTGTCGTCCCCTTCTCCTCCCACCTTCAATCTTTCCCAGCATCAGGGTCTTTTTCAGAGTCAGTTCTTCACACAGGTGGCCAAAGTATTGGAGCTTCAGCTTCAGCAGCAGTCCTTCCAATTAATATTCAGGACTGATTTTCTTTAGGGTTGACTGGTTGGATCTCCTTGTAGTCCAATGGACTCTAAAGAGTCTTCTCCAACACCACAGTTCAAAAGCATCAATTCTTCAGAGCTCAGCTTTCTTCATAGTCCAACTCTCACATTCATACATGACTACTGGAAAAACGATAGCTTTGACTAGATGGACCTTTGTTGGTAAAGTAATGTCTCTGCTTTTTAATATGCTGTCTAGGTTGGTCATAGTTTTTCTTCCAAGGAGCAAGCATCTTTTAATTCCATGGCTGCAGTCAGCATCTGCAGTGATTTTGGAGCCCCCCAAAAATAAAGTCTCTCATTGTTTCCATTGTTTCCTCATCTATTTGCCATGAAGTGTTGGGACCGGATGCCATGATCTTAATTTTCTGAATGTTGAGTTTTAAGCCAACTTTTCCCCTCCCCTCTTTCACTTTCATCAAGAGGCTCTTTAGTTCTTCTTTGCTTTCTGCCATAAGAGTGGTGTCGTCTGCATATCTGAGGCTATTGATATTTCTCCCAGCAATCTTTATTCCAACTTGTACTTCATCCAGCCTGGCATTTCACATTATGTACTCTGCATATAAGTTAAATAAGCCTAGTGACAATATGCAGCCTTGACATACTCCTTTCCTGATTTGGAACCAGTCTGTTGTTCCATGTCCAGTTCTAACTGCTGTTTCTTGACCTGCACACAGATTTCTCAGGAGGCAGGTCAGGTGGTCTGGTTTCCCTTCTCTTTAAGAATTTTCAACAGTTTGTTATGATCCACACAGTCAAAGGCTTTGGCATAGTCAATAAATCAGAAGTAAATGTTTTTATGGAACTTTCTTGCTTTTTCAATGATCCAGTGGATGTGGACTTTAAACATGGTCCACATTAAAAAAAAAAAAAAAANACAGTTTGTTGTGATCCACACAGTCAAAGGCTTTGGCATAGTCAATAAATCAGAAGTAGATGTTTTTATGGAACTTTCTTGCTTTTTCAATGATTCAGTGGATGTGGACTTTAAACATGGTCCACATTAAAAAAAAAAAAAAAAAAACAACTTTGCCCTGACCCAAGGATTCACTTCTGCAGCAAAGACTATGAAATCCAGGTGACCAGATAAGTCAACTTTTAGTTAGGTACTTACAGCTTCTGACACTTGGCATATCTCAGAGGCAGGCACCTGTAAGCCCAGCTAAACCTCCTAATCAGTCCACCAAGTTCTTCACCTGAATACGTTTCTCTCTTCCAAGCACATTTGGGTCAAAATCTGGAGACATTTTTGGCACTCTATGTTATCAAAAAGAGCATCTTCCTTGAAGTCACAAAGATGTGAGTTTAAATCCCAGTTCTGCCCCTGGTACACACAGAGCAATATGGCTAGATTTCTCCTCCCGTAAAAGGAAGGTAGTTCTAACCTCTTAGAACTGTTATGAGAATGAAATGAGAACACATAGAAGGCTCTTAAAATAGTGCCAAAGACAGTGAAGTTATTCAATAAGTTATTTCCTCCATTCATATACTACTATAAGCTATTATTATAATGTTATGATTTTTGAATCTACTCCCTAAAAGTGTGCAAACAATGGCATTGTTCTCAATATATTTTAAGATGATCATCCACTTAAAATCATGCCATTATAATAATTAAAAAATGACTTGCCTTAGTGAATGGTACAAGATAATGGTGTGATTCTCTGGGCTGTGAATGTCTGGCCAGTGATATTACTAGAGTGCTGCAGGTGTAGATGCTAACAGATCATTTCAGAGACAAGACAGCGATCTTACTGATAGTGCAGAGGCTGTCATGACTCTCAGTCATATATAATTTTTATAATCATTGTTATATTTTATTATTATTGTTGTTGTTTTATAATTGTTATTGTTCAGTTTCTCATTCATGTCTGACTCTTTCTGACTCCATGGACAGCAGCATGCCAGGCTTCCCTGTCCTTCCCCATCTCATGTTTTATAGACAAATGTATATATACATACATATGAATATATGTGTATTGGATTAGCCAAAAGATTTGTTTAGGCTTTTCCATAAGATGTGTTATAAAACCCAAACAAACTTTTTAGCCAATCCATGTATGTATCCTATATACATATATACATATATATACATACATGCATACATACACACACACACACACACACACACACACACACACACACACAAATATGGACTTCTCTGGTGACTCAGCTGGTAAAGAATCTGCTTGCAGTGCAGAAGACCTGGGTTTGATCCCTGGGTTGGGAAGATCCCCTGGAGGAGGGCATGGTAACCCACTCCAGTATTCTTGCCTGGAGAATCCCCATGGTCAGAGGAGCCTGGAAGACTATAGTCCATGGGGTGGCAAAGAGTCAGACATAAGTGAGTGACAAAGCAGAGTATATATATATATACACACACACACATATGGATTGAACTATATATATAGGCTTCTCTGGGGGCTCAATCGGTAAAGAATCCACCTTCAATGCAGGAGACCCAGGTTCAGTCCCCTGGGTTAAGAAGATCCGCTGGAGAAGGAAATGGCAATCCACTCCAGTATTCTTGCCTGGACAATTCTATGGACAGAGAAGCCTGGTGGGACTGCAAAGAGTTGGACATGACAGAAGCGACTCAGACGCATGCATACATACATTGAAATAGTTAATAATTCTTTGAAAAATTGAAGTAAAATGCAGTAATGTGAGAATATTATGTATTAAGACATCTGTTTCCATCACTAATCCAAACGGGGTTATCAGTATGATTGGTCACATTTCTGACATTCAGATGTCACACACTTGGATGGCGCTTCTCCACTCTATGCTCAGAGATGAGCCTCAGCTCTGCCTTTCCCTGCTTGACAATGCCAGTTATTACTTCCAGTTGCTGAACCATATGGCAAATGGTGAATACTTAAGATTTAGGTTCAAAACGAAGTAGGGGGGCCCCATTAAGGACATGCATACCCCAGCTTAGCTTTACCCAACTCTGCTTGGGATTTGTTGGGAATTGGAACAGCCAATAATAAAGTGATCATTCCCACTCCATGCCCTGCCATCAATCCTCTGACATCTCCCTCCAAGGGGAGATTACAGGAAAGGCAAACTTAGGCATTTCTGGGCTCATCTCATCTTACCCTACCTTTACTGATGACAACACTGTGCATCTTATGGGATGTTCTGACCTTTCAAATAGCAAAACTGGGCCTCAACAAGAAGCCAGAATCCCAGGAACAGAGTATTTATTGTACTAACAACAGAAAAGAAAGGTTACCACTCAGTTTGCCATTTGAGATCTTAGCCAGGTCTTTCTGGCTGAACATATATTCAGAAATTACACAGAAATCATTAGTGGTGTCATGGAACTTTCTTTCCTGAAAACGTTTTTTAAAAGTAGATCACGCCAGTCAGAATGGCTGCGATCCAAAGTCTACAAGCAATACATGCTGGAGAGGGTGTGGAGAAAAGGGAACCCTCTTACACTGTTGGTGGGAATGCAAACTAGTACAGCCACTATGGAGAACAGTGTGGAGATTCCTTAAAAAACTGGAAATAGAACGGCCTTATGACCGAGCAATCCCACTGCTGTGCATACACACCGAGGAAACCAGAATTGAAAGAGACATGTGTACCCCAATGTTCATCGCAGCACTGTTTATAATAGCCAGGACATGGAAGCAACCTAGATGTCCATCAGCAGATGAATGGATAAGAAAGCTGTGGTACATATACACAATGGAGTATTACTCAGCCATTAAAAAGAATACATTTGAATCAGTTCTAATAAGATGGATGAAACTGGAACCGATTATACAGAGTGAAGTAAGCCAGAAAGAAAAACACAAATACAGTATACTAA
>SJYX01022517.1:127819-140955 GCA_006410675.1 Oreotragus oreotragus | reverse complement strand
GGGCTGGGTGTGCAGCAGCAACGCCAACCGGTTCAGTTGACTCTCTCTTTCCTGTTACTGGAGAGGCAGTGAGCACCCGCCGTGTGTGGATGGCACACAGCAAGCATTCAAGATCCGATGCTTGTTGATGGAGGCTGAGCTGCTGCTGCAGAGACCCACACAGGACCCGGCTGGGAAACATACAGAGGTTTAAGGGCCCACGATGGTAAATAAACATGTGCAAATTAATACAGCACCAATTGCACAAATAACCTTTCTGGGGACACAGAGAACAAGAAGTGGGACGATCCTCCAGAGATTGGGAGTTATAAATATTCACCAGAGGCCACGATGGAGAACTGAGTTGGAACGAGGACTCTTGAGCCAGCTCACTGAAGTGAAGAAGGCCTCATAAACAGCACACAGCGGAGGGGAATCACCCCCTGGGGTAATTGTTCTAAACTGAGTGGATGGGGCTCACACTCAGCGTTTCTTTCCAGCACCCATTTTCACACTCACAAGGCCACGCACATATTCTGAGATTGACCTGTAAACACAGACTTGTGGTGTGTTGCTGTGTTTTTTGGGGTGCACATTTGTTTATAGGAGGAAGAAGATTTGGTGTCAAACTCCTTTAAGCCAAGGCTTCTGAGACCCGGGTCCCAGCTTGCCAGACACTTCATTCCGAGGAAGCCATAAGAGCGGCCTCGCAGGCCACGGTCCATGAAACCCATCAGCACAAGTCTTTGATGGAGATGAATTCTAGTTGACGAATGATTAAAATATGGTTAATGATGGTATCAAGGTACTTGAGGCTGTGAAGGGGAACTTTGAACATGAGATGTTACCAGCCCCTTCAGAGTCTTAGGCACTTGTCAGCTGGATGTTTTTTAAAGGTGCATTAGCTTCATCCAGCATCCATGTAACCTTTCTCCGCTCCCTTGCTCTGTTTCCGTGGCAACCATTTAAAAGTCTGCAAAAGGCACTGCTGTCTTGAAAAGAAAAGGACAATGGTCGGCAGCTTCCTCTCTTTCTTTGGGGTTTGCCTCCATCTTCCCAACCACTTTCCTGGCTCTTGGAGGCTCTCCAGACTCCAGAGCTGGCTCACCTCAGATGTGCAGCTCTGGCTAATAAAGGAGGTGGATGCTGGCTGGGGAGAAGCTGCTTCTTTGAGATGATAACTCAGGGTCAACTCAGAGGCCCTGTGGCTGGGTGGACCAGTACTGAGAGCAGAAATAGAGCCTCAGATGCTCTCAATAAAGTGTCTATCTCGCCTCCAAATCTCTAGTCTCACAAAGTTGTTTTTTACTCACTCAGTCATGTCCGACCTATTGCAGCCCCATGGACTGTAGCCTGTCAGGCTCCTCTGTCCGTGGGAGTTTCCAGGTAAGAGTACTGGAGTGAGTTGTCATTTCCTTTTCCAGGGGATCTTCCTGACCCAGGGATCGAACCAGCATCTCTTATGTCTCCTTCATTGGCAGGCACAGTCTTTACCACTGAGTCACCAGGGAAGCCTGGTCTCAGGAACAGACTTGTGTAAAAGGCAGTGAGTGATGCTGGTGGCCAGCTGTCCGGCTGAGGGAGCTGGCTTCTGGAGCTAGAAGATGAGGAGGCTCTGGTCTTGAGGACTGCAGCACAAATTGAGCAAGCCTGGCTGTTTTGAGGGACCACAGAGCCCAGCACCTTCATGTTTCTCCTGCCTCCCACCAGACCTGCTGTGACATGTTTTTTTCTAACCGAAAATGTCCTTGTCTCACCAAGTCCCAGCTCCACGAAGCATACAGGAGAAATGCTATGTTCTACAGGATTCCCTGTCACTCTCGGAACAAAGCTGCAGCTAACAAAGGTCAGAGCGGTTTCTGTTCCTGCACTGATCACCAAAGACCCTTTTCGATGGAAGGAAAGGCAGAGGTGAGCACCAGAGGCACATCAGGAATTGTGTTAAAGGGCGTGCACAGGCACCGCCTTTGATTCAGGGACAACTCTGTGAGGGCGCGTCCTTCCCACCTGTGCTTGCATTCACTCCACCCTTCCCACCCTCCCAACTCTCAGAGTAAGTTTTTTTTTTTTTTTGCTGGGATCCATCAGCTTCCTGGAGCTGGTCTCAATCCCAGGTCTAAGTCCCCGGCATCTCACCAAAGAGCCGACATGGCAGAGATGGCCAGAGGTGGGACAAGGTCTCTTACATGAGATGGATCCAGATAAGTAAGTCTTCTGAAACCCACCCTTCTCAGTAATACTGATCTAACAAGGGAGATTCCACAAACCTCCTTATGACTGATTTTATTTCAATTATGTAGCATCCCCAAAGTCGGCTTTCAGAATATTTGATTCCTGAGTATGTTATGTTAAGGTCTTCCGAATGCTTGGCAACCTAAGAAATAAACTAGGAGCATGAAATCCACACCTGTCCTGAAGTACAGCCCTCCAGGGCAGGTGTGGATCAGCCCGGTGGACTCTCCCTGGATTTCTTGGAACTGGGAGGACATATCTGCTCTTGAGTAGGGCACTTGTGACCTTGGACTGTTTCTCTGAACCTTTGCTGCCATGTGTATAAAATGAAGATAACAGTAAATTCTTCCTCAAATTACTACGAGGGTTAAGTGAGATAATGTAAGCACAACTCATGTCAGATAATAATGGTAACTGCTATTATCAGCTTATATTATAATCATGGTGGTAATAATTAAAAGACCAGGTATGAGATGGTAAAGTTCTAAAGGAAGAGGCTTATTTTACAAAACCACTGATGAAAGAGAGATGAATATGAGCTGGTGCTCAGGACAAATTCATAAAGGCATTGGGTCTGACCTAGGATGCTTAGATGTAGAACAGAAAGTGAGAGGTATTCCAGGTGGCTGTGGAACTCATAAGCAAATGAAACTGGGAATAAGTAGGTTTAGAGATGCCAGTTTGGTCAAAGGAGAGCAGCTATTGACCAATGGTAGAAGAATATACTGTCCCAGGAAGATGGGCTGGTTGTGGAAAGTCTTACAGATAGCATTTGTGCCCCTGGACAAGGTCAGTTACTGCAGCATCTTTGTCAGTTGGATCCCAATAGGAGGATCCTAGGAGACTCTAGGAACCCAAGGAAGTCAAGTACTTCCAGACTCAGAAAACCTTGAGGCCACTAGGAGTCAATGCAGGTGTGTGCAATCAACCTAGAGGATCTCTGGTCCTCACGCTTCTATGTTTGATGACACTTTTTACTTGGTAATACAAAAGAAGACCGACAGGACCTCAGAAGACAGGACTCTGGGAGGGAGGGCGGATTATAAAGAGATAAAAAGATAACTAGAGTAACCTAGATAATAAAGAGGTATTAGCTCTGTCAAGAAGAATTCCTTCTCAAAGAAGTGGATTTCAGACAGGTTAATTGAGGCTACAACTTGCTGTCTTGATAACTTAGTGATATTTTAATGAGATTAGCAAGGAAGTACCTCAAGAGTTTGTGTCATTCTGCACCAAGCCCTTACCTAACACCAAGAGGTTCTATTGTAGTTATCTGATTAGTACTTTTTCCTCTCTTACTGCCTGTTTTTTTCTTTCTTTTTCTTTTTTAAGAAGAGATTGAAATCAAAAGTGACCCTAAGATTATTCAACATTGATTCTTACAAAAGTGTTGCCAGGATAGAAGAGTGTTAGGATGGGATTAAATACTCAGGGAATTCTTGAAACACTACCACAAGGTTTGGGAATTCTGTTCATTTCAGTGAAGCACGCCGATCCAGCTCTCTGCTGACCTTATGGAATCCTGTCTGCTTTATTGCGTCCTCTTGTCTTTCTACACCCTCAGTCATCCCCAATACTCTCAAATGTCTGTATCTACAGGGTGCTATTCTAGGGTCTCAGTTCAGTTCAGTTCAGTGGTTCAGTCGTGTCCACATGAATCACAGCACACCAGGCCTCCCTGTCCATCACCAACTCCTGGAGTTCACTCAGACTCATGTCCACTGAGTCAGTGATGCCATCCAGCCATCTCATCCTCGGTCGTCCTTCTCCTCCTGCCCCCAATCCCTCCCAGCATCAGAGTCTTCTCCAATGAGTCAACTCTTCACATGAGATGGCCAAAGTACTGGAGTTTCAGCTTCAGCATCATTCCTTCCAAAGAAATCCCAGGGCCGATCTCCTTCAGAATGGACTGGATGGATCTCCTTGCAGTCCAAGGGACTCTCAAGAGTCTTCTCCAACACCACAGTTCAAAAGCATCTAGAAGTGGATTTCAGACAGGTTAATTGAGGCTACAACTTGCTGTCTTGATAACTTAGTGATATTTTAATGAGATTAGCAAGGAAGTACCTCAAGAGTTTGTGTCATTCTGCACCAAGCCCTTACCTAACACCAAGAGGTTCTATTGTAGTTATCTGATTAGTACTTTTTCCTCTCTTACTGCCTGTTTTTTTCTTTCTTTTTCTTTTTTAAGAAGAGATTGAAATCAAAAGTGACCCTAAGATTATTCAACATTGATTCTTACAAAAGTGTTGCCAGGATAGAAGAGTGTTAGGATGGGATTAAATACTCAGGGAATTCTTGAAACACTACCACAAGGTTTGGGAATTCTGTTCATTTCAGTGAAGCACGCCGATCCAGCTCTCTGCTGACCTTATGGAATCCTGTCTGCTTTATTGCGTCCTCTTGTCTTTCTACACCCTCAGTCATCCCCAATACTCTCAAATGTCTGTATCTACAGGGTGCTATTCTAGGGTCTCAGTTCAGTTCAGTTCAGTGGTTCAGTCGTGTCCACATGAATCACAGCACACCAGGCCTCCCTGTCCATCACCAACTCCTGGAGTTCACTCAGACTCATGTCCACTGAGTCAGTGATGCCATCCAGCCATCTCATCCTCGGTCGTCCTTCTCCTCCTGCCCCCAATCCCTCCCAGCATCAGAGTCTTCTCCAATGAGTCAACTCTTCACATGAGATGGCCAAAGTACTGGAGTTTCAGCTTTAGCATCATTCCTTCCAAAGAAATCCCAGGGCCGATCTCCTTCAGAATGGACTGGATGGATCTCCTTGCAGTCCAAGGGACTCTCAAGAGTCTTCTCCAACACCACAGTTCAAAAGCATCAATTCTTTGGCACTCAGCTTTCTTCACAGTCCAACTTTCACATCCATACATGACCACAGGAAAAACCATAGCCTTGACTAGGATCTAGAAATATGTAATGACTACAAAAAATCCTCAGCTTCATGGAAGCTTTCTTCTACTAGAGGACTCAAGTTAAAAATAATACAATGGAGATATGTGTATAGTGCTATGAAGAAAAGTAAGCAGGGATAGAATAGAGTGATGCAAAGGGCCTGGCCGCTCGGGGCAACGCAGAGAGCAGGTGGGTGAAGGAGAGAAAACGCTGGAGAGAGAGTAGGTGGAGGTGCATCGGAGAGGCATGAAGGAAGGACTGTGTGCAGCTTGAAAGTCCAGTGCTAGGACTCTGGCTTTTACTTTGAGACGAATACAGAGCTATTGGAGAGTTTGGAACAAAGAAGAAATACAAACATCTCTGTATTCTAACGAAGTTTCTCTCCTGCTCTGCTCCAAGGTTATATGCTGAAGGGGATTATAGGCAGACGTGGAGAGGCCAGACAGAAGATGACCACGTACTGCAGGGGTGAGACTGCAGGGCTTTGGACCAGCTGAGATGAAAAGAATTAAGACATATAAAGACACTGGATGAATTCTGGAGGTAGAACTGGGGCGACTTGATGGATTAGATATTTGGGTATACAATATAAAAGAAAAGCCAAACATAGAACAAGGCCTTTGGGCCTGAGAAATAAGAAAAGAGCTGCTATTCAAGGAGACAAGGAGACAGGAGGAAAATCAGGCTGACAGGCACTTGAGTGGGTGGTGGAGGAATGAAAACCTAGAGACCCAAGAGGTTAATTTTTGACAAGTTAGGAAAACCTGTTAGACATTCACACAGTGATAGAGGTGGCTGAATACACAAGTTTGGATTTCAGGAGGTAGTTTGGGGCTAAGTCTATAAATGTGGATAATCTCAGCACACTGATGACATTTAAAATCATGACACTGCATGAAGTTGCCTGGAGACTCGCAGAGAGGAGAAGTGAAGAGAATCAGAACTGAGCCCCGAGATCCCATGAGCGAGGACTGGGAAACGCGGGTTCAGGAAAGAGAAGACGGAAGGAGGAAGAGCTTCGGGGTGACGTTCCAGAGACCAAGTCGTGGGGGTTTTAAAAATGAGTCGAGAAATCATGTAAAGCGGGACCATGGGCTTTGGTAGAGTGGGAGTCATCATTGTAACTTTGGAAAGTCAAGCGTAACTGGAAAGATGATAGAGACGTGTTATGGGCTGAAGGTTTGTGTCCCAGTGAAATGCATGTGTCGAGACCCTAGTCCCCCATGTGATGATATTAGGAGGTGTTACAAGATGGGCCTTTTTTGGGGGTAGTGAGAATTAGGTGAAGCCACAAGGGTAGGGCCCTCATGATAGGATTAGTGCCCTCAGAAGAGACAGTGGGGTGCATGTGAGGACTCAGTGAGAAGCCAGGAAGGAAGCTCTCACCGGGAACAGAGTCAGCCAGCACCTTCACCCAGGACGTCCAGACTCCAGAACCTTGAGAAAACAGATTGCCGTGTGTGATCCGCCCGGTCACTGGTACTTCATTATGGCACCCTGAACTAATACACCATGGAAGCCGGGTCTGAGTACATTTCAAAGAAAACTAGAAGAAATTACAAAGAGTGAATAGAGAAAATCCTCTTTAGGAATTTTCTATAACATGGAGACGAGAAAGCTGGAAGATGGTTATAAGGTCAGGAAGCGGGTTTAACAATGGAAAATATCAGCATATGGGTCTGCTGAAGGGAACAACTCATCAGAGAAGGGATACTGATGATCCCTTTTCATCAGGAGAAGGGACAGGAGACAGGATCTGGAGCACAGCTGGAAGGTGAGCCAATGACTCAAACAAACGCCTGGAGATCTAGTCAGAAGAGAGGAAGGAAAGTTCTGGGCTAGTAGATCTGGTGTGTGCATGCTCTTTGATCACAGCAGCCATGTTCACACTGAAATGGCAACAAGTCAAGAATGAGGAGGCAGAGTGAAGCTTGGCCTCCTGAGCATCGTTTTATTGAATCTCACTTATGCATACATGCCTATTTGTCTAGCGATGGATTTGAATATTCTGTACAAATCCAGCTACAATGTTTTAATGAAAAAAGGAAAATAAGAGATGTTAACCTGCTGAAACAATAATCCTGCCTCGATGACGGATACCAGCCTTGGCAATACAGAATGTTTCTGCCCATCCTCCCAGGATTGCCCTAGGGGCGTTAACATAGTATATCCTAAGCTTTTGGATAGACAATTCACATTCCCTCTGAGATCAGTGTAATCAACCAAGCTGCTTTAGTGACCCACCAGTTATTTAGAGGATAGAGCACACGTTCATCAGTGCCATCTCTTCTCTGGGTGTCACGGTGTGTGTGCAGTTGAGGCCAAAACTCAGCCTCCACGTGCCTCCCTTTACCAAGCACAGCTCCTCTCCCTCACCTCCTACTGGGCCCCCTTCTCTCTTCTTTATGGCCTCTGGCTGTGTTTGCAGCTCCCATTGCTGCATGACTGGGTACCGAGATCTTCCTGAGATGCTCAGCAATCTCCCTAAGGTACTCTGACAAAAACCCCTAGACATGCATCTGAAAAGAGGGGCATAGTATGGGTGAGAGTCCCCAGTCTTGGTGATGCTCACTTAAAAGATGGTGAGATGTAATAAAATCCACAAAACACGAGGATAGTTCAATCAAATACGAGATTCACCATCTCCTTATCTGTGGACCACGGGCTGAGGTTCTGCTTATAACATGAGCCTCTATTTGCTCAGCACTCTTTTTTTTTTTTCTCTTTTCATGGCCAGGAAAGCAATTCAAATCCAAGATCTCATTCCATATTTCACTCCAAATTCAAGATATATAAATTATTAGCCTCATTTTCCGACCAAGGAAGCTGAAACTTGAAGAGGTGGTATAACTCGGCCAAGGCCAGGCCACTGCAAAGTGGCAGAGTGGGAATTAGCCAAGCTCCGTCTGCATTGGAATCCCTATGCTCTCTGGCATAGTTCACCTCCTGAGTCTGTGCGTCCTCCCCTGGATGTTGTGGATTCGAGCTGCTGTGTGAAAGAGGAGCTCAGGTCAACACATGAGTTGCTGGAGATGGAAGGTCCACCATTCCTGTCTCTCAGCATCTGTGTTGACAGCTATGAGGTCAGTCGTCACAGGTGCAAAGCCTAGTGATGCTATCTCAGCATTGCAGGGGGCAGAGTGTTGATCGGACACAATCTAATCCACCCTTGTGTGCACACAGAATGCCATAGAACAATACCTCTCCAGAGATAGGATGCTGGCAATGTGAGAGTGGCTAAACAGCTGAACCAGAGGGCCCACAACCTCCGTGTGATCAGGGATTACCTGTGTGTGTGGGAGGCGTGTGTCTCTGCAGCCTGGGTGATAGATTGGTTGTGTTAATTAATTGTGCGCTTTGAAGTTTGTCACCACTTTATACCAAGTATCTCCTTAAAATAAGAGAGAGAGAGAGAGAGAAGCAAAACAAAAAACCTAATCTAATATTCAATAAACATTCTGCACCCAAACAGCACATCTTTGTGGGAAACCTTAGTTCCAAGAACCACTTACAGGCTTTCATCAACACATTATAATATTAATCAAGACTCATAATGCAGGGTGATTTGCATGCCAACAAATATATTTACACTGTAAATTGTTTGTTGAGGAGCCTTAGAGAGAAACGCAATTCACTGCCATGGAACTGAATAGGAAGAGAAATCCCTCACTAAAATCCAGAGAAAATAAAGAATCTTTGCGACTTGATCCTCTAGAGCCTTGGGTAAGAGATTCATTAACATTCTGTCTAATTCCTTACAAAGAATTTAGGTCCCAACCCACAGAATGCCTCTGAAAAAAAAAATCAGTTTCAATGTAAGTTTGCCTGGATTTTAATCCAGAGAAAATAAAGAATCTTTGCGACTTGATCCTCTAGAGCCTTGGGTAAGAGATTCATTAACATTCTGTCTAATTCCTTACAAAGAATTTAGGTCCCAACCCACAGAATGCCTCTGAAAAAAAAAATCAGTTTCAATGTAAGTTTGCCTGGAATTTGTCCTCTTACTGGTATACATGAAAGAATGTGCCTTGTGATCACAGCTTTTACAGGACAGAGATCAGACCAGGAGATGGATGGGGAGATAAGTCCCTCCCTGAGAAGTTCCTGGGAATTTTGTTCAGGTCTCTGGACCATGCCTTGTTGGCGTGACCTTCTGACATAGATCACATGTGTCTTCTTCTCCCTGGTCCCATCACTGCCTCTCTAATCATGGCCACTAATCATCTCCTTCAGGGACCACTGTGTGAGCTGCCTCATCGGCTCCCTGCACACACTCTTGACTGTGGCTCCAGGTCTTAATTTATAGCACCCAAATCCCATTTATAGGATAGGAAACTAGTCCTTGTAATAAACGGCAGGTCGCCCTCGTTACAAGTCTCTCCATCATGTGGCCCACCTGCCACGCACCCCCTGCTCTGGGACTTTTTCACATCCCACTTAGAGGTCATCTGCTCCCCCTTTCTGGGCTTCCAGGCTGCCTCCGGGACCCCGCTGGCACACCCTCCCAGCACTTCATACTTCTATTTCAGAGCACTTATCACAGTGAGCAATTAAATAATTATTTTAATTCATTTAATTTAAAGTCTATTTCCCTCATTCCCACTCATTTTCATAATGTATTCCTGAATATCATGAGAGATGCAGTACAATATACTTGAAGAGTGCTGTTGAAAATAAAATTCACCATCTTCATTCATTTGCTTATTTGGCCCATATAAATTTAGTGCCCACTGTACACAAATACTGCTCAGTGATACATACACACACTTAATAAACCTCCTGGCTTTTAATTCTGCCTCTACCCCTTCCAAACTGAATAATAATTTGGGGCAAGTTGCTAATCTTTTTTCTTTTTTTTAAACCTCTTTAATATTCTCATCTGTAAGATGTAGCTAACAATAGTGACTGGCTATAAGAAATATGAAGATTAAGTGAGAGGATCTATATGAAATATAAACAAGGGTACCTGGTGTGTAGAATTTCTGTGAAGTACTAGCTGCTCTTAGAGTTTTGATGATGACTGCTACCCTAGACAAACAATATACTAGGCACCATAAGGAATACAATTTTTGCTGTTGTTATTTACTCGGTAAGTCATGTCCAACTTTTTGCGATGCCATGGACTGCAACCTGCTGGGCTCCTTGTCCACACGATTTCCCAGGTAAGAATACTGGAGTGGGTTGCCATTTCCTCTCCAGGAATAAAATTGACTAAATTGGAAACCCTGCCCTGGTGGGGCTTGCTGTCTGATAAGCAACATAAATTGTAGACACCAGCACTCAGCACATTTGTAAGTTGAATGCTTAGCAGGCACAGCACTGCATCTCAGAGTCAGGTCATTTCAGGTGGTGTGAGAAATGAAAACTCCTATCCCTCTGACTGAGTAAGTGGAAGTTGAAGCGGGACTCCAGAAATCTGTTGCTGAACTGTCAACCCACCGAGGTCACAACCTCGACACATCTCAAACACAATGAGGAAAGAGAGGCCTTTAATCCTCAGGGATTCTGACCACACAGTGACCTCGCTGTCCTCCTGGACTTTGTCCCCATGGTGCCTGCGGATTTTAATTTTATTTTATAGCAGAAACATAAGAGCCTTGTGAAGCAGCAAGTGGAAAGAAGAGCTCGCTGGAGTCAGAGCCCAGCCTCCCCGTATTCATCCAGCAAACAGACTCCCCTCAGGGACTGACCCCATGCCAGGCACTGGGCAGGTCAGCTCCATGGATGGCAGCCAGCTGGCTCTGAGCAGGTGGGGGTCATCCCTTCAGCTTCCTACTGTGGACAGTAAGTGGACCTTCCCGAAGACACAGAGGCTGATCAGAGGCTGTGCTTGCCTTCGAGAGACTGAGTCTTGGAGATGCTCATGCAAGGTTGCCTCTTGAGCACTGGGGGAGGGGCTGTGGGTGAGGCTGAGGGGTCACAGAGTGAGGAGAGAAATGACTGCGGGGGTGGGCAGGCTCAGCAGCGGTTTCACAGCTAACCTGACCCATGACTGAGCCGGAGCGTAAGGAGGGACTGCGGGGGTGGGCAGGCTCAGCAGCGGTTCCACAGCTAACCTGACCCATGACTGAGCCGGAGCGTAAGGAGGGACTGCGGGGGTGGGCAGGCTCAGAAGTAGCTCCACAGTTAACCTGACCCATGAGCTGAGCTGGAACGTAAGGAAGGGGTGTTGTTGGAGGGAGGCGTGGAAGTGTGATGTTCTGGGCAAAGAGGACACTTCAAGGAAAGATACAGGAGTAGATTTGGTGCCCTTCGGAAAACCAAGTCATCAGAAATAAGGGGGTTCTACCAAAGCTTCTGCCGAGGGTAGTGGGTGGCAGGAAGGATGATCGAGGCCAGGGCAATGACTATCTTCTGTCCCAAAGTGCTCATATAGTCATGTCCAACTCTCTGCAGCCCTATGGACTGTAGCCCACCAGGCGCCTCTGTCCTCGGAATTCTCCAGGCAAGAATACTGGAGTGGGTTGCCATTTCCTCCTCAGGGAGATCTTCCTGACACAGGGATCAAACCCATGTCTCTTGTGTCTCCTGCATCGACAGGCGGGTTCTTTATCACTAGCCTACCTGGGTCAATACTAAAATGCTTTTTCCAATAGAGGCACAGAATCTTTTTGCCATTAACAAAAAATTTTAAATGCACATAAAATTAAGAGGTGCCTGCCGGGTTCCTTGTCCACATGATTTCCCAGGGAAGAATACTGGAGTGGGTTGCCATTTCCTCTCCAGGAATAAAATTGACTAAATTGTAAACCCTGCTCTCGTGGAGCTTGCTGTCTGGTAAGTAACATAAATTGTAGATACCAGCGCTCAGCACATTTGTAAGTTGAATGCTTGGCACATACAGCACGGCATCGCAGAGAGTAAGGCCATTTCAGGTGGTGTGAAAAGTGAAAATTCCTATCCCTCTGACTCCAGTAAAACTCTAAACCACACGAAATTATTTTTCAGGTCAATAACAACCTAATATAGGCAGTTTTATATGGTTCAGCCTAAATAGAATGAATACTCCTATATCTATCATATAGGTTTACCAGCTACTAATATTTGTATCAGATTTGTTTCATCATTTTTCCCAGAAATATGTTTAAATTCCTGCCATATGGCATCTCTTCCATAAATATTTACTATGCATCCCTAAACTATAGATTTGTTTCTACATAAACTCAATACAGTTATCGAGCCTAGTATAATCAACAAATGCCCACATCACCTAATAATCAGTCCATATTCAAGTTTCCCCTGTTTCCTCAAACACATTTTATACTTGATTTATTCAAACTTGGATCCTATCAACAACCAGAGCAAATTTGGTTATTATGTTCCTTAAGTAAATAGAATTTTAAAAACAGTAGTTATAGGTAAAGCCTTTCAGTTCAGTTCAGTTCAGTCACTTAGTCGTGTCTGACTCCTTGCGACCCCATGAATCGCAGCATGCCAGGCCTCCCTGTTCATCACCATCTCCCGGAGTTCCGGAGTTCACTCAGACTCACGTCCATTGAGTCCGTGATGCCATCCAGCCATCTCATCCTCTGTCGTCCCCTTCTCCTCCTGCCCCCAATCCCTCCCAGCATCAGAGTCTTTTCCAATGACTCAACTCTTCTCATGAGGTGACCAAAGTACTGGAGTTTCAGCTTTAGCATCATTCCTTCCAAAGAAATCCCAGGGCCGATCTCCTTCAGAAAGGACTGGTTGGATCTCCTTGCAGTCCAAGGGACTCTCAAGAGTCATCTCCAACACCACAGTTCAAAAGCATCAATTCTTCGGCGCTCAGCCTTCTTCACAGTCCAACTCTCACATCCATACATGACCACAGGAAAAACCATGGCCTTGACTAGACGGACCTTAATCGGCAAAGTAATGTCTCTGCTTTTGACTATGCTATCTAGGTTGGTCATAACTTTTCTTCCAAGGAGTAAGCATCTTTTAATTTCATGGCTGCAGTCACCATCTGCAGTGATTTTGGAGCCCAGAAAGATAAAGTCTGACACTGTTTCCACTGTTTCCCTATCTATTTC
>SJYX01022517.1:95185-125944 GCA_006410675.1 Oreotragus oreotragus | reverse complement strand
TGTGAGATGAGTGCAATTGTGCAATAGTTTGAGCATTTTTTGGCATTGCCTTTCTTTGGAATTGGAATGAAAACTGACCTTTTCCAGTCCTGTGTCCACTGCTGAGTTTTCCAAATTTGCTGGCATATTGTGTGCAGCACTTTCACAGCATCATCTTTCAGGATTTGAAGCAGCTCAACTGGAATTCCATCACCTCCACTAGCTTTGTTTGTAGTGATGCTTTCCAAGGCCCACTTGACTTCACATTCCAGGATGTTTGGCTCTAGATTAGTGATCACATCATCATGATTATCTGGGTCGTGAAGATCTTTTTTGTACAGTTCTTCCATGTATTCTTGCCACATCTTCTTAATATCTTCTGTTTTTGTTAGGTCCCTACCATTTCTGTCCTTTATCGAGCCCATCTTTGCATGAAATGTTCCCTTGGTATCTCGAATTTTCTTGAAGAGATCTCTAGTCTTTCCCATTCTATTGTTTTCCTCTATTTCTTTGCATTGATCGCTGAAGAAGGCTTTCTTATCTCTTCTTGCTATTCTTTGGAACTCTGCATTCAGATGCTTATATCTTTCCTTTTCTCCTTTGCTTTCCACCTCTTTTCTTTTCACAGCTATTTGTAAGGCCTCCCCAGACAGCCATTTTGCTTTTTTGCATTTCTTTTCCATGAGGATGACTATATTTTATTTATATAATGAGGATCTTTGTGTATTCTCAATTTGACTAAATAATTTGTATGATTAATGGATTCATTCATGAATTACCCAGAGTCTAAATTTACCTTTATTTTCAGTTATGTGAACTGAGATATGGAAGATTACTTGATTGATCCTAGGTCATATGGTTGCTCAGTAACGTGTCAGTTCTTTATAGGTCCTTGCCACAATTAAAACCATAACTACTATCAACAAAGCAAACATATATACATATATATATACATATGTATACGTGCGTGTGTGTTTGTGTGTGTGTATGCACACATACACACATAGAAATGGATGTAATTTTTTTTTAAATCACCACTTTGCAACCACACTAGTAACAATCAACTGAGGTGGGATTCACCAATGAATGTGAAAACTAGTAGGCAAACATTTGATGAGGACAAACTATTGACAGAATCTCAAAAGATCTTGCCAGAAATGACTGACTAATGTCAATGAAAAATAACATGACAGTGGAAATCTTGGCAGATACAGCCTTAACCAAATGATGACACTAATGATGAGAAACACCAACATCGTGTGCCTCCCAGCATGGGAAAAACACATCATGTATGTGGTGTTCTTGCCAAAAAATTGCATCGTCTGCATCTGGGCAGGAAGACACATCAGATTCTCTAAATGAGTCTACACAAATGTCTGCTCCTTGAAACAGAAAAATAAACTAAACAAACTCAAGAGATAAAACAACTAAGCACATTGTGTGATCCTGTGCTGGCTCCCTGAGTGAAAAAAATGTTATAGGGAACACTATCGGGGAAATTGGAAATTTTTGAATAATAATAATGTATCAAGTAATAAAATTGTATCAAGATTAAATAGCCTAACTTTTATAATCATATTAGAAATATTGCATTCTTCGGAAATATGCACTAAAGTGTTGGGATAAAGAGCATGATATCTGTAGCTTACTCCAAAAAAGGTAGGAAAAATGTTAATTCACAGTATGTCCCGTATCTGTCTATCTATCATCTATCTATGTATCTACCTATCAATCCATCTATGCATCCATCTACCCACATAGAAGAGCATAAAACAAACATGCCAAAATGTTAATAGTAGGCAAATATTTTGAGAAGTTAGTGTTTTGTACTATTGCATTTTTTTTCTGTAAGTTTAGAGTTATTTCAAGGTAAAAATTAAAATAGTTTATATTTGTAAGCTACGTACGGTTACCACACCAACCATACACATGAATGTGATCTTCTCCAAACAGCCCTTGGTGGTGTGTGTGTATATGTGTCTGAGTATACACTCAAACAAGTTAATTAGTAATATTCTCATTTTGCACATGAATAGGCTGAGCTCAGCGAGGTTAAGTGATTTGTCTGAGGTCAAAATATCAGCATGTGAATTCAGAAACCTGGAGTCCAAGTTAAGCACACAATGAAAACTCTCTTAATGTCTGTTTAATGTCCCTTAGCTGGCAGGCTGAGTTAAATGGACTCCTCTACTCTATGAAGGTCATGCCCTCTGATGTCCACCTGAATCTCCGCCCTTCTCTCTGAATTAC
The DNA here is from genome assembly GCA_006410675.1 of Oreotragus oreotragus. Taxonomy (NCBI): domain Eukaryota; kingdom Metazoa; phylum Chordata; class Mammalia; order Artiodactyla; family Bovidae; genus Oreotragus; species Oreotragus oreotragus. The sequence goes on along the minus strand of SJYX01022517.1, from coordinate 123,715 downwards.
CCAGCCACTCATCCACTCACTGGTTATACTTACCGAGATTCAGTTGGGTCTTCCTCCAAATCTGTTCTTAACAGATGTACTTTTTCATATAATTACATAATTTCCCTAAATTTTTCATAAACTGATACAATATGAGTGGGAAAAGAGAACTGCTGTTTCCATGAAAACTTAAGTAAGGTATTTTAGGAAAATTCAATAAATGCAAGTAGATTTTTTTAAAAACTGCATTAAATGTGGGAACAAACTGTAATTGATTAGAGCAAAAATTATAAAAGACTAAAAGTGTTTTGTACTCATATGTTTCACGAGAACCACCACCCTCATGCCTGGCTTTAAATAAACCAAGAGTCGGGATCATGAGCGATGATGATGCAAGCAATGATGTCTTGGGAAGAAGATACTTGTTCCCTGTCAACCAACTCAATCTCAAAGAAAAGACCTGGCTCCTTCAAAAGTCAAAAGAAGGTACATTGACATGGTTTGGTGTATTTGCAATATTTCTGTCTTCGTTTATGAGTCACACTGTACATAGCTTTTCCTGATTACAGACAACCTGCTCGTCCTATTTGAGATCAATAGGGCTGGGCAGTTCCTACTCCCCACTCTCATGGGTCTACAATTACGTAACAGACCATCTGCAGTTAGGAATCGGGGAAAGCTGTGTCCGTATTCTATCTAAATATGATGCTATTGACTGATATGTGGTAGGGCTTGGTATGATCCATCCACCTTCTTTCTGCCTCTAGACCACTGAACCATCCATGTCCCCAGATCTCCCATCCATTAAATCAAGATGGGAGATATTAAGCTCTATGCAATTTGGGGGTCTGCTAATTAAAATGACATAACTATAGAGATCTATATCTATAGAGGGTCCTCTTGTTCTCCAGTCTGGGAAACAATATGTATTGCTGCTGTTTGTTAATGACTGGGGAACTCCAGAGGCTTGTATTAGATCTACTGCAGGTGTAGGTCTGACCTGTGACCTAGAAAATGCCATGTAAAGCTGATGCATTACACGGTAGAGAAAGCTTTATGATGGATACATCATCTCTCTCACTCACTCACTCACTGCTGCCTAAGTAAAGGAAGAAGAGAGAAGGACACACCCTCTGCCCTGGACCCCAGCCTGGCCCTCACCAAGGGGTGCTCTGTCCAAAGCAAAGTCACAGGTAGGTGGGATCAGCGGGAGATGGGAGGAGGCCTGGAGAAGAAAGTGAAGAAAGAAGCACTTTATTTGATAAAATTGTAAAGTGCAGCTTGCATGGTGGAGAAAGAATCTCCAGGTAATAAATGTCAGGTTTATCAACAGTTGAGCCTCTTTATTCCTGCCTGAAATTGCTCCTTAAAGTCAGCTTCCTAAGTGCTCCCTTGGGGACCAGGTTGTTCTGCTGAGTAGTTCTGTGGCGGCCGCTGTGCTGCCGGGGACAGGAAGGGGATGTGGGGGCTACCGGGTCTGCACATCCTGTGATTGGGGTCTGCAGTGAAAAGAGAGATAAATAAACCAGATGGTTTTCATAGAAGGAAACATGCAGGCATCTATACCAACCAGAGTCTGTGAGGGGAGGAGCTGGAGTGGTTATTTAATGTTATAATCGCATTCTCTCGACAAGAAAAAATAACCGCCCTGGCAGGAGGCATCTCTTGTAGCAAACCTGCTTCCCGTCACGGAGATGGAGCTCTCATCTCAGGACTTGTCCCCATCCCCAGAGCAGATGTGGCCTCCGGATGCTGAAGTCACATAGTTTGACCAAGCAAAATCTCAAGGTGGGAAACAATGAAAGCATGGGTGTGTGAACGTGCAAAATTGAACACGTGCACCCCAAAGCTGACAGTCAAAGGTCAGGCTGCTGGATTCCCCCTTATCTCATCCCTATGCCAGGGACAGACACTACTTTCATTCCATTTCTCCACCATCTACAGAGAAAGACAGTGAATGGAAGAGGGTTTGTGGAAATTTACAAGATGTCAGCCTGTAGAAATACGGCCCTTGTGAGCATAGTAGGCTGGCTGATGATGTTCTGAAGAAGTTTGTAAACAGAAGGCAGGGCGGAGAATAAACCTCAAATACACGTCTCATCTCGAGCGTGTGTGCTGTTGAGAGGGAAGGTAAGGACATTACAGCAGTTTTAGCTGATTTTGAAGCAAGATCCTTCAGCGTTGATTTTTGGGAGAGAGTTAGAAAAGGGAAAAGGTTGAGAATTGTAGATTTTGTTATCAAACCGTAGGCAGTCATTCAGACATCCAGAGACATTTATTGAACACAAACTATGTTCCAGGCACTATCTTAGATGCTGAAGTTACTGCAGTATAACACAGACACATATTCCTACCTTCCTGAAGCTTAAATTTCAGTGGCGTGCACAGAACTTCCTTATAGCCTTATGGGAAAAAAAAAAAAAAAAATCAGCAAGCATTTGAAGTCAGTTAGCTTTGTGCTGGGGTAACTGCCTTCAGAATAAGGAAAAAAGAGGGAAAAAGAAAAAAAGACAAGATCCTGAAAAAAGTCTCTATGAGGGCCCTGCACTCAAATTCTTCGTATTACAGAACAGGTTGACGAGCCTGCCAAGCCCCTGGAAACAGTACGGTTTCCACTGGTGAAATATTTCTGTGGAAAAAAAAAAAAAAAAATCAGCAAGCATTTGAAGTCAGTTAGCTTTGTGCTGAGGTAACTGCCTTCAGAATAAGGAAAAAAGACGGAAAAAGAAAAAAAGACAAGATCCTGAAAAAAGTCTCTATGAGGGCCCTGCACTCAAATTCTTCATATTACAGAACAGGTTGACGAGCCTGCCAAGCCCCTGGAAACAGTACGGTTTCCACTGGTGAAATATTTCACACCAGATTTCCCTGCCAGGGTGGCTGAGGCCCCACTATGCACATCACCTGCTTTCATGTTAGGCTAATGGTTCACCCTTGAATCTGTAACCCAGGAGCCCTCTCTGCCTACATGGCCGTTCTCAGCTACATTCTGGAGGAGCTTGCTGGAAACTGTGCCTGCTGGAATCGAACCAGCGACTGCAGAAAGAAGCCTGTGGGAAAGGTTCCTGGAAGAAAGAGTAGAGAAGGGGCACTTGGAAGATACAGTGACAAACACACTAGGAAAGGGAGGGGATGAGCCGGGCTGAGGGTTGATCTATATTTCCTGGGGTTATGGCAGCAGGGCCATGATAGACCATATGGTCTGGCCTTGACCCTCACATCTCTGCACGCCCTCGGAGCAGCAGCCCTTGCTGTGGCTGGCTTCCACTTCTTGTTATTCTTGGCACTAGGAGTTCTGATCACAGGGTGGTTCAATATCATAATCCAAAGCTTCCGATAGAAACCATCTGGAAGAGCAACCAACTTTAACCTTGAGGGCTACTTGAAAATAACCTTCATCCACCGAGCCCTGTGTTCACATGGAAAATAGGTTATTCAGAGCATGTTTCAGAAGGCATCAGGGTCTTGGGAGCCATCCACCTCGCAAAGGACTGACATTTATACCCACTCAGCTCTGATATCTATAGAATGCATTTCTCCCAACTGCATAGTGCCAACATGCTGCTTACTTGCATGGTGGGGATGCAATAAACAGGGCCGAACAGGTGACAAAATTCACTGCAAGATGTAAGGAACAGAGGACACGGAGGCCACACCTGCAATACATCAATCAGCCAATTATTCAGCAGAAGAAATACAGTTAAAGAGACTGGTGGTTCTTACTATGGACTCTGAAGGCAGAGAGAAAGGAACAGGTAGAAGGAGATGTGGAAGGTAGGCAGCCAACCCCATCGTTATTTCTTCTTTACCCGAGGCTCCCTGGGTTTCCTGTGGAAGTTCCCAAGGGACAGGATGGTAGCTATCAATACCTGGCTGGCATCTTTCATGCACCTGGTTTTTTCAGAGGACGCTGTCGCCTCGTAAGTCTGTGTGTGTGTGTGTGTGTGTGTATGCTCAGTTGCATCTGGCTCTTTAAGTCACCATGGACTGTAGCCTGCCAGGTTCCTCTGTCCATGGAATTTTTGAGGCAAGAATACTGGAGGTGGTTGCCATTTCCTACTCCAAGGGATCTTCCCAACCCAGGGATCGAACCTGCACCTCCTGCATCCCCTGCATTGGCAGGCAGGTTGTTAACCACTGCACCACCTGGAAAGCCCCAGTCTTTGAGGCTTCATCAGTTAACATAACACCAAGCAACCACAATTCTCCAAGAAAAGCCTCAGAACAAGTGAGCCCATGCAGACGCACAGAATATAAACACAGGAGTTCGGTTGTATGGTTCCTGACTTAACTAGGCAGCCAGCGATTCTACTGGAGGCCATGCCTCCTCAAGGCGACCCTCCGAGAGAAGGAGCCAGGTGCTGTTAGGAGAGAAGGGTGGCTTCTCGGGTCTGTTTCATACCACAGGAGACAGGAGCTCTCACTGCCACTTCCTGTAAATGAGGCATTGCTGTGCTCGGCTAGGCAGGATGTAGGAGTGGCTGCAGCCCAGCCAAGAGTGCCCCCTCCCCACCAGTGCACCCAGCCAGCCCGAAGCCCAGGACTCTAACCAGATTCTAACTCATATGCCGTTTCCCTAAACAGCAATCCTCAGATCAAATGCTCCCACTCTCCTTATTGCTGGGGGATGACACCGCTGAAGACACTGGAATGCATCACCTTTTCTGTCATCTGATGGAGCAATAAGAGGAAACAGCGATAACTAGCAACTATTCTAGGTACCAAAATCCTTATCTGGACTAGTAAGAACTCAGCTAGGAAAGCTCTGAGATCTAAAATTGGGTCCTAGTTATGACCTGCCTGGGAAATTCTTCTTACATAGACACAACAGAGCAGAGCCTGGCCTGTCCTGCTGACTGAGAGATGTTCACTAGGAGAATGAGTGGCTCTTTTATTCAGTTTTTTAAATTTATTTATTTTTCATTGAAGTATCATTGATTTACAGTGTGTCAAATTGTAAAGTGACTCAGTTATGCACTTATGTTTGTTGTTGTCCAGGCACTAAGTCATGCCCAACTGTTTGCAACCCCACGGGCTGCAGCATACCAGGCTCCCCTGCCCTTCCCTGGCTCTTGGAGTTTCCTGCAACTCATGTCCATCGAGTCCATGAATCCATCCAACCATCTCATCCTCTACATACATATACACATTCTTTTCTTATATATTATTTTTAATTATGATTTATCCTATAGAAGGACCTTGCTGTGTCTTCATCCTCTTTATAAATAGTTTACATCTGCTAATCCCAAATTCCCAGTTCACAAGCTCCCAGTATGACCCCACCTTACAACGTGGGCTTTCCTGGCGGCTCAGTGGTAATGAATTCACCTGCAATGCAGGAGACACGGGTTCGATCCTAGGGTTGGAAGGAACCCCTGAAACAGGAGATGGCAACCCACTCCAGTATTCTTGCCTGGGAAATCCCATGGACAGAGGAAACTGGTGGGTTACAGTCCATGGGGCTGCAAAGGGTTGGACACAACTTCGCCTCAAAACGCACAACCCACCTTATCTCTTATATATTATTTTTAATTATGATGTATCCTATAGAAGGACCTTGCTGTGTCTTCACCCTCTTTATAAATAGTTTACATCTGCTAATCCCAAATTCCCCGTTCACAAGCCCCCAGTATGACCCCACCTTACAAGTGGGCTTTCCTGGCGGCTCAGTGGTAATGAATTCACCTGCCATGCAGGAGACACGGGTTCGATCCTAGGGTTGGAAGGAACCCCTGAAACAGGAGATGGCAACCCACTCCAGTATTCTTGCCTGGGAAATCCCATGGACAGAGGAAACTGGTGGGTTACAGTCCATGGGGCTGCAAAGGGTTGGACACAACTTCGCCTCAAAACGCACAACCCACCTTAGAACAAGGAACAAGTCCTGGGGAACCAATAAGATTTTCAGGGACCCCAGCGCCTGACATACTGCACTCACAAGGATAAGTACGTGGTGACTCGGCGGTCCCAGGAGGTGAAGCAGCCCACTGAGCTAAGGCCACACCCCTTCCCTCCCTGCGACCCACCTCTTGACAGTCCCAGACACCTCTTGACAGTCCCAGAACCTCAACCTCTGTTTTATCTCTGGGTACTAAGTGTGCTGTGCTTAGTCCCTCAGTCATGGCCAATCTTTGGTACCCCATGGACTGTAGCCCTCCAGGCTCCTCTGTCCATGGGGATTCTCCGGGCAAGAATACTGGAGTGGATTGCCATGCCTTCCTCCGGGATATCTTCCCAACCCAGGGATCAAACCCAGGTATCCAACATTGCAGGTGGATTCTTTACCATCTGAGGCACCAGGGAAGCCCATGAATACTGTTGTGGATAGACTAAATCTCTTGGTGATCTGCCTGACTCAGGAATTGAACTGGGGTCTCCTACTTTGCAGGCAGATTCTTTACCAGCTGAACTACCAGAGAAGCCCCTAAATAAATGATATTTTATTTTCCAAAACGTGACTCTGTTGCTTAAATAAAATCAGAGAGGGCCTCAGTGAGAGATCTGGTTACCCTAGATTTCAAATTGATCCCCAAGGGCTGTTTCCCCGCAGCACGACCTAATTTGCAAAAGACAGTTGCATCACCTGGGCTGAGCCAGGGCTCAGCGCTGGAGTGGAACGGAAGCTCAGCTTAGCCCCTTAGTCACTGAAGGCTGGTCTTGGAGTCGGACCTGGGTGGCACTGAAGAAGGAGAAGGCCTCTGCCATCAGAGACTGCTTGCCTTGCTCTGATGGGAGACACGAACTCAGGGCACAAAACCCCACTTAGGGAAGGAAGACAGCAGCCCTGATGAGCAGGGTGGGGTGGAGGCCGAAGTCCACAGACCGACAGACAGACAGAGGCAGCGGCGCACAGAGAAGAGACATATGATGACACGTCCCCTTTGCTCAGCCTGCCGTTCCCTTCTAGGAAGGAGGCCAACAGAAATTCTTCCACTCAGCAGTGCCCAGATAGACACGAAAGAAAACAAAAAGGGGATTAATCTCGGCCTTGCAGGTGCCCCTCAGCCTCCCCGCTAACACCCGCCTTCCGCGAGGGTCTGATTTTCAGAGGGCTGTGCCAGCCGCTGAAATGCCCACCGCAGGCCCTGCCCCTCCTCCTCGGCACATTTCATTTTATTTCTATCAAGCAGTGCTTCTGATTGCTTCAGTCTGGAGGGCTGGCAGCGCTGCATCAACCTGCCGGGGCCCGGCGAGTGAGATGGGCTGCCAACTCGGCTATCAAAGGACCGCTTCTGTACTCACAGGATCCTGGAGACCCGACAAAAAGCAGCGATTGAAAAGCCTCAGCCTCATGGTGGCATTTTCTTGCCTCACAATTAACCTTCACGTTGGTAAACACACCATGAGCTTTGCATCAAAAACCATTGCTCACACCCTTCCTTCACTTTGGAAAAGAGGCCCAGTGCAGGGTTCCAGGGACCCACTTCCATCCCCTCCCATCCTAGCAGGCCACATGTACCCCCTTTCTTCCGGATGCCACCTTCCCCTCTGGCTCTTTAGTTTTTATCACCTCTCCTTCTTCCTCATCTGCTCTGTCCCACAATGAGTTAAGTGATTCCACTGCGTCTAAACACACTTGGAAATAACTCTATCAATCACCACAGGAGCTCTGAAAGGGGGAGGTTTGCACATGCGCATTTTAATTGAGCCTTGTAGAGAGAAAAGGCTCTGTTCTCAGCACCCACTAGTCTGCAGTCAGACTAGAACAGTAAGGATTTGACTTTCAAAGGTTTCTGGTCCAAGATTGTATCCTACAGCACAGCCTGTCTGGATGAACATCGGGACGTGCCTTCCAGTAGGTCACCTGACACAGCACGCAGGGCTCGTGGGCCCCAGATGTGGAGCCTCCTCTATTCATTCCTGCTGCTCTGATCCACATGCTGGAAGAACTGACCATTCTTTTAAACTTTCCTCATCTATTACCAGGGATTCCTTGGTGGCTCAGATGGTAAAGCATCTGCCTGCAATGCAGGAGATGTGGGTTCGATCCCTGGATGGGGAAGATCCCCTGGAGAATGAATGGCAACCCACTCCAGTATTCTTGCCTGGAGAATCCCACGGAGATTCCAAAGGCTTAAAAGCACTAAGTGACCCCCGCCCCTAAACACCTTACATCAACATGCTGGGGTGGGGGGCATCTTCCTCCTACAGGGTCTGGCTAATAAGAATGGAGAATGTAACATGGGTGATGTGGAAGGACCTTTGTACTGGAAATCCTCAAGCCCAACCCCCTCTGTAATTCCACTTTTACCCTGGAGTCCCAGCCTGCTGGCCAAAGGGAGTTAAGATTCACCAGCGACAACTCCAAGGGCTGAGGGGATATCCACTGATGGAAATGCACAAACATGTTCCACATAATTCCAGCTTCTCAGAGCCTTGTTTCTGGGATTCAGGTTTCATCGGCCTCCCCTTTCCTAGACTTCTCCCATGTTCCCTTCCTCGTAGCCTCACCACTTCATTCTCCACTGTCCCATTTCTCTGGTAGATTCTGGTTCCTTTGGGACAAGGGTGGTTCCTTTCTGTGCCTCTGTGGCTGTGCACATTGTAAGGGCTGGGTGCACAGATGGTAATTAACAAATGCCTATTGATTAATATATACAGCATCACAGTGACCAGCACATTTTTATTTGCTATTTGCATGGCATTTATTGCCAATCACTTTAGCGGGCAGAGCCATATCCTGTAGTTCTTATGTCTCCTCCAGTTCTGCTCCACTAAAGTGGTTTTTGGAACATGTGAAGGATTATGGTCAGAATAGATATGAGAGTGTTTCATTTACAGATAAAATTGGTATGTGTTTCTTCTGATTCACAGATTTTGGAATATTACTAAATGGCTAATGTAATCAACCGACTTGCTAGGTAAAGACAGGTAGCTAACTGCAGCTGCATCTCTGAGGATCTAACTCACTCACCTTGATGTGGGAAACATAGGAGTTTAATGTCTGAGTTAGGTGATCAGAGCTACTGGTAAGTTGGAGTTTTGCTTGAAGACAGAGAAGGTGAGCTTCCTTATGGTTATTTACATTATATAAGGTATATCACTCCCAGAACTGATTTGATGTGCTATGATTGCACCAGCTTTTTGTTGTTTGATCTGATAACCAATGGGTTTCAAGTGAACTCTGCAGAATTATCTATTCATCTTCTTTCAATAACCACTGAATACACACTTGCTCTTTGGAAGAAAAGCTATGACCAACCTAGACAGTATATTAAAAAGCAGAGACATCACTTTGCCAACAGAGGTACATCTAGTCAGCTATGGTTTTTCCAGTAGTCATGTACAGATGTGAGAGTTGGACCATAAAGGAGGCTGAGCCTAAAGAACTGATGCTTTTAAACCGTGGTGCTGGAGAAGACTCCTGTGCATGCTAAGTCGCTACAGTCGTGTCTGCCTCTTTGCAACCCCATGGACTTTAGCTCGCCAGGCTCCTCTGTCCATGGGATTCTCCAGGCAAGACTACTGGAGTGGACTGCCATGCCTCCCTCCAGGGCGTCTTCCCGACAGGGACTGAACCTGCATCTCTTACATCTCATGCATTAGCAGGCGGGTTCTTTACCACTGGTGTCTTCCCTGGTGGCTCAGGCGGTAAAGCGTCTGCCTACAGTGTGGGAGACCTGGGTTTGATCCCTGGGTTGGGAAGATCCCCTGGAGAAGGATATAGCGACCCACTCCAGTACTCTTGCCTGGAAAATACCATGGACGGAGGAGCCTGGTAGGCTGCCGTCCATGGGCTCACAAAGAGTTGGTCATGACTGAGCGACTTCACTTTCCTTTCCTTTCTTTACCACTAGAGCCATCTGCGAAGCCCAGAGAAGACTCTTAAGATTCACCTGGACTGCAAGGAGTTCAGACCAGTCAGTCCTAAAGGAAATCAACTCTGAATATTCACCAGAAGGACTGATGCTGAAGCTGAAGCTCCCGTACTTTGGGCACTCGATGCAAAGAACCTACTCACTGGAAAAGATCCTGATGCTAGGAAACATGGAAGGCAAAAGGAGAAGCAGGTAGCAGAGGATGAGGTGGTTAGTTAGCATCTCCGACTCACTGGACAAGAATATGAGCTAACTCCAGGAGGACAGAGGAGCCTGGTATGCTGCTGTCCCAAAGAAACAAACACAGCTTAGTGACTGGACAACAATACCTCCTATATAATAAGCCTGGTGGAGCTGCTATTCTACTCCCCAGAGACTACAGCTGAGAAAAGTCACATGATCTGCCCAAGGCCAAACAGCTGTGTGCCAGCCCTGGATTCCAGGTCTGTGACAGCAAAGTCCTTGCTCCTCACTGCACTTTGCTGAAGGCTTAATGAACACTGCTTTCTGAGATCCGAAAAGATGATACACTATAAGAAGAGTGCGTACTCAGTGGTTTCCGTCATGTCCAACTCTTTGTGACCCCATGGACTCTACCCAGACCCCTCTGTCCATGGGATTCTCCAGGCAAGAATATTGGAGTGGGTTGCCCTGCCCTCCTCCAGGGGATCTTCCTACCCAGAGATCAAACCTGTGTCTCCCACATTGCAGGTGGATTCTTTACCAATGAGCCACCGAGGAAGCCCACACTGACCTGTACGAAGCGGGAAATAAATCCAGCAGGTTGTTGCCCTGAGAGGGACAGGGACCCGGAGCTCTGGGAGCCAGCAGTCATCCCGGGGCACGTGCCAGCCACCCAGCTGAGTTATTAATACATGAACTTTGCCACTGCTCACCCACGCTGCCTGCTGATTTTTATACCATGTTGCATAATTAATCTGTCAACATTCAGTGATAGGGTATAAATATTAATAATATGATCACACTGTGAGCTGTTCCCTTTAAAATTCAGCAGTGAGGAGGTACATTGGCCACTTAATCTTGCTAGATTCAGAAGAGGAGAAGAGGGGAGGAAGGAGTGGAGGAAGAGGAGGGGGCGAGCTAATTAGGAAGAGGTGCTTCCTGATCTGAATATGGTCTCACACTCGACAGTTTTGGATGGGAGTTAAAGGCACACCACTCTGAAGCCAGCTGAGTCACTTAATTCTCAAGTAATGGGATAAAATTTCTCTCTTTTCTTTCCTTTTTTTTCACTCAAGAGACAGAAAGCTTTTGTGTTTCCTTCTGTTTCTTCTCTTCTCTGGGTGGGCTGAGTAGTAACTTCAGGGGAGAGGTAAGCCAATCATTTTCTCTGTTTCCTGAAAGCTCCCGGAAAGCTGACAGGCAATTGTTAATCAGTTTCAGCAGAGGCATTGAAATGTCCATGTGATTGGATAATCCAAGGACAGGATCATACTATACCATTTTGGCTATACATGAAGTGTCCTTTTCCATTCTGCTTGCCAGACGCTCCTCCCTGTTTGGGTTCATCAAATAGCCTCTAAAAACTTAAGAGTTTCCAAGAATTCGACTGAATTGTTCTTCGTGGAGTTGCTCTTGGCCCCAGGCTACCGAGGGCTTCCCTGGTGGCTCAAATGGTAAAGAATTTGCCTGTAATGAGGGAGATCCAGGTTTGAACCCCTGGGTCAGAAAGATCCCCTGGAGAAGGGAATGGCTACCCACTCCAGTATTCTTGCCTAGAGAATCCCATGGACGGAGGAGCCTGGTGGGCTGCAGTCATGGGGTCACAAAGAGTCAGGCAGGACTGAGCGACTAACACTTCCACTTTCAGTTTTCAGACTACCCACACTGCCATAGAAGCTCACTTAGCCCTCTCCCGCTTTCCATTCTAGGCATTCCTGCAGTCATTCAGGAATACTTCTCGAGCATCTCCGTGGAGTAGGTACCACACTAAGAGATAGAGGAGATTAGAAAGAGTCAATTGCAAATCATGACCTCAAGGAACTAAAATTTAGTGCAATAATAAATCATGAATAGCAGCAACTGTTACATAGATGGCAAAATTATCCCCACAGAAGGAATTCAGATGCATTTTTTATATCCTTGTTCTTCTATGGAATTTTACAGTCTCATTCTGGTAATTGTATTTTTGTTGTGTCTTTTATTAGTATGCCCATTTTACTGTTACTGCAATTCTCTACACACCACCAACAAATAAGAACGTGGGAAGGAAAACTGAAATGGACCTCTGAGATTCTCCAGTCCCACCAAGTCATTTCTCAGATAAGAAAATCAAGGCCCAGAGGAATTACATATGTCCAGAGTCAGAGCCTCAGTTCTTGGAAGAAGGAGGATTAGGTCTGGGCTCCCCAGGTCCCAGACTTAATGCTTTCATTATCAATGTATTCCTTGATTTAAAAAAAAAAAAAAGAAAAGGATTTTAATGGAATCCATTTTCATCTAATTCTGACATACAATTAGTAACACTGTGGTTGCACTGAAATCATCTCTTTCTTTAAATTGAAATCTACCAAATCTATGTCCCATCGAAAGGATGTGAAGATAGGATCCCTACAACATTAGCATGGCTCCTGAATCCTTAATCTCAACATTCCGGGATGGGATTCTGTAGTTTCCTGCTATCCCTGAAACTGTGTTCAAAATCTGAGGGTACAGCTTTAGGTACTTTAATGGGGATGAGAAGTAAGAGATTCTTCAGAAGCTGTATCACATTCTCCAAGTTATGGGTGGCTATTGACAGAGAGATAAAGAGGGAGACTCCTCGTGGTGGTTTATATCAAGCTGGAGAGACCTCAGGGCCCCAGACTCTCCCACTCCAGCTTTCAGCCTGAATGTGTGGTGCTTGACTGCAATGGAATGCTAATGAGGCCAGACCTCCAGTCTGTGTAATACAAATAAGGAGCATGGCAGATTCTGCCATCAACTCTCCATCACTTTGTTTTACAGGGTACAGAAATGAAAGGGATGCTTTAGATTAAAAGATCTGTTTAATGGTCTGATTAATTCATTCCAAACAGACTGAAACTGTTCAAGGGTACTTCCTTTGGCTCCTAACCTTTTCAGCTTGTTTTCATGCAAGCCACCTTTCCTTTCTTCTTCCTTTTTTTTTTTTCGTAGTTTAATTTAATATTCAGTAACTGCTGCTCTGATTCTGGTGTAGATCACATGGTGTGTGAGAAAAACAGAATACGTGTGTGTGTCCCAAGAGAAGATCAAATGCTTCTAGAATCCGAACTGTTACCCCAACACCCCTCAGAAAGCCTTATCTGGTCTTAAACAAGCACAAGGAGGTTCTGTGAATGACAGGGGGTGTGTGCTTCTCCAGGCCACCACCATGGCTGTGAGCCCACTAGCTGCCACATTAATTAGTGGTGAGATCTCTGCCCCACACTGTCTGTGAGACACCGAGACGCGTTTGCTCTGATGAATGAGGGGGTTTAAGTAGGATCAGCAGGTGCCAGAAGGAGGGAGACCAAGTACAGAAGCTTTTTGATGGAACATTCAGGGTTTTTCACTCTAAACAGTGGGTTGTTTTCCTTCCTTTCGTTTTTTTTCTTTCTTTCTTTTTTATTTTTTGCTAAATGCCCCTTTCACACCCATTGCTAAGCTTGATATCTGGAGAAGTGTTTTAACCAGGNGTGCCAGAAGGAGGGAGACCAAGTACAGAAGCTTTTTGATGGAACATTCAGGGTTTTTCACTCTAAACAGTGGGTTGTTTTCCTTCCTTTCGTTTTTTTTCTTTCTTTCTTTTTTATTTTTTGCTAAATGCCCCTTTCACACCCATTGCTAAGCTTGATATCTGGAGAAGTGTTTTAACCAGGACTTGATGCTAAAAGGATTTTAAAGCAGATGACAAAGAAAATACGGGTTAAAAATCATTAGTTTTCCCCCACAGATTCCTTTGTCTCTGACTCACATGGATGCAGGGTGGGTCTGGGACACTTCGGGTGAAAAACAGGTTAGGATGTTGATGAAAATCCACCAACAGCCCAACTCCATAAAGAAGATGAGTGCATGTGCGTGTTTAGCCCCCATGTTGGTTTCTATTGCATGCTGGCAAGCCAGTGAGGGGCTGGGTCATTTTATTTTTCTAATTTGGGGACTCAATAACTAGCTAATTGAAAACAACATTCTATCTGGAAAACAAAGGGAGAGGTACCTATTCTTTCTGCTTTAAATTCCTGACTATGGGGCTTATAAAGACTCATTAGGAAGATTATATATGCAATCTATACATATTGTGAAAGACAGAACTTTCATATATATATATATACATATATATATACAGATCTAAAATATATTTATATTTTCCATTGATTTATTTATGCTCTGTCCCTTCACATACAGGATTTGAGGCAGTTCATCAAGTACTATCTTCTAACTGGGATTGTTCCAGGAGTTAAAACTAAAAGGTGCCCAAGAAAAGGACAAGTCACCATGGTGTCTTTACACCCAGAGGCCTCTGGGCAAGAGCAGCAGTTCCTTCTTCAAAACATAATACAGGAAGGTTTTACNAAATATATTTATATTTTCCATTGATTTATTTATGCTCTGTCCCTTCACATACAGGATTTGAGGCAGTTCATCAAGTACTATCTTCTAACTGGGATTGTTCCAGGAGTTAAAACTAAAAGGTGCCCAAGAAAAGGACAAGTCACCATGGTGTCTTTACACCCAGAGGCCTCTGGGCAAGAGCAGCAGTTCCTTCTTCAAAACATCATACAGGAAGGTTTTACAGAAAAGAAAGCATCTGGGAAATTTGTCTGAAACCAGCAGGAAAATAATCTTTAGGTTAAGCAAACTTTCAAACCTGCCCTCAGTCCGGATTTAACACACCCCAGAGACTACAGACACACAACGGAAGCGTCCAGCGGTTTCTTCTCTCAGTGACTTAAGTGACAGAAACAGTCAAGATAGCTTGATGATTCTGCTATATTTTTTTCCAGGGAAGGAGCAGCCAGAATTATTAAGTCATTCAATTCACAGAAGGCTGCCACATCTCTAGTTTCATCTGCAGCAGCTCCTTACTACTCCGTGTCTCTGCAAATTTTTGAACTGAAAGTTTTATTTTTCCCCTAGATCAGAAGCTGGGCTGATGTAGAGAGAGAGTTGGTGGTGACAAATCGACTCATTTAATAAAAAGATGTGAATGAAGTGAGGGGGAGGAAATAAATGCACTGAGACTTAAGAGCTGCAGGTGTGTCTCCTTGTGAAGTCCTGGCTCCCTGTTGTAGCCGAGTTTCCATGGAGACGGCTCTGCACACTGGTACCCAGGCCAGTCCATCAGACCCTCTCCTGGCATTTCCATACACACCAATGAAGACAGATTATGCTAATGAGGGCTGACTTCTCTGCAGTTCTCACAGGTTCAATCTTTCTTCTCCTTACTTCGGGATGGATGTTTCTTAGCAAAGTTAGTGCTCAGCAATGAGTTGGTCAAAGAAGTGTTAATTCTGGAAAGGGATTTAATTAGACTAAGATGTGACATGACTTATATATGAGATCATGGTTCTGGCATCTTCAGGTTTTTGCTTTTTTTTTTTTTTTTTGGTGGGGTGGACAATTAATGCTGAGAGTTAGGAGATATAAAGTTCAAATGCCTTGTCAAGTTCCCTCCCTAACTTCCCCTCAGAAGGAAAAAAAGCAATTTCTCCTGAAGATTTTTTCCCCCTAAGGATGGGGGACAATGTTTTTTTTTTCTCTATAGTAATAGGTAGGATGAAATAAAGATTCAAGGGGATAATTTCATTGGTGTATCCATGTGTGTGTGTGTGTGCACATTTATTATATGAAGTTCATTTATCTTCAACTTCAGTATTTTGGAAGAGTATACTGTGATCTCTTTTCTTTCCAAATGTTTCAACATCCCTTCTTATATAAGGCAAGTTAGAGGGACAGAGCCAGACAGGGGGATCAAGAGCTTAATACTTTATGACAACAGGTCACTAAGCCCATTCTTGTTTGTGCTCAAGATGATCAGTCATTAACTTTCTCCAAGTGACCTACTTCACGCCTTCAGCAAATTAAGCATTCTGCCTTACTGGAGTTGGTCCATATGCATAACAGACTGATACCAAAGGCAACACACTGTAACACAAGAAGCCACGTTGAAATATCAGATCACAACAATTCCACCATAAATCACAGTACCCAAGCAACTAACTCTTGATTGTCCTAGGTGGCTTGCCTCTTGCCAAATTTTACTCTGGAACAAGGTAATCTCTATCAATTAATACATTTGGGAGGTCTCTTTCTACCCAAGATCTCCAGGAAAACAATTCAAAATTATCCTATAAATAAATCCCAAACAGAAAATCTAGGTGAAAAACAAACAATTAACATACAAGACTCTCCCAAAGCAATCATAAGTTATTTCCTAAAAATACATCCTTTCAAATGATCTATTTTACCACTATTCCCCCAATTTAAGAGCATACAAGTGTTATCTAAATTTATTAAAAATCCAGGTGAAGGGGCTTCCTGGTAGTCCAGAGGATAAAAATTCACCTTGCAATGCAGGGGCCACTACTCATTTGATTCCTGGTCTGGGAAGATCCCACATGCCTTGGAGCAACTTAGTCCATGTGCCCCAACTACCGAGCCTTTGTCTTGGAGCCTGCAAACTGCTCCCCTGAGCAGCCACCACAATGAGAAGCCTGCGCACCGCACCCAGAGCGTATCTCTGCAACTGCAGAAAGCCCACTCAGCAACAAAGAGTTAGAACAGCCCAAATAAATTAATAAAATTTAATTAATTAGTTTAAAAATCCAAGTGTACCTTAGTAAAATGTCAAACCCAGTAGGGGATAGGCCACCATGCCTTAAAATAAACTGTGAAATCAATTCAATCTGAAATGCTTTTTCATTTAGCATCTGCTATGGGAATTTTTTTTAATCAATAAAACTTTATTACTTTTATTTTATCTTACAGGATTTCTAACTAGAAGTTTTAGCCACCCTGATTTAATGGTCAGTTACGCCTACGAAGCAAGACTCATTTACATACTAACACTGCAGCATGGAAACTGAATGTCCAGACCGTTTATGAGAGTAGAAGTCTGACCCACAACCTGCAGCCACCTGCCTGGGGAACCAGCCCACCACGTACATCAGTAGCCCTGGGATTAGGATGCTCTAAGTCAGATCTGTGAGAAGTCAAACTGCTCTCTCCACCATCAACCCAGGAAGCCAGACAAGAACCCCTGCAATGATCAGCTCCACATGGCCAGGACAAAAATGATCACTGACAGCTTCCCTAATTTTCACCCCTCTTCTAATTCTGGACCAATCAGAGGAAACCAAAGATGCACCCCTAACCAATGACACAAATACCCCTCCTTCTGGTGTGTCCACCGTAACCTCCCCTACCAACAGCCTCCAATCAGTGCAGGCGTGAAGCCTTCCCTTTCCCCTGGGGTGAAGCCTTCCCACTCCTCTGCCTGCCTTGAGTCTCTGCCACATGCTACTGATGGAGGGGACGCCCCAGGTCCAGCAGGCCAGGAATAAGCAGCCTGTGTTTGCTCGCATTTCGTTGTCTTTATCGCCACAATGGCTTCCTTTAAAACCTTTGTTTTCTTTTCATTGTGTTATACCCTGTATCCTTAACATTATGCACATATAATTTCTGTGCTTAGAAAATAATTTCTTCTTATATTGTGCCCAAAGGAAATCAAGCTGAGTCTACATAGAGTTTTCATAAATAATGATGATGCTGATGTCGTAATGGTGACTGCCACACAGCAATACAAAATCCATCTTGACCCACCTGACCCAAGGACCAATTAAAGCACTTCACACATTTTCATTCATTTACTTCCCAGAGCAGCCCAGGACAGGCACTCTTATTGGCTCCATTTGACACACGAGGACCCTATGAGGTGCTTAGTCTCACCAGGGCAGACCCAGGCTTCTAGCAGCAAATCCAGGAGGCTTGTCCTGGATTGAAATACGAGAAGCCCAGAGAAAGAGAAACTTGGCAGAAATGTTTCCATATGCCAACTTGAGACAAATGCACAACCTGTGAGTTGAGAGGTAAGCTTTATTTGGGACAAAATGAAGACTATAGCATATGTATGAGTGCTAAATCGCTTCAGTTGTGTCCGACTCTGCAGCCTTATAGACCGTAGCCTGCCAGGCTCCTCTGTCCCTGGGATTCTCCAGGCAAGAATGCTGCATTGGGTTGCCCTGCTCTCCTCCAGGATCTTCCTGATCCAGGGAGTGAACCTGTGTCTCTTAGGTCTCTTGCATTGGCAGGTAGTTCTTTATCACTAGTACCACCTGGGAAGACCCTATTGCTTGGGAGATAGTATTTCAGATATCTCTGAGAAGCTGCTCCAAAAATGCAGGATGGGGGTGGGGAAGGTCAGTATATATGCGATTTTGGTGAAAGGATGGTACATGTGATCAAGCCATATTTTTTTACAGAAGGTTTCTGCTCTTCTCATGAGGGTTTACTGCTAGTTACGAGGAGCAGGCATCACTTTCATGGATTTTACTGCTTTTGTAGACAGAAGATGCAAGAATTGGGCTCATAAAATCAGCTCCTGGAAGTATCTAACTAATTTGAAGACCTGTCCTGCCAATTTTTCCCCAAGCACAGAGCGTCTCATTTCCACTCACTCTGCACTTCTTTCAGGAGATAGTGAAGATCAGCAACTGTAGAAGCACCTGATTGAATCCTTGTGGAGGTAGATGGCAAGTGCCCATGGCAAGTGCCCATTTGCAACTAACACAAAAAGGAGGAGCAGAGCTCTTTTTCCATTTAAAGAATAACAACACAGATCAGACTCAGTATAATATTCCCCATTAAATAAATGATAAGCAACCAAACATCTACAGCATAATTTTTTTAAGGGTAAAAAGAAAGTTCATGTCAGTATTCTAGTGTGACCACCTCTGGCTGCAGACCCACACGACTGCTGGAAACATGTTCTGGCTTGCACATGCCCTGCCCTCCAGAACTCAGCTTCTCTGGTGAAGTATGAGTCAGGTGGGTACAACCCGTGGAAAAGTTCCACAGATGGCTCTGCTGTGCATCTAGGGCTGGGGGGCCTCAGGTCTACATCTTCCGAACAGCCAGGTGTTCCTGATCATATAAAGAAAGCCGAGAGAGGATCAATAGGAACTGCATAAACTATTTCACTAGGGAGTTTGAAGCGAGTCATACAAACCCACGGTTCCCAGCTCAGATCTCCAAGTCTGATAGAATTTTGAGTGTAAGGTGGCAATCACTGCCCACGTGGATGATGGACGAGGATGTAAACCCTAGAGATAATATTAAACACAATTAAACCTCCCATCCTCCATAACATCATGATTTGTCTCCTTCTACCTCCAGCTGCTCTCCTTTGAAACTGGCGGGACTTGCAGAATCTCACCTTTATTGGATTTTTTCCTCTAGCTTTGAAAGCCTTCGCTATGTGGTGACCGTGGAAGGGAAGAGTGATGAGAACTGTCATTAATGAAAGTAAATACTGTTCATTCACTTTGGCTGTAACTCATCTAAAAGCTAAAATAACCTCATAATTAAACTGCTAACCAAAATTAGGCATTAGAGTAGAATAATTAACTTTAAATTGCACACAATAGTGCAAATCTAAGGTAATAACTAAGAGGAAAAGAAATGGGGGGAATGATATTAAAGCTGGAGAAATCGTTTGGATAACTCAAATAAGTGATCTCATTGTCATTTCCAAAGAAAATGAACAGCTTAGACATTCGGCATTTCCCTGTGTGGTTCCTTTACCTTTTTTAACCCACCTGGAATGTAAAGCTAATAGCATTTACCTCTGTGCCTCTTAGGGATATTAATATTTTAGAAGCCCTTTCAGATCACTATGAGAAAGCTGTATTAGGGAGAAGACATTATCAAGCAAACATTATCACATTATTACAAGGCAGATTTTAGTGCTGTAACTTGTAGGCTTAAGTTGTAACACATGAGTGTTTCCGTATTTAGTCACCAGACGTGCATACAGTAGGTATTCAAGGGTGTCTGCTAGACTGAACATCATTTCAGTTCAGTTCAGTCACTCAGTCGTGTCCAACTCTTTGCAACCCTATTAGATTGCAGTACGGCAGGCTTCCTTGTCCATCACCAACTCCCAGAGCTTACTCAAACTCATGTCCATTGAGTCAGTGATGCCATCCAACCATCTTATCCTCTGTCATCCCCTTCTCCTGTCTTCAATCTTTCCCAGCATCAGGGTCTTTTCCAATAAGTCAGCTCTTCGCTTCAGGTGGCCAAAGTATTGGAGTTTCAGCTTCAGCATCAGTCCTTCCAATGAACACTCAGGACTGATTTCCTTTAGGATGGACTGGTGGGATCTCCTTACAGTCCAAGAGACTCTCAAGAGTCTTCTCCAACACCACAGTTCAAAAGCATCAGTTCTTTGGTGCTCTGCTTTCTTTATAGTTCAACTCTCACATCCATACATGACTACTGGAAAAACCATAGCTTTGACTAGACGGACCTTTGTTGGCAAAGCAACATCTCTGCTTTTTAATATGCTTTCTAGGTTGGTCATAGCTTGTCTTCCAAGGAGCAAGCGTCTTTTAATTTCATGGCTGCAGTCAGCATCTGCAGTGGTTTTGGAGCTCAAAAAAATAAAGTCTCTCACTGTTTCCGTTGTTTCCCCATCTATTTGCCATGAAATGATGGGACCAGATGCCATGATCTTAGTTTTCTGAATGTTGAGTTTTAATCCAACTTTTTCACTCTCCTCTTTCACTTTCATCAAGAGGCTCTTTAGTTCTTCGCTCTCTGCCTAAGGGTGGTGTCTGCATATCTGATTTAAAATAAACCTCCAGCATTCTCTGGTAACTAGAGGTATTTACTCTAGCATATGTTA
Organism: Oreotragus oreotragus; assembly: GCA_006410675.1. Classification (NCBI taxonomy): domain Eukaryota; kingdom Metazoa; phylum Chordata; class Mammalia; order Artiodactyla; family Bovidae; genus Oreotragus; species Oreotragus oreotragus. The sequence goes on along the minus strand of SJYX01022517.1, from coordinate 103,048 downwards.
CATTAGGTACATACATGTGCACTAAGTCATGTCAGTCGTGTCCGAGTCTTTATGACCCTATGGACTGTAGCCCATCAGGATCCTCCGTTCATCAGGCAAGAATCCTGGAGGGGGTTGCTATGCCCTCATCTGGGGGATCTTTCTGACCCAGGGATCGAACCCACGTCTCTTAAGTCTCCTGCATTGACAGGAGTGTTCTTTACCACTAGCACCACCTGGGAAGCCCAATACTATCTACAGATTGCCCCAACTCAGCACAAGCATCAGCCATAAACACTCTCACTGTTTGACTGTCCGCATGAGTGTGAGCAACTTCTTTGAGCCTACATGTCTTTATCTGAAATAAAACCATACATCTAGCTAGTAAATGAACAAACCACAGAATTTGTTTATCTTTATGAATAATAAACAACAGATGAGAATCCTTTTGGATATAAACAAAAAATAAAGTGTGAATACTTTCCACAAACAGTTCAAAGTCTTTACTGAGGACAAATCACACAAGGCAAACTCCGTTTTCACTTCAGTAAAACTAGGAGAATCATCTTGACTGGGGTAACCAGTAGGATCCCCATGAGGATGAGTACTCTGCACACTGCAGGCACTGGCCATGCTTCCTGGGGTCCCTGGTGATGCCGTGTTCTGTGTCTCCTGTTTACAGCTGACCAAATATGTTCTTACCCTGCAAACTCTTGTATTCAGTCCCAAACGTGAAAGTCCTTTAGTATCTGGTTCCAGTTTAGAGCTCTGTTTCTCTGACTGTACTCATCCTAAGTGAGCTTAGCCTGTCCAGTCTCCTTGCTGAAAGCCCAAGTGTGTTTCTCTAGCCCCGGGCACTTTTTGTGTGCCTGGCTTGTATACCCAACAAGCTCCTTCAGACCTCCACTTAAAGATTTCAAAGGCACCCCTTACTGACCCTATGAATCTAGAGCAGGCTTTGCTCTGGTTCTATTGATCACATCCTGCCCCTTTGATAGCACTCAGCATGCTGGCTGAGCAGTTCTGTGTGCAACGTTTTATTGCATGGCTGGCCTCAAGTGAGTGAGGCCAAGACTGCCCTGTCCATCACAGCCTAGGCAACGTCTAACAAACCCACCACAACATGAACACCAACATCCCAGCAAAAACACACACACACACACACACACAAATAGAAAAACGGGCTGCCAATATATTGGACAGTAAAAAGATACAAAAGGCAAAGGGTACTCAGAAAAAGTTGAAAATGAGAAGAGGCTTGACCTGATAGAAGAATTCATCTATTTGATTTAGTCTAAAGATGATGCAGACAGAATGTGATACTGACCTCAGCTGGGGGCAGAGGGAAAGGGATCAACATGAGCTCTTTCTGGACAAATGGACCAGGAGGAATCGATGGTCTCATGGGTATCTAGGTTTGACCCTCAAGGCTGTGCTTTGATAACCAAACAGAAAGAACAAGATTCCCCATGGCGAGTAAGGAGGGAGATAAAGAATGAAAACAGCAGGGAAGAAGGGAGTCTGAGATGACACACGCAGGGGGAACCCGAGATGCCTCTTCTGTGCTGTTTGAGGCACGGCTGACAGCTGCAGTGACATGTAACCAGCCAGCAGCAGCGTCAGCCCCCCTGGTCTGACTGAGGGTTGAGGGGGGCCGCAGACACACTGTCCACTAAGGCCCTATCTGAGTACCGCCTTCAGCATCGCAGTGGATCATAGCAGTTGTACCCTTGGGCTTTATCTTTGATACCTTGTAAGACATCTCACAGGACTTGCAGGGCATCAGACCACAGGGTTTAAGGCTCTTTCCTGTAAGAACAGGAAAACAATCACCCCAAGTGCCACTGAACACCTGGGGGTATGCTCATATTTACTGGGGCCTCTGTGTGTTCATACAACTGTGTGTTCATATTTACTGGGGCCTCGCTGGTTCCTGAAGACATTCTGGGATCCTGTCTTTCATGCAGCAGCATGAGTGCTGGTCCCTGCCACTCGCAAAGCCCCACGAGGCTTTCACTGAGACGAACTTGGCATTGACCTGCAGGATCCTCGTGGGAAAGGCCTGCTGTGGGTGGGAAAGGCCTGCTGTGGGTAGGAAAGGCCTGCTGTGGGCGGCAGAGGCTAGGAGAGTCCTGTCCCCACCATAAGAGATGGACTCGCCCCAGTCCTCTTCTAGGTTATAAAGGCTGGATGGTGGGAAGATAGCCCTCTTTCTCTTCTTTGGCTTTCTCTGTTCTTTAAAATCAGGCTTTGTGACTTTTGCTCACTCCACCTTTACACTGTAAGGATCAAGGGCATTGCTTTTGTGGAGTGAGAGACAATGGTTGTTCTTATTGCAATTATTGCTGCTTCCTTTGCCCAAATCACTTATTCCATTATCTTGGTCTTCAAGCCAGTAAGTCAGTTCAGTTCAGTCTCTCAGTCATGTCTGACTCTTTGTGACCCCATGGACTGCAGCATACCAGGCTTCCCTGTCCATCACCAACTCCTGGAGCCTACTCAAGCTCAAGCCAGTAAANTATCTTGGTCTTCAAGCCAGTAAGTCAGTTCAGTTCAGTCTCTCAGTCATGTCTGACTCTTTGTGACCCCATGGACTGCAGCATACCAGGCTTCCCTGTCCATCACCAACTCCTGGAGCCTACTCAAGCTCAAGCCAGTAAAGAGGATATTAAAATACACTTTGATCTAGGCATTGTAAACACTTCATCATGCTGAGAACTTTAACCATCTCTTTCAAAGCCAACTCAAGTCTGAGAGAATGTGATGAATTTAAAGTTTGTCATAATGACAGCCTTTCGTGATCCCCATCCTGACTCTTCCCAGAGGAGAGAGATGGCAGACCCTCCCTTCCAGCCACCCATTTCCATGAAAAAGGGCTTGGGCATTTGTCCACGTTTTTCCTTCTCCTGTTATAGTCCATAGGTTCGATTAAATGCTGTCTTTTCTGGGCACAGCAAGCTGGAGAGACAAGCAGGCAGAATGGAAGGTAGGAGAGGGCTGGGAGGAGGGGATTACCTCGGCCCCAGCCCCCAGACCCCCCAGACCCCCCAGACCGTGGTCAGGGTGAGTGAAGCAGAAAGCTTTCCAGGAGCCGATGTGTCACACTGAACCGAGTGCAAGGGAGGCTGGGCGAGCCCGGCCTGCCAATTGTGTCTGTCTCCGGCCCGTGGAATTTCTATTATTCATCACTCGCCAGCCTGGACAGCACGGTAGCACCAGCCTCTGTCTAATCCCCACCTGATAATGTATTTCTGATAAGCATGACAGAGCCCAGTGCTCCTGACAGGACTCACATTTCCAGCTGGATAAAGTGCCATTTACATGAAGCAGGCACTGTGAATTTAGATCAGGAGATAGAGGTGAGGGGGCTCAGGGCGGCTGCATGGGCAGGAGGACCGACTGGAGTCTGGGAGTATCCTGGTCCCATCACTCCTCTACCCAGACACGGGGGCCACGGGACGCTCTGAGTATTGGCATGAGGAGGACGGATGGGTCAGCCGCCTGTCAGCCCTGCCTGCCCTGACCCGGTGCCTCTCACCTGACACCCCAACAAGTGAGGCTAGCACATAGGCACAGGGGTTGTGGAGGTCCCAAGCCAGAGGGAAAAGAGGTGGCCCTGTCTTTNCGGGGGCCACGGGACGCTCTGAGTATTGGCATGAGGAGGACGGATGGGTCAGCCGCCTGTCAGCCCTGCCTGCCCTGACCCGGTGCCTCTCACCTGACACCCCAACAAGTGAGGCTAGCACATAGGCACAGGGGTTGTGGAGGTCCCAAGCCAGAGGGAAAAGAGGTGGCCCTGTCTTTCCCAGGTCAAGATCCATCCAGAGGGAGAGCCAGCAGAAAATCCTGACATGGCTATTATGTCAATATCCTATATTAAATGATACCCCAGGGCAGAGCCTCCAGAGGCCTCTGATTCTGTCCCTGAGTCCTGAAACCCAAAGGGAACGAGGCTCAAGCATCCGCGGGTGGTTCCACCTTGACTGTGGAAGGCATCATCGAGGCAGCTGGTCACAGCAGTTCTGATGAGCTGAGGGCACTCATTACTCNTAAATGATACCCCAGGGCAGAGCCTCCAGAGGCCTCTGATTCTGTCCCTGAGTCCTGAAACCCAAAGGGAACGAGGCTCAAGCATCCGCGGGTGGTTCCACCTTGACTGTGGAAGGCATCATCGAGGCAGCTGGTCACAGCAGTTCTGATGAGCTGAGGGCACTCATTACTCTTTGGGGCTGATGTCAATTCCATTTTTATAACTCAGGTGCAGCCTGAAAGATGACCTGCTCTAAGGGTACGCAGTTGCCAGCATGATGACGGAAGTGCACGCTCCTGATGCAATTTCACCTCCTGTATTTTTCAATTGCCCACCTCTCCAGCCCCACCTGGGGCCTCCATCACTGCCTGTCCTTGCTCACTGACTTCCAATCCAAATCTCCTGGCCTCAGTCTTGCCGGGCAAACCGCCTCCTGCAGCCTGACAGCATCAGGTGATACAGGGACCTCGCTGCGTCGCCGGTGGCTTCCAACCCTGCAGTGGCTTCCTGTGCCCACAGGGAGTGGTCGGCACTGGACCGAGGCCACCGAAGCCCCGCAGGTGGAGGAGCTCCCACACCAGCCTCCTCCTCTGTGTGTCCAGTCACGAAGTCATGTCCACCTCTATGTGACCCCAGGGACGGTGGCACACCAGGCTTCCCTGTCCTTCACTATCTCCTCTACCCGATTCCAAATTTCTCATTATGCTCTTGACCTTAACCATGCAACTTCTCTGGAAATCCCCCACGCCCCCTGTGCCACTTCTAATGACAGGTTGTTGTCTGCCCCATTGTATTCGTGGTCCTGAAACTCCTACGCCCATCTCCAGGAAAACTCCCTACACGGAAGCTGAATTAGCATTCAACCCCTGTGCCCCCACAACGTGATGAATGGGCTTCCACGCAGCACTTCCCACATCGTATTCTAATGCTTTCACTAGGAATCTGCTTCTGGTACAGGAATGGAGCTAACTCTGTGAGCTCGTGACATCTCCAGGGCCCAGGGCAATTGTTCATGTGGAGGTCCACATGGCATGTCTAACTATTTTAAAGTTATAAATCAACCTATACTCACTATTTTAAAGTTAAAAATTAACCTATAAAACCGCTAATATATTTTCAGACCTTGAAAACTATTTGTTCATAATGGCATCCAAGGTCAGGTCCAGATTCAGATTCTGCCATGAAACAGTGGAAGAAACAAAGGGAAAATTAGCACTCTAAAACCAGAGGTGAAAGATAACGTAGTTGTCATGTGTAACACAATTGAGAGAACAGAAGAAGAAAAAGAAAGAATGGTAGGCTATTTTAAAGAGAACACAGGCAGCTTTGTTTAAAAACAAATTTTAGCATTTATTAGATCCTAGATACTATGGTAAGCATTTCATCTAATCCTTTTAATATTTATAACTATCCTCTGAAAAGACACCAATATTATTATTTCATTTTCTTAAAAGGAGGAAGCTAGGACATTACAGAGAGAGATTAAATATTGCTCAAGAGCATATAGTTCTTAAGCAAATAAGTCAGAATTTGAACACAGGGTGTCTTATTCCAGGCAGTGTTTCTTTAATCCCTGGTAGCAAAAATGGAATTTCAGAAATAAGAAGGGAACATCATTAACATTAAAACTCAGTGGTTAAGCAGAAGATTAGATACAGTTGAGAANAGCTAGGACATTACAGAGAGAGATTAAATATTGCTCAAGAGCATATAGTTCTTAAGCAAATAAGTCAGAATTTGAACACAGGGTGTCTTATTCCAGGCAGTGTTTCTTTAATCCCTGGTAGCAAAAATGGAATTTCAGAAATAAGAAGGGAACATCATTAACATTAAAACTCAGTGGTTAAGCAGAAGATTAGATACAGTTGAGAAGAAGAATAAAGAAGTGGAAAATGCATTTGAGGAATTCATCTAGACTACATCATGGACAAAGATACAGAAAATATAAATAAAGCACAGGGGCTATGAAAGGCATAAAGTGTAAAATTAAAAGATCAAAAGTATTACAATAGATAGCAATTTCAGAAAAAAGGCATGAGACCTTAGACTCATGAAGGATACATCAATCCAAGTTTAAAAAAATCTAAACAAGGATATCTTATAATGAAATTACATTATACGAAAGACACAGTGTTTACATTAAAAGTAACAAGAGAGAAAAAATATAGAATATATTAGGAGAACAAAAATTAGACTGATGACAGCAAATTTCTCATCAGTAAAAACAGAAGGCAGAAAACCATCAAATAATAGTCCTAAACTAGTAAGATAATTAAAAAATAAAGAAAAATTGTCAACCTAGAATTTTATACTTGATAAACTATATATCAATACATGAGAGAAGCCTGAATGAAGTTCCCATATCCAAGCAGAGAATAAATTTGTGAATTTGAAATGTTATTCTAAAATTCATATATAGAATTTCAGGAGGCACAGACAATTAAAAAAAAAAGAATAGCAGAGTAAGATCACTCACATGCCCTGATTTCAAAACATACAAGGCAGCAATAACTGAGAAGCATATCTATGTGCTTGAATGTTCATAGCAGCATTATCCACAATAGAAAAGAAAGGTAGAAACACCACAGATGCCCATTAACTGATGAATGAAGAAACAGAATTTTAAATCCATACAATGTAATATCATTTAGCTGTAAAACAGAATAAAATATTGATATATGTACCCAGAAACTAGTCATGAGACTGCACATTACATGACATAGAATATATAATATTGAAGCATATTAGATGATTCCATTCATATTCAAATCCAGAGCAGGAAAATCTATAGAGACAGAATAAAGATTAGTGGTTATTTGGGGTTGTGGGATGGTGGTGGTAGAGGGATTGAGGAAAAAAGGACCCAGAGGTTTCTGTAGGTATTATTCTAAAATTGGGTTTCCCTGGTAGCTCAGAGAGTAAAGAATCTTCCTGCAACGCACGAGACTGTGGCTTGATCCCTGAATTGGGAAGATCCCCTGGAGTAGGAAATGGCACCCCAGTCCAATATTCTTGCCTGGAAAATCCCTTGGAAAGAGGAACCTGGCAGTCTACAGCCCTTGGAGTTGCAAAGAGCAATATGACTGATTCTATATCAGACACGACGATTCTAAAATTGACTGTGATAACGATTGCACACATCTATGGAGAGGCTAAAGAAAACATTGCATTTAATATTTTAAACGAATGGATTATACAGTGTGAATTATATCATAAAAAAGATGTTCAAAAAATAAAGATACATTTGTTAGTTTTAGAATATTACTAAAGGTTACACTTTAAAAAAAAATGGAAATTGAACCCAGAATGTAGATAGAATACAAACCGGACGGAATGAAGTTAGCAGCAATCAAAGAAAAAAATAAGGAACCACACTGCTATCTATAAATAAGGACTGATCTAAAAAAAAGGATGATAAGAAATGGAATGTTCTATAGTCCTACTATTGTTTAGAAAACAATGGATACATCAATTTACTTTAAAATTTCCATTAAATATTCATGTTAAGTATTATTTAATTAATAATACAATATACTATAATGTTATTGCTATTGATTATTTTAATATAATTAATAATACAATTATATAAAATATATTCAACCTAATATACATTACATATAATATATATTAAATTTAATACATAGAGTTGGACACAACTGGGCAGCTAAATGTAAAAATATATTTTCCTTGCAGCTCTTTAAAAATGTGTTATGTATAATAGCCAGGACATGGAAACAACCTAGATGTCCATCAGCAGATGAATGGATAAGAAAGCTGTGGTACATATACACAATGGAGTATTACTCAGCCATTAAAAAGAATATTTTTTAATCATTAGTAATCAACAGAAATAT